>CM076570.1:1430545787-1431145787 GCA_034641835.2 Pinus albicaulis
AATAATGAAGGATGCCCGGGTCCTTCATCTCAAACTCTCGTGCAAGATCCTCCTTGCATGAAAGTATCAACTGCTCATCGCCAGTCAAAATCAGATCATCTACATACAGTACGATGATCAACAGCTTCCCCTCCACCACTATTTGGTACAGGTTTGGATCCGCCTCACTCTTGGAGAATCCAAGCCCGGTGAAGTAACTGTCTATCAGAGTGTACCAAGCACGAGGTGCTTGCTTCAGCCCGTACAGTGCTCTCTTGAGTCGGCACACATGCGACTCACTGCTGAAGATCTCAAAACCTTCAGGCTGCTCTATGTACACTTCTTCCTCACTAACTCCATTGAGGAACGCAGTCTTCACATCCATCTGATGAATGTGCCACCCCATCTGCGCTGAGAGAGCAAGGATCGTCCGTATGGAAGAGTACCTTGCGACAGGTGCAAAAGTCTCCTCATAGTCAATCCCCTCGATCTGTGAGAAGCCACGGGCGAAAAATCTCACCTTGTACTTCTCCACACTCCCGTCAGCCGCCTGCTTCACCTTGTAGATCCATCGCGAACCTACAACTGATTTCCCAACCGGTCTTGGGACAATCTCCCATGCACTGTTCCTGATGATCGAATCATATTCTTTGATCATGGCATCAACCCATGCGGGTTCCTCCACAGCTTCCTCAAAAGAGGATGGCTCCGTCACAACATATTGACTCACAAGAGCCATGTATCCAGTGTACCGATCTGGTGACTGTCTCTGTCTGCGCTGTGCTGTAGGTGGTCCTACAACCTTCTCTGCATCTCGAGCCAGTCGCTTAGCCTCTGTAGTGCGCATGCGCCCTCTGATGGTTGGCGCTACCTGGGTGGTTTCTTCCACCTTCTTAACCTCCTCTTATGGCTGATCCACATCTGGAAGCACCTCCTTAGGAACTAATAGCTCCTCATCTGCATGCAAGTGTAGCTCCCTCTCAAGCAAACACTGCATGGCTTTCTCCTCCTGAAATTTTATATCCCATCGCACAACAGTCTTGCGACTGTCTGAAAAATACACCCGATAGTTGTGAGGTGTATCAGTGTACCCCACAAATATTCCAACCTCAGCAGTTGGATCCAGCTTCCTTCTCGCATCCTTCGTCACATGCATGTAGATAGGAGAACCAAAAATCCGCAAATGGGAAATATCAGGCCTCTTGCCAGAATAAGCCTCCTCTGGTGTACTCATGCCAAGAACCTTGTGAGGACAACGGTTCTGCCCATACACTGCTGTATTGCATGCCTCAGCCCACAAGTGAAGGGGTAGGCCCTGATCATGCAACATCGCCCGTGCAGCACCCACGATCGTTCTGTTCTTCCGCTCAGCCACCCCGTTCTGCTGTGGGTTATGGGGTGCGATGAGCTCTCTCCGAATCCTTTCTGCGCTGCAGAACTCCTTGAATTCAGCCGAGATGAATTCACCACCGTTATCACTCCTTAGAGCAATCACCTTCTTCCCCGACTCCTTCTCGACCAGTGCTTTAAACTCACAGAACTTCGCGAATGTATCGCTCTTCATCTGCATGAAGAAGATCCAGCACTTTCGAGAGAAATCATCAACAAAGATCACATAATACCTGTGCTTTGCTGTCGAAGCAACTGAGAAAGGACCACACACGTCTGTGTGAACTCTCTCAAGGATCGTCGTGGCGCGACTATCCTTCTCGTGAAAGGTGGCTTTCACATCCTTCCCTAAAGTACACCCCTTGCACTGATCTGACTGCGCAAGAGTGCCCTTAGGAAGTCCAGTAGAAATCTGCTGCAGAATCTTCAAAGCTCCATGGTGAAGGTGGCCCAATCTCCTATGCCACAGTTCACCCTCATCATCCCGGCTCACCACTTCTCCCGCCTTGCATGCCATAGCTGCGCAGCCATCTACCTGCAACTGATAAAGGTTCTTGGTTCGAACCCCTATCTTCTAGGTCTCTCCAGTAGTCTTACTGCGCAGGAAGGCTTTTCCTTCGCTGAAGAACACATCATACCCCTTATCCTCCAACATCGCCACAGAGATAAAGTTATTCTTCAATCCAGGTACATGCATGACATCCTTCAGTACAAAGGGTTTACCAGACTCCCTCTGAAAGGATATGGTACTGATACCAGTCGCACTGTATCTACCATCATCACCCATCTCGATGTGCACACCCAAATCTTTGTCCTCCAGATCTGAGAACAAATCCCGATATCCCGTCATATGAAATGACGCACCACTGTCCAAGAACCACACCGATCCCAGCACACTTGAAACCAAGCATGCAATCAGTGAAAAGTCAAGCTCGAACTGTGAAGCCAAAGCTTCTCCATCTGCAGATCTTCCCACTTGCTTGTTCTTCTTCTTCTTTGGACAATTGGTAGCATAATGTCCGTGATCATGGCAGTGAAAACACTTCACTTTCGCCATATCCTGCTTCTTGCCCTTTGCACTAGAATGAGAGGTTTTCTTACCCTTCCCCTTCTTTTCTTTGGCAACCAAAGTGCAGTTTTCTTCATCAGCTCCCTTTGATGAAGATCCATCTCGAGTAGTCCTCCTTATCTCCTCCTGCATGAGATCCGCCCAAAGGCGCTCCCATCCCGGCAGCTTCTCCCGGCCATTGACACTATCTTGATATGAGTGCCAAGCCTTCGGAAGACCAAGGAGAGCCAGGTCGACCATGTCCTCGTCTTCGACAGTCACCCCCACACTTCCCGGCTCATCTCTGCATTGAGTGAACTTCGTGAGGTATTTGGCGATACTGTCGCCCTTCTCCATCTTGATGTTCCTGAGCTTATCTTTGAGCGCCAGCTTCCTTTGGTCGCTCTTACTCTAGAATAGATCCGTCAAAGCTTTCCACATTAAATATGGAGTAGCCTTTCCATGCAGGCTGGATACAATATGATCCTTGACGCCCTCCAACGGGATCCTTCGACATTTCGCCATCTTCTTTTGCCATGCTTCGACTTCAGCAGGATCAGTGGGCTTTTGGACATCCGTATCTACGAACTCCTTCAGACCATTATCTTCTAATATTGCCTCCATGCGATCCTTCCATGCAACATAATTCGAACTACCTTCAAGAGCATATTCGAGTCGCAAACCGTTGAAAGACATTTTCAACACCGGCACCAAGAAAACAAAACTGCTGCAAAATTTGAATTCCACCTCAAAGCTCAACCGCTCTAGATCTGTGAGAAAAAATTATTTCTAGCATAGAGATTGACTGCAAGGGGCGTTTACTGGATATATCACCTTTCAAAGAAAGGATGGATCCAGAGGCTACCTGGCCCGCATGCAGACTCTGTCTACCGAAATAAGTTTGTAATCACTGTGATGATCAATCTCTGCTTCAATAGCTCCGATACGATGTAGAAATTTGCTGAATAATGATTAATTATCCACCGAGACTATCCTGATCACATACAATTCGAATTTATATGCAACACATAATCTCTTCCACTCAGATCATCACACATGCGGAAATAAAACAAGCGATAGCACATCAAATCATCATACACATTAACACGGTATGTATGGGGAAAGCTTATAGCTGAAAACCCCGCAGCTATTGTGTATATTATAATGGAGAAAACATGTAACAGACTCAGTACAATACTCCTCATAAGTACTCGTGCTTTCTCATACGATTACCTGATCTAGCTCGATTTTGAACGAGGATTCTTGGTTCAAAACCCACCGCCAATTGCCTGCCTCTATTGCGCAATCATGGCCTGTCTATATAGAGGTCAGAGTTCGAATCTGTTTGAGCTTGGCTTTAGCAATTTTGTTGGACAAATCCTCCAAGTGTGGTGCAAATCTCATGCACAACTGATGTCACCACTGATAGCTAACTTCACCCTTTCATCTACCTCTTTCACTGGTCTCCACTGAACTGATCATGCACTGTAGTGAACTGATGTGTTGTTGAGTTGAATAATGAGTTACTAATTAATGAATTAAATAATATTTAATTCACTCCACTCATAACTAATTGATTAGCTAGTTAAACTAATCTCAATCAGTTCAACTAAAATAAGCAGAACACAACTCCACTAGCTGTCTCATTAACTCCTCCAAACTTCTGCCACTGAAGTCCAACTGAAGTCAACCATGCATGATGCCATCAAACCCTTGAGAACCACGTGATTCCTCTGTCAGATGCATGAGCCACTTCTGTAGCTCGAACTGAAGTGCTCCAAGAGAGTAAACTGAAGTTTATAGTCTAAATATTATTAAGGGTAAATAATATTTGACTTCCCTATTTTTAGGAGAGGCAGTCTAAAAATAGCCTTCGACCTCTTCGACCTAAAAAATAAAGTCTCATCTATTTTTACCAACATGACCAATGCTCCAAGAATCTCAAACTGGAATCCCCGAACCATGCTCCATATGTCTAAAAATAGACATAGTCTAAAAATAGACTTTGCGCCAGAATTCGCCTGCGGGCCCACTTGGGGTAGCATAATATGATAAGTGTCCACCTGATGCTCCTGAATGGAAATCATTAATAACTTTCTCAAGCTCCTCAAGGGTGAGGCACCTCTGTAAAATCACATCGATACCACAATGGTAAAGGGGGTCACCGATAATCAGATAATTTCGGGACTGGTATCGAATACATTGCTACTCAGAGTGAGAGGTATTAAGTCAGAAATTTTAGGTCTGGAGATAAATCATGAAATATCCATACCACAGGTCAGATGACGATATCAAAAACAACGTCTCATCAGGGATGGAATCTTCAGATGTAGATTCCGCATCAAGGGAGGGAAGATCACATATTGGTTCGATGAAAACTAGGGATTTCTTTGATTTGGATTTGATGAATTCCACGGTAAAACTCTTGGAGAATAACTACCCATTTCAAGTACTTCCCCCCAAAAAATTGGCGTGACAATATATGCCATCGGGTTGCAATTTGAAACGACCGTATTTTTTTGAAGCAAGATGTAACGACGAAATCTTTGGACAGCTTAAATGACCGCCACAACTAAATTTTCAACATGAGTATACCAAATTTCGGTATCGTTGAGGTTCTGACTCAGATAATAAATGGGATGTTCAATCCCAATGTCATCTTCTTGGACCAACACCATAGATATAATAGAGATGGCGGAAACGAGATACAAGAAATAGTCATGCTGATAGTTAGGGGGATTTAAGAGAGATTCTCAAACTAGTACATATTTCAAGGCATCAAATGATTTATGTGCAACATTATCCCAATGGAAGAGAATAAGTTTCTTCAGTAAGCGAGGAAATACTTTGGTCAGCTTAGCGTAATTAGGGACGAATCTCCTGAAGAAGTTAGCTTTCCATTGGAGTATTTTTTAACTAAACTAAGGAAGAGGGTGCACGTAAATCAACAATTTCTTGGACTTTGAGAGGATCAATACAAATTCCTTGTTTGGAAATAATGAAACCAAGGAGTCGACGAGAACCAACATAGAACACACACTTTTGTGGGTTAAGTCGAATATTATAGTGCCTACAACGAAGAAAAATGGCCCATAAATGCAGTGGGTGATCAACTCGATGCTTGGAACGAGTAGGGAGATCGTCTAAATAGGGTTGAATCATATGCTTAATATCATGAAAATCATAATCCATTGCACGTTGAAACGTGGCCCCTACATTTTTGAGATGGAATGGGAGTTTTCTATAAGCGAAAGTACCTAGGGAAAAATAAATTTTATTTTGGGTTGGTCTTCTTGGACAATTTTGATTTGATTGTAACATGAGAATCTATCCATAAATGAATAGATTTCGTAACCAAAACAATCATAAAAAATCTGGTCAATAAATGGGGTTGGGTAGTTGTCTTTCGAGCAAGCTCGATTAACATCCCGATAATCGAAACATACTCGAATCATGACCTGTTTCTTCATGACATGGACAACGTTTGAAACAAAATCAGTTAAAGGAATGAGGTATATGAAACTAGCCCGAAGAATATTTTTAACTTTAGCTTTTATCCCAGCAACCTTCTTTGGATGGACTGGACAGAGGCGTTGCAAGACGAGTTTGGCATCATGATATGTTTTAATTTCATGCACCACTATGTTTGGGTATATATCTAGAATTTCTTCAGATGTCCATGAAAATACGTCTCTAAACTCACGAAAAAGGGCTCGATAGATATCAACTTCAGATGAAGTAAAAAATATTTCGATGTAAATATTTTCGACTATTCTTGGTTTAATCGAAATATCGAGAGGAATGGTTTCTTCTATATTCGAGAGGTTATTTTCAGAGCTGATCTCATGAATGGAAACATAATTCGTAGAGGGTTGAATTAAATTAGGTAGGTAAAAACCACCTAGATTATCTTCTATGGAATCGGGAAGGGAGGAACAATGGTGATGCTCGTCCTATGGCACATATTCTGACATCATGATCTCCATGATGCTTCCGTCCGTTGAGAATATACACAAGAAAGGATCAGAGGGCATACCATAATATAGGGATTTATCTACCCAATTGATTAAAGAAAATGTAGGGGACACACAAGCCGAGTAGATGACTCCGCAATATTTCTCAATAGGGCTAAGTAACATCCGGTTGCCAAAACTGTGGATGTCAGTTTCACCCAGTACAATCCATAGATCGACCCGAATCGTAGAGGATGATATCATATTGATATAAGAAAATGAAGGTGTGGAGTTGGAAGGGGGAGGAGAGGAGAGGGAAAAAATCCCCATAAGGGACGAATCCTTCAATAATCCAACTCCAACATGCTGATAGGAATGTAGGGATTCCCCTACAAGAGGGACACTTTTGGTAACATTGGAATCAGAGGCAAATAAGTTGAGTTGTTATATGGATATGATCCCGCCTTTTTGAGGAAATATGATCATACAGAAGTAAGTTGAAACAACAGAAGCTAGAGCATAAAACCATGTACATCCCAGTAGAAGATTATAATAAAATGGTTCGTCAATAAATTCTACTTCAATGGAGATGGTTTTTCCCCCAATTTCTACTTGGAGGGAATTAAAAATTCCATAGGGTTTATAAGTCCTTCCATCAAAGCATTTTAATGTGATGGTCAATTGATTTAGTTGAGGTGAACCAATCGCCTTCCAGCAAGACATAGACATGATGCAGGTCGAGGCTCCCTTATTCAAAATAGAGAGATGAATGTTCTTACCATGGAAAATGACCTAAAGCGTAAATATAACTGAGATGGAAGCCAAGGAGTCTAGTTTTCATGAGAGAAAACCACTAGGTTGGAATCCGATGGGTCCATACATACGATAGCCAACAACAAGGCCTTCTCTTAGGCAGGGAAATTTTGCAACACCTCAAGAGTAGACATAGTTGATGGAGACTGAGATAAGTATTCAACCACATTGTAATTTTGGGCAGCTCTTGAATGAGGGTTGTAGGAAGACTTATGGATAACACCCTTTAGAGGCTTGATAGTCAATTCCAGAGGCAAAACATAATCATATGAGGTTGGTTCCAAACTTGCAGGTTGATCAGTAGCTTGACCATTTGGTTGATTCATATTACCATAGTGTTTGTTCCAAGTGACCACCAAAACATCGGATTTCAACTTTGAGGAGGAAAGCATCAAAACCGTGTTAGAGGAAGAGGGGTCCCGAGAAAACATATGAGTCTCCTTATTTGGAAATGTGTCAGTGTGACAAAGCAGGAGAAGTGGATGATTTAAGAAACTGATTCACTTCAGCGCGGTGAAGAAAATCACGTGTAAAGTGATCCTCATTGCAAATCAAGCATGGGTATCGAGGCTTTTGTTTCTCACTAGAAGATGAATTTGTTTGTTTATCCTATGGTGATGAATATTTATTTTTCTTACCTTTACCTTTCTTCCTGCTTACAAGTTTCCTTTTAGATTTTCCTTTATCAGATGAAATGGAATTTGTATCGTAAGTAGAAGCTGCAGAAGGGTGGGATTGAGGGTTTTGAGAAGGAGAGGAAAGTGCGATACTAGATGGTTTACTCATCGAATGCAAACTGGAAGAACCGATAATGACATCAACGACATGAGATTCTTTACCAGGTGGAAGAGGAACAATGTTTGAAGGTCGCGGAGCGTTTGGTATCTTATCATAGAGCGTGCTCGATTGGGAATAAACCAGATCTAAATATTGAGCACGAGAAATGAATTTCTCTTCGGTCATGAATCCATCTTTGGCCACATCTTCTGTTATATGAGCTAAAAAATATTTGACCAACCATTTCGCCAACAATTTATCGAGAACAAAGGTCTTGACCAACTGGAGACGACGTCTCCACTCATGAATGTGATCTAAAATGTGAGTGGAATCTAATTGAATTAGTCAATAGTTCCATTCCATTTTCGTATCTGATGGGAAATTGGAAATGTGTGAGGAAGGTGGCGGATAAAGTGATAAAATCGTGAAACAACACTCTAGGTAATTAAATATACCATTTAGCCTCGGTACCTGCAAGCATTCGATAGAAAAGACACAGTCGAATGGAATCATCATCGAGGGAGTTATATGAACACCATAGATGATACGTCATGACATGCGTCGATGGGTATTCTCCAGGATTCCCATTCAGATTTGGGATATCAGATGGAAACTTAGTGGGAATAATTGGCCACCATGGCAAATGAGTGATGGGGTCGTTAATATGTCGAGTTAGGTCAGGTAATTCAAGAGTAGCAACAAAAGGAAACTACCGATTAAATTCCGGAGGACGATGACCTGGGTAAGAAGGAATAGCCTAAAAAATGGGTACTTTCATCCCAGGATAAGGAGGGTTATGATAATAAGGAACCTGGTTACTAGGATATGGAGGGTTCTTATAACCAACATACAAGTGGGTTTGTTGCCCAACCCCAGGATGGAGATAAAGCTGTTGGAATGGTTGGGTGTGGATTTGCTGGCCTTGAAAAGGTGCATGATGTGGTCCATACTATTCCCCGATAGGGGTTTGTATTTCCCCTTGGTATGGCGGGTTTGATTGAGATTGTGCCAAATTTTGAAGAATTTGACCTATCGAAACTTGAGGAGCACTTTGTGCAAGTGATTGAGAAGATGAGGAACCTTGTACAGTTTGACAAAGCGGTGCCTAGGAAGAACCATATACCATCGGAATAGGCTGTAAAGGTTGGCTCACATGTATTTTAACTTGTTGAGGTGTTGATGGATAGATAGAAATTTGCGATGTGGAAGGTGAAACTAAGGGATTTAGCAATCGATCCCAAAATGAACCAGGTTGAATGGGTGAATTAAGTTTCCAAACATTGGAAACCATTCCAGGATAAGGTGGACCATAATTAGGTAGATTACCATATTGAGGTTCACCAAAAACATGTTTCCCTGATGCATAAGGATGAGAAGATAATGGAGGCAACTACGATCTATATGGATGGTATCCAACATAAGGAGAGTTAGGCTGTTGAGGGTTGATTTTTCCACTGATATAAGGACAAACCTGCTGCTATATCATAGGTGTATCTAGATGAAGAGGAGTAGATTGTGTGGAATTCATAAGATAAGTACCAGACATCATTCCCAAATTAGATGGCATGGGAGATGTCTAAGGACTAGAAGCCAGACCAGAAAAGGTACCAGATAATGACTGATAACTGGGTGGGATAGGTGGGCCACCATACAAATGAGTTTCTGGTGGTGTCATAAACATAATGGGGAAGTGACACTTGATGTCTCAACCATAGTGGTGGACACAGGTTGGGAGCCTGAATCAATTCCAATCATGGTTGATAATCCTAACAAAGATTATTGCCAAAGATCCTTGGGTAAGCCTAAAGAATCAGGTAAAGGATGTTGTGTTGGAGTTTGAGGAGGTGGAAAAGGTTGAGTTTGATAGAAATGGATTCCTTCCCAATGAACATGAGAAGAAAGAGGAGGCGCTTCTTGAGGGATATCTTCAATACTTAAAAGTTCGTATGGAAGAGGTTCATCACCGAGCCCAAGAAAAAATCGGTTCTGTCTGTTGAAGGTCAACAAGAAATTGTAGCACACACACTAGTGTGGGACTAAAGGTCCTAGCGATACATTAGTGTGAAGGCCAATTTAATTTAATAAATTAGTGCAATGTCTAATTTAATTTTCCCTTAACTAAATTGGATAATAAAATGTAATCTTATCTCATAATAACTTGTAATAGTTAACTGAGTGTGATAAAATCAGTTAGATCATGAATTTCAAGTTGAGGGTGGTTGGTGAGGCATGCAGAGTGATTCTATTAGTTATGGAGTTTGAATTGCAGTTGGTGCATTAGTTTAATGCATGAGTAATCAATTAACTCAGTTAGGTGAGTTAAAGTTAGTTGAACTAGTTGTAACTGTTTGTTGCACTAGTGAGAGATAAAGTGAATTAAATCATATTTAATTCACAATCAGTGATCTGCCATGCAATTGATGATTTACTATTAATATTTGCATGCATGTCAGTTCCAGTGGAGACCCAGTTGAGACAAAGGTTAAAGGGATGTTAACTATCAGTTGTATCATTAGTAGGATTCCCTCATGCAAACATACATCCATTGGATTTCCCATGATCCTTGTGCAATTAAGAAAGGTTGAAATTCCTAAGGAATAGGGATTGAATTCCAAATGAATTGCGCAAGAAAGGTAGACTGATTAGAGATTGAGAATTGGCTAAGTGTTGGTTGATTTTGTATGGATAAGTGTGAGACAGTTGTGAGAGTGAAAGAGACTCTTGTGAGAAGGGTGCATTGTAATTGTTTCATGATTCCATGGTGAATATACAATAGAAGATAGAGGGTTTTTGAGCAGTAATATTTCCTCGTGAAAAATATATGTGTTGTGGTTTGATTTGTTTCTTTCTGAACTTGTTGTGATTGGCGATCATGTTTATTTTTCGCAATTGATTTGTAGAAGGATTCAATATCTATCTTTAGTACATTGCTTGATTAGATTGAATCCATTGATACATATGTTTGTATAATTTCTACATGGTATTAGAGCACAGGAATGCACTATAGTGGAGGAGAAGCTGAGTTTTTGACTTAATAGAATTTGAATTTGCAAAAGTATTCTTGGTGCGACAGGTAGATCATGATCGATATGGCTTTTAATGACTTGAGATTGGAGTATGCACTCGAGTGCAGTTCCAATTATATTGCGTGGAAAGACAGGATGGAGGTAATACTGGAGGACAATGGGTTGAAATAATTAATTGATAATGACATTACCAAACCCGCTGCAACAGATGTCGCAAATCTTGATGCTTGGAAAAATAAGGTTGCAAAGGCGAGTAGGATCTTACTGGAAGGAGTACGAGACCACATTGTCTCAAGTCGCCATGGAAAAGAGACACCATATGAAATGTGGGAAGCTTTAATAGATATTTTTCAGAGCAACAATTATCATAGAAAATTGGAACTAAAGGACAATCTCAGGAAAATCAAAATGGAGAAAGGCGACATCATTCCGAAATATTTAACAAAGTCTGTCCAATGTCAGGATGAGCTTGGAAGCGTCAGAATTACTGTCACAGATGATGACTTGGTGAGCCTAGCTCTTCTAGGACTTCCCAAGAGTTGGCATAGTTATCATAACTTTGTCAATGGGAGGGAGAAGCTGCCAGATTGGGAATGACTTTGGTCGGATTTGGTGCAAGAAGAATCCAACCGGAATACTGAGGATGGATTTTTATCTAAGACAAATGATGAAGAAAATTATGCTTTGGCTTCCAAGGTGAAGAAGGGGAAAGGAAAGAAATCCTATTCCAAATCTAAGTCCGAAAAAGGTGGAAAGAAGCGCGACATGTCCATAGTGAAGAAGAACAAGAAGGCTTCAAGATCTGCAGTTAGTGAGGCTTTGGCCTTGCAATTTGAGTTGAAGTTCTCACTCATTGCATGCATGGTGTCAACTGAAATGGGATCAGTGTGGTACTTGGATAGTGGTGCAAAGTTTTTGCATGAAGGGATACAAAAAAATTTTCAGTAGCTTGGAGGATAAGGGCCTCCAAATGGATATTGAAATGGGTGATGACAGACGATACAATGCTACTGGGATTGGTACAGTTACCTTCCAAAGATATTCAGGTAAACCCTTCTTATTAAAATATGTAATGCATGTACCAGGCTTGAAGAAAAATTTAGTTTCAGTCGCAATTTTGGAGGATAGAGGCTATGATGTGGTTTTCAGTGAAGGGAAAGATTTCCTTCAACACAAAGCCATAAGACAAGCCAAGAAGATTGGGTTTCGTGTGAAGAATATCTATTAATTTGATGTAGATGGCTGCAAAACATTGATGGGTAAGGCCGAAAAAGTGGTGAGCTAGGATGAGGGTGAGATATGGCATAGGAGATTGGGCCATCTACACCACGAAGCCTTGAAGGTCATGCTATAGATTTCTACGGGTCTTCCCAAGGGTACTCTTGCACAGATAGACACATGCAAGGGATGTACTATGGGGAAGTATTGAAAAGCTGCTTTTCACAAGAAGGAGATCCGAGCTTCATAAATCATTGAGAGAGTTAACTTAGACGTGTGTGGACCATTCTCTACTGCTTCAACATCAAAGCATAAGTACCATGTGATCTTTGTTGATGATTTTTCTAGAAAGTGTTGGATCTACTTCATGTAGAAGAAAGATCAGACGTTCTCAAAATTTCTTGAGTTCAAAGCACTGGTGGAGAAAGACATGGGGAAGCATGTGAAGGCTCTTAGTAGCAAAAATGGTGGTGAGTCAAAATCCAATGAATTCAAGAACTTCTGTAACAAACAAGAAATTTGGAGAGAGCTGACAGCGCATCATAACCCACAAAAAAATGGGGTTGGAGAAAGAAAGAATAGAACAATTGTGGGTGCAACAAGAGTGATGTTACATGATCAAGGCCTACCGTTGCATATGTGGGTGGAGGCATGCAACACAAAGATATTTGTGTGAAACCGTAGTCCTCATAGGATACTTGTCATGAGTACACAAAGGAGTCTTTTTCTGGTAAGAAACCTGATGTTTCATATTTTAAAATTTTTGGCTCATATGTTTATGTGCATGTGACCAAAGACGCCAAAAAGAAGCGCAAACCAACATCTGAGATTGGGATATTTGTGGGGTACACTGATACTCCCCACAATTATAGGGTGTATTTTCCAAACAACGGGATGACTATTGTGAGAAGAGATATAAAATTTGATGAGGAGAAATCCATGCGATTGTCCCTTGAGAGGGAGATTGATTTGCATGCAGATGAGAAACTCTTGGTTCCAAAGAATGAACCTCAAGATGTGGAGCAACCACATGTGGAGGATCATGGAGTGGCCGAAAAAACTCATGCAGAGCCATCCACCAGACTTGGTAGAAGGCGCACCACGGAAGCTGATAGATCGAGACTTAATGCTGCAGAGCATGTAGGAGCACCTACTTCACTTCACGGACAGAGGCAGTCTCCGGAAAGGTTTATTAGATACGTGGCTCTTATGAGCAAGTGTATTGTGATAGAAACATCATCATTTTAGGAACCAATGCAACAACCAATTTGGGTTGATGCTATGGTTGAGAAATATGACTCCATCGTCAATAACAGTGCATTGGAAGTTGTCTCAAGACTGGTCGTAAAATCAGTGGTTGGATCTAGATGGATCTATAAGGTGAAGTAGGCGATAGATGGAACTGTGGAGAAGTACACGACCATATTTTCGGCCTAGGGATTATCACAAGTTGAGGGGATTGAATATGAGGATAATTTCAGACCAGTTGCAATATACTCTTCCATTAGATCTATCCTTGCACTCTCAACGCAGATGGGGTGGCACATTCATGAGATGGATTTGAAAAATACGTTTCTCAATGGAGTTATTGAGGAAGAAGTGTACATAGAGCAGCCAGAAGGTTTCGAGATCTTTGAAAGTGAGTCACATGTGTGTCGACTCAAGAGACCACTGTATGGGCTGAAGAAAGCACCTCGCGCTTGGTACACTCAGATTGATAGCTATTTCACTGGGTTAGGCTTCACTAAAAGTGAAGCGGATGCGAACCTGTAATAGATTGTGGTTGATGGTAAGCTCTTGGTTATCATACTTTATGTTGATGATCTAATTTTGACAGGTGATGAGCAGTTGAGAACTTCTTGCAAGGAGGATCTTGCAAGGGAGTTCGAAATGAAGGACATGGGAATCCTTCACTATTTCCTTGGTTTGGAAATATGGTAGCGGGATGGTGAGCTATTTGTTTCTCAAGGCAAGTATGCCAAAGAGATTCTGGGTAAGTTTCACATAGAGAGCTACAAACCCATGGATACTCCTCTTCAAATAAATTGGAGGAAATAGGATGCTACTTCAGGAGAAGAAGTGGATGCTACTATCTACAGATAGCTAGTGGGTTCACTGATGTACTTGGTGAACACCAGACCAGACATTTTCTATGTAGTTAACCAGCTGAGTCAAGCTATGGTTAAGCCGACAGAGCTCTTTTGGAAGGCGGGGAATAATGTTTTGAGATATCTTAGGGGCACTACAAAGTATGGATTATGGTATAGAAGGGCAGAAGGAGTGAAGCTTCAAGGATTCATGGATGTAGATTTGATAGGCAATCCATCAGACAGGAAGAGAACATCAGGAGGGATATTTAGCAGAGGATCGACAACAGTTTCTTGGTATAGCAGGAAGAAAGGATCTGTGGCACTCAATTCAGTCGAGGCAGAGTACATGGCAGCAAGTCAGGCTGCATGTCAGGCCATCTGGATGAGAAATATGCTAGTTGGTTTGTTTGGTTCTCAGATTGATCCGATGATGATACATTGTGATAACCATAGTTGCATTAAACTCTCAATTAATCCGGTATTCCATGATAAGTCCAAGCACATAGACATTCAGTACCACCATCTCAGATATTGTGTTCAAAGACGCATTATTTTATTTCAATACATTCCCACGGAAGATCAGGATGAAGATATTCTGACGAAGGCGCTCACTAGGAGCAAATTCGAATACCATAGAGGCAGGATTGGGGTGGCAGATAATCCATTTCTTTTTTAGAGAGAGTGTTGAAGGTCAACAAGAAATTGTAGCACACACACTAGTGTGGGACCACAGGTGCTAGCGATACATTAGTGTGAAGGCCAATTTAATTTAATAAATTGGTGCAATGTCTAATTTGATTTTCCCTTAATTAAATTGGACAATAAAATGTAATCTTATCTCATAATCACTTGTAATAGTTAACTGAGTGTGATAAACTCAGTTATCTCACGAATTTCGAGTTGAGGGTGGTTGGTGAAACGTGCAGAGTGATTCTGTTTGTTATGGAGTTCTAATTGCAGTTTGTGCATTAGTTCAATGCATGAGTAATCAGTTAACTCAGTTAGGTGAGTTAAAGTCAGTTGAACTAGTTGTAACTGTTTGTTGCACTAGTGAGAGACCAAGTGAATTAAATCATATTTAATTCACAATCAGTGATCTACCATGCAACTAATGATTTACTATTAATAGATGCATGCATATTAGTTCCAGTGGAGACCTAGTTGAGACAAAGGTTAAAGGGGTGTTAACTATCATTTGTATCATTAGTAGGTTTCTCGCGTGCAACTAGACATCCATTGGATTGCCCATGATCCTTGAGTAGTTGAGAAAGGATGAAATTCCTAAGGAATAGGGATTGCATTCCACATGAATTGCGTAAGGCAGGCAGGCTGATTAGAGGCTGAGAATTGGCTAAGTGTTAGTCGATTTTGTCCGGATCAATGTGAGACAATTGTGAGAGTGTAGGAGAATCTTGTGAGAAGAGTGCATTATAATTGTTTCATGATTCCATGTTGAATATATAACATAATATAGAGGGGTTTTGAGCAGTAAGCTTTCCCCGAGAAAAATATCTGTGTTGTGGTTTGATTTGTTTCTTTCTGCACTTGTTGTGATTGGCGATCGTGGTTATTTTCCACAATTGATTTGTAGAAGGATTCAATATCTAGCTTTAGTACATTGCTTGATCAGATTGAATCCATTGATATACATATGTTTTTATAATTTATACATGGTACAAGGGCACATGAAATCACTATAGTGGAGGAGAAGCTTACTTTGTGACTGAATAGAATTCAAATTTGCAAAAATATTATTGGTACGATAGGAAGATCAAAATCGAAATGGCTTTCAATGGCTTGAGATTGGAGTATGCACTTGAGGGCAATTCCAATTATATTGCGTGGAAACACAGGATGGAGGCAATACTGGAGGGCAATGGGTTGAAATAATTCATTGATAATGAAATTCCAAAACCTGCTATAGCAGATGCCGCAAATATTGATGCTTGGCAAAAGATTGTTGCAAAGGTGAGGATGATCTTACTATTGGGAGTACGAGACCACATTGTCTCAAGTCTCCATGGAAAAGCGACACAATATGAAATGTGGAAAGCTTTGATAGATATGTTTCAGAGCAACAGTTATTATATAAAATTTGCACTAAAGGACAAGCTCAGGAAAATAAAAATGGAGAAAGGCGGCACCATTCCGAAATATTTAACAAAGTTTTTCCAATGTCGGGATGAGCTTAGGAGCATCGGAATTACTGTCGCAGATGATGACTTGGTGAGCCTATCTCTTCTAGGACTTCCCAAGTGTTTGCATAATTATTAGGACTCTTTCAATTGGAGCATTAGGGGAATTTTGAGGTCTAAAATGGGCCTCCTAAGGAAATGATAAAATAATAGTGGAAATAATAACATAAGATTTGATTACATCATCAAATTTTAGAGGGAAAAAAAAACTACTTTTTCAACTCGTATTTTAAACTTATCTCCCAAATGTTTTACTCAAATTTCTAGCGAGAGTACTCATTGGATGAAAAATTTAATTCCTCATCCAAGGAATACCCATATTGCATACTTTTGACGGATCCCACTACACGAAAAATGGGTAATACATGAAAAACGTGATTGCAATCACGCTTTTTCATGGATTTATCATTTTTCGTGTAGCACGGCCTATCAAAAGTATGAAAAATTGGTACTCCTTGGATGAGGAATTAAATTTTGCATCCAACGAGTTCTCCCGCTCAAAATTTTAGTAAAAAATTTGGGAGATAAGTTGAAAATACGAGTTGAAAAAGCAGTTTTATTACTTTATTATTTTTTAATATTTTTACCCTTTAACTTAAAAAATGGTGAATCATCCCCCATGGTTGACATCATCATCTTGAATCCTACTGGTTCTTATAATTTTTTTTTTGGTTGCACATTTTTCTTAGCAGGCCCATTTTAGACCTCAAAATTCCCCTAATGGGAGAGGCTGCTATATTGGAAATGACTTTGGTCAGATTTGGTGCAAGAAGAATTTAGGTGGAATACCAGGGATGGATCTTCATCTACAACAAATGATGAAGAAAATTTCACTTTGGATGCCAAGGGGAAGAAGGGGAAAGGAAATAAATTCTATTCCAAATCAGAGTCCGACAAAGATGGCAAGAAGCATGACATTTCTGGAATGAAGCGTTTTCACTGTCACGAGCATGGAAAGTATGCCAGTAATTGTCCACAAAAGAAGAAGAACAAGAAGGCTTCAGGATCTGTGGCTGGTGAGGCTTTGGCCTTGCAATTTGAGTTGAAATTCTCACTCATTGCATGCATGGTGTCCAGTGAAATGGGATCAGCGTGGTACTTGGATAGTGGTGCATCTTTCCACATGAAGGGATACAAACGTTAGGGGAATTTTGAGGTCTAAAATGGGCCTCCTAAGAAAAATGTACAACCAAATTAAAATTTATAAAAACAAATAGGATTCAATATGATGATGTCAACCATGGGGGATTATTAACCATTTTTTAAGTAAAAGGGTAAAAAGATTAAAAAATAATAAAACAATAAAATAACTTTTTCAACTCATATTTTCAACTTATCTCCCAAAGTGTTTAATCAAATTTCGAGCGGGAGTACTTGTTGGATGAAAAATTTTACTTCTCATCCAAGGGGTACCCATGTTCCATATTTTCGATGGACCTTGCTACATGAAAAATGAGAAATGCATGAAAAAACGTGATTGCAATTACAATTTTCATGTATTTCTAATTTTTCGTATAGTAGGGTCCATTGAAAGTATGCAACATGTGTACTCCTTGGAAGAGGAATTAAATTTTGCATCCAATGAGTCCTCCGACTTGAAATTTGAGTAAACACTTTGGGAGATAAGTTGAGAATACGAGTTGAAAAGGTAGTTTTTTATTTTTTCCCTCTAAAATTTGATGATGTCATCAAATATTATTTGATTATTTCCACTATTATTTTATAATTTCCTTAGGAGGTCCATTTTAGACCTCAAAATTCCCCTAATGGAACTTTTCAGTAGCTTGGAGGATAAGGGCCTCCAGATGCATATTGAAATGGGTGATGACAGACGGTATAGTGCTACCAAGATTGGTACAGTTAGCTTCCAAAGATATTCAGGTAATCCCTTATTATTAAAATATGTAATGCATGTACCAGGCTTGAAGAAAAATTTAGTTTTAGTCGAAATGTTGGAGGATAGAGGCTATGATGTGGTTTTCAGTGAAGGGAAAGCTTTCCTTCGACACAAAGCCATATGACAAGCCAAGAAGATTGGGATTCGTGTGAAGAATCTTTATAACTTGATGTAGATGGATGCACAACATTGATGGGTAAAGTGGACAAAGTGGTAAGCCCAGATGAGGGTGAGTTATGGCATAGGAGATTGGGCCATCTACACCACGATGTCTTGAAGGTCATGCAACATATTTCTACGGGTCTTCCCAAGGGTACCCTTGCGCAAATAGACACATGCAAGGGATGTACCATGGGGAAGTATGCAAAGGCCACTTCTCATGACAAGGAGAATCGAGCTTCGGAAATCCTTGAGAGAGTGCACTCAAACATGTGTGGAGCATTCTCTACTGCTTAGACAAAAGAGCATAAGTACTATGTGATCTTTGTTGATGATTTTTCTAGAAAGTGTTGGATCTACTTCATATAGAAGAAAGATCAGATGTTCTAAAAATTTCTTGAGTTCAAAGCACTAGTGGAGAAAGACATGGGGAAGCGTGTGAAGGCTCTTAGTAGCGAAAATGGTGGTGAGTACAAATCCAATGAATTCAAGAACTTCTGTAGCAAAGAAGGAATTCAGAGAGAGCTGATTGTGCCTCATAACCCACAAAAAAATGGGGTTGCAGAAAGAAATAATAGAACAATTGTGGGTGCACCATGATTGATGTTTCATGATCAGGACCTACCATTGCATCTCTGGGTAGAGGCATGCAACACAATGGTATTTTTTCAAAACCTTAGTCCTCATCGGATACTTGGCATGAGTGCGCCAGAGGAGTCTTTTTCTGGTAAGAAACTTAATGTTTCATATTTTAAAATTTTTGGCTCATCTGTTTATGTGCATGTGACCAAAGACGCCAAAAAGAAGAGCAAACCAACATATGAGATTGGGATATTTTTTGGGTACACTGTTACTCCCCACAATTATCGGGTGATTTTCCAAACAACAGGATGACTGTTGTGAGACGGGATATAAAATTTGATGAGGATAAATCCATGCGATTGTCCCTTGAGAGGGAGATGGATTTGCATGCAGATGAGAAACTCTTGGTTCCAAAGAATGAACCTCAAGATGTTGAGCAGCCACATGCAGAGGATCATGGAGTGGCAGAAAACACTCACGTAGAGCCATCCACCAGACTTGGTAGAAGGCGCACCACAAAAGCTGATAGATCGAGACTTGATGCAGCAGAGCATGTAGGAGCACCTACTTCACTATGCAGAAAAAGGAAATTTCCGGATAGGTTTACTAGATTCATAGCTCTTATGAGCAAGTGTATTGTGACAGAACCATCCTCTTTTGAGTAAGCAATGCAACAACCAATTTGGGTTGACGCTATGGTTGAGGAGTTTGACTCCATCATCGAGAAAAGTGCATGGGAAGTTGTCCCAAGACCTTTCGGAAAATAAATGGTTGGATCTAGATGGATGTATAAGGTGAAGCAGGCGACAGATGGGAGTGTGGAGAAGTACACGACCAAATTTTTGGGCTGGGGATTATCACAAGTTGAGGGGATTGAATATGAGGAGACTTTCAGACAAGTTGCAATATACTCTTCCATTAGATCTATCCTTGCACTCTCAGCAGAGATGGGGTGGCACATTCATGAGATGGATGTGAAAACTGCGTTTCTCAGTGGAGTTATTGTGGAAGAAGTGTACATAGAGCAGCTAGAAGGTTTCAAGATCTTTGAAAGTGAGTCGGATGTGCGCTGACTCAAGAGAGCACTGTATGGGCTGAAGAAAGCACCTCATACTTGGTACACTCATATTGATAACCATTTCACCGGGTTAGGCTTCACCAAAAGTGAAGCGGATGCGAACCTGTAACAGATTGTGGTTGATGGACTAAGCTCTTGATTATCATACTTTATGTTGATGATCTAATTTTGACAGGTGATGAGCAGCTGATAACTTATTTCAAGAAGAATCTTGCAAAGGAGTTTGAAATGAAGGACATGGGACTCCACTATTTCCTTGGTTTGGAAATATGGTAGTGGGATGGTGAGATATTTGTTTCTCATGTCAAGTATGCCAAAGAGATTTTGGGTAAGTTTCACATGGAGAGCTGCAAACCCATTGATACTCCTCTTCTAAGACATTGGAGGAAAGAGGATGCTACTTCAGGAGAAGTAGTGGACCCTACTGTCTACAGGCAGCTAGTGGGTTCACTGATGTACTTGGTGAAGACCAGACTAGACATTTGCTATGCAGTTAACCAGTAAAGTCAAGCTATGGTTAAGTCGACGAAGCTCTTTTGGAAGGCGGGGAAGAATTTCTTGAGATATCTCAGGGGCACTATAGAGTATGGATTATGGTACAAAAGGACAGAGGGAGTGAAGCTTCAAGGATTCACGGATGTAGATTGTGCAGGAAATCCGTTAGACATGAAGAGAACATCAGGAGGGATCTTCAACATGGGATCGATAATAGTTTCTTGGTACATTAGGAAGCAAAGATCTGCGACACTTATTTCAGCCGTGGCAGAGTACATGGTAGCAATTCAGGCTGCATGTGAGGCCATCTGGATGAGAAAGATCTTGGTTGGTTTGTTTGGTTCTCATATGGATTCGACAGTGATACATTGTGATAACCAGAGTTGCATTAAACTCTCAGTTAATATGATATTCCATGATAGGTCCAAGCACATAGACATTCGGTACCACTATCTCAGATATTGGGTTCAGAGGCGCATTGTGTTACTTCAGTACATTCCCACAGAAGATCAGGATGCATATATTCTGACGAAGGCGCTCACTAGGAGCAAATTCGAATAACATAGAGGCAGGATTGGGGTGGAAGATAATCCCTTTCTTGTTTATAGGGAGTGTTGAAGGTCAACAAGAAATTGAAGCACACATACTAGTGTGGGACCACAGGTCCTAGCGATACATTAGTGTGAAGGCCAATTTAATTTAATAAATTGGTGCAATGTCTAATTTAATTTCCCCTTAATTAAATTGGACAATAAAATGTACATCACTTGTATAGTTAACTGAGTGTGATAAAATTAGTTAGCTCGTGAATTTCAAGTTGAGGGTGGTTGGTGAGGCATGCAGAGTGATTCTATTAGTTATGGAGTTTGAATTGCAGTTGGTGCACTATTTTAATGCATGAGTAATAAATTAACTTAGTCAGGTGAGTTAAAGTTAGTTGAACTAGTTGTAACTGTTTGTTGCACTAGTGAGAGAACAAGTGAATTAAATCATATTTAATTCACAATCAGTGACCTACCATGAAACTGATGATTTACTATTAATAGCTGCATGCATGTCAGTTCTAGTGGAGACCTAGTTGAGACAAAGGTTAAAGGGATGTTAACTATTAGTTGTATCATTAGTAGGTTGCCCGCATGCAACCAGACATCCATTGGATTGCCCATGATACTTGAGCAGTTGAGAAAGGCTAAAATTCCTAAGGAATAGGGATTGCATTCCACATGAATTGCACAAGGCAAGTAGGCTGATTAGAGGCTGAGAGTTGGCTAAGTGTTGGTCGATTTTGTCTGGATCAGTGTGAGCCAGTTGTGAGAGTGCAAGAGAATGCTATGAGAAGAGTGCATTGTAATTGTTTCATGATTCCATGGTGAATATACAATAGAATATAGAGGGGTTTTGAGCAGTAATATTTCCCCAAGAAAAAATATGTGTCATGGTTTGATTTTTTTCTGTCTGCACTTGTTGTGATTGGCGATCGTGGTTATTTTCAGCAATTGATTTGTAGAAGGATTCAATATCTAGCTTTAGTACATTGCTTGACCGGATTGAATCCATTGATATACATATGTTTGTATAATTTATATATGGTATAAGAGCACATAAAATCACTATAGTGGAGGAGAAGTTGAATTTGTGACTGAATATAATTCGAATTTGCAAAAGTATTATTGGTGCAACAGGAAGATCAGGATCGAAATGGATTTCAATGGCTTGATATTGGAGTATGAACTCGAGGGCAGTTCCAATTATATTGCGTGGAAACAAAGGATGGAGGCAGTACTGGAGGACAATGGGTTGAAAGAATTCATTGATAATGATATTCACAAACTCGTTGTAGCAGATGCCGCAAATCTTGATGCTTGGTAAAAGAAGGTTGCAAAGGTGAGGAGGATCTTACTGGAGGGGGTACGAGAACATGTTGTCTCAAGTATCCATGGAAAAGAGACACCATATGAAATGTGGAAAGCTTTGATATATATGTTTCAGAGAAGCAGTGATTATATAAAATTGGCACTGAAGGACAAGCTCAGGAAATAAAAATGGAGAAAGGCGGCACCATTCCAAAATATTTAATAAAGTTTTTCCAATGTCGAGATCAGGGAAAATTTAAATAACCCCCCTAAATTTATATGTATAATAAATGGGTGAATCCCCATGATACATAGGAAAAATGGAAGGCGATTTTATTGATAATATAATATGTATATGTAATTTTTTTGGAGAATCTCTCACAAGATTATATTATCTTGTAAAATCATGGTGAATCACGAGTACAAATGGCGAATCACTAGTACAAAATGGTGAATCATTGTCTAGTGGAGTTCGGGGTTTTGGTTCCAATGAAGGTATGGTAGTTGAACTAGGAGTTGAAGGAAGAAAACCACTGAGACCAAGCATGGCACATGGTGACTCGTGAGGGAAGTAGTTCTCGTGCAATTTGGAAACGGGTTCTTCTAGTTCTACTAAGTGTACTGTTGTTGCTCATGCTACTACTAGCACTGATATTGAGGTTGGAGAGGAGTTTGAGGAAGAATGGAAGGTAGAAGTGGTGGAGAATTACAAAGAGAACCCCATGATGGGCTCCATTTTTCCCTTTGGTATTTGTGCCTGCAAGATCTTCTTTCCATTAAACCAACAATTAACCGTTCAACCAACAATCAAATTGACTGAGTTGATTAGGTACGAGTCAACTTAGACTAATCTTAAAAACTACGCTTTGCACTATCCCATATTTATCACACTAATGCTACACAACATTGTGCATTTGCACCAAACTCTCATGCATGCACACAAAATTTTCATTAACATCTGTAACCCTAACCAAGTGAGAATTGATCAACAATTTGCACCAAAGTTTGTTATAGTGTTGAAAGTTCATAAGAAATTTAGATCCATGGTACCTTAAATAAATTTTGAGATAACCTCCAGTAAACAGTAAATCTCTGCTACAATGTGCTATGCCAAAAGACAGACTTACAAGTAGCTAGCCTCAGTTTATAAACCATTAATGAGAAAATTTGAATTACAGTTCTCATTTCAAGTCCTTGTAAGAGTACACATAAAAGATTGCAATTTTCCTTTTAGTTCTTTGTCTCCATTTACATTCTATACATACAAGGAGTGAAATCCTTCGTTTAACGTTCAATCATCTAATGTTCCATTACTAATCAATAAACATGTATATAGAGGATAGTGCATCATGGAGATAGGGGTTTCCCTATCTAGATAAGGTTGACAAGCATCTCCACTTTGGCTCTAATATCACACATAATCTATATCCTTCCTATAAATATTCGTCATGGCCGAGAATGTAAATAAGAATCCATATCCATTTTCATAATCAGAGAGCCCAGAAAGTAACTAACTCTTTGCTCAGGTAGGTGAGGTCCTGATGCTAGAGCTCTGCTAAATTATTGTAAAAAACTAAACTTTGAAGTAAAATATTTACTTTAGTTTGACCAACAAGAAAACATGTTGAGCTAAGCATGCTTTTTCATTTGGAAATATAAGTCATCTGTAAACAGTAAATCTATGCTACAATGTGCCATGCCAAAAGACAAACTTACAAGTAGCTAGCCTCAGTTTATAAACCATTAATGAGAAAATTTGAATTACAGTTCTCATTTCAAGTCCTTGTAAAAGTACACATAAAAGATTTCAATTTTCCTTTTAGTTCTTTGTCTCCATTTAAATTCTATACATATGAATGAAATCATTCATTTAACTTTAAAATTTAAATCGTGATGTTCCATTACTAATCAATAAACATGAATATAGAGAATAGTGCATCATGGAGATAGGGTTTTCCCTCCTAGATAAGGTTGACAAGCATCTCCACTTTGGCTCTGATATCACACATAATATATATCCTTCCTATAAATATTCATCCTGGTTGAGAATGTAAACAAGAATCCATAGCCATTTTCATAATCAGAGAGCCTGGAAAGTAACTAGCTCTTTGCTCAGGTAGGTGAGGTCCTGATGCTAGAGCTTTGCTAAATTATTGTAAAACACTAAACTTTGAAGTAAAATATTTACTTTAGTTTGACAACAAGAAAACATGTTGAGCTAAGCATCCTTTTTCATTTGGAACTATAAGTCATCTGTAAACAGTAAATCTCTGCTACAATGTGCCATGCCAAAAGACAAACTTACAAGTAGCTAACCTCAGTTTATAAACCATTAATGAGAAAATTTGAATTACAGTTCTCATTTCAAGTCCTTGTAAGAGCACACATAAAAGATTGCAATTTTCCTTTTATTTCTTTGTATCCATTTAAATTCTATACATATAAGGAGTGAAATCCTTCATTTAACTTTCAAATTTCAATCATGATGTTCCATTACTAATCAATAAACATGAATATAGAGAATAGTGCATCATGGAGATAGGGTTTTCCCTTCCTAGATAAGGTTGACAAGCATATCCACTTTGGCTCTGATATCACAAAGAATCTATATCCTTCCTATAAATATTCATCTTGGCCGAGAATGTAAACAAGAATCCATAGCCATTTTCATAATAAGAGAGCCCAGAAAGTAACTAGTATGTAACTCTGACTCCTTGATACCTTAGAATTTCTCTAATAAGCTCACCTTTGCTAGAACCCACATACCTTCCACGGATCTTGTAGTCCCGGATAAAAAGAAAAGTGGGCACTTATATGACATTCATCTGTCTTAGAAGCTCCATGCATTCTTCATTCTCATCTCCATTCATCCTTGCAGAAAACCACATTGTAAGTCATTCTCTTGGTCAACCTGACTATAATTGGGTAAAATTTGACACAAGGCATGCAATTATTCAGTCTAACGTCTAGAACAACCAACTTGTCGTCCTCTATATATTCTTTGAGAAATGCTTCCACATCTTGCCTATTATGGAGCTGATGAATAGGAGCATCATTGTCACCATAGTAGAGGACATCACCCTGCAACTGGTTTGGGCCAATGACTTCTTCTTCATGAATCTTCACTACGTTATTGTAAAAGATAAAAGGGGGACATATGTTATGTTGTTTTTTATCCTTTTTCTTTCTTGCACAGAGCTCGTTAGTCTGCTCAGACTCATCTCCAATTACTAGAATGAATCTCACTTCTGGGAAAATCCTGCTGAGGTCAGCCATGAATAGGTATATTATTTTGTTGTAATGGTTGTGACTTGCTGCATATTCCACCACTACAAGCTTGTTCTATGCAAGCCTGAGGGCTTCATCAAATTCATGTACTTTATGAACCTTCAACACCCTATCATCATTTATGTTAATTTCAATCTCAATCAATTGAGCACCGCTCAAAGCAGCTCTGAAAATGGGCTCCTAATTGAATTTAAAATTGTCCACAATGAGGCCATCTATGGTTGAATCGTTAATGGGCTCATTTGGCTTATATTGGAAACAAAACTGAGGCGAAAGAGCTAAATTTGAATGTAGGAACTGACACAAAATCTGCAAACTTGAGCAATTTTTGACGTACATTAACTCCACTCCCTTAATCTCAAGATTGATTTTCTCCCCAGCTCTAATGGAGAACTCTACTGAAAGCTTGTGAGGTCCAAAATCTACATCTTTGGTCTTGCTAAGTCCCCTAAATGTATAGGCACATTCCCTGGAAATATAAATCTGCAAGTAAAATCACGTATTAAATAAGTTTCTAGGAAATTTTCATTGAATATATCCTTCATTCTATCATATATAATCAGAGTCTTCAATTGAGGTTGAGCATATTTTCACTACATCAGAGAAGGAATTTCACATACTTGTAGAAGGTCTCTGTGAATTTTCCTTAACGCGAAACTTCGAATTTTCTCTTGGTATGCTATGTCAAGAAAGGGCTCAAAATGGAGTACAATGCACTGAAATACCATGGGACGTTGAGGAACACCTGAAAAATAGAGAGAATACTAATTAAGAGGTGATTTGTCTATTTGATAAACTGAGTATAATATCCTCGCCCTTATAGGGCCCAACAAAAACCCACGCTTGCAAACTGAATATAGCAAAAAGACTTAATTACATATGGAATACTTGGCAATTAACAATATTGGAGAAATTCTTCGACATTGTACTTGAAATTGGATCATTTTGAATTTTGGCAGAGGCAACGACAGTCGGAAGTTACAACCCAAAGGTAGTATGTTTGAGGATATGTAGTCTACAATTGATGAGATTGGAATTCAAGTCCTAGAAAGATAAAATAGTCCATTACTATACTTCATTCATAGAGTGATTTCATTTTCTTCAAATTTTTGGGATAAGATAGAAAGAAAGGGTTTCCTTCATAAGTTTCTTGTGAAAAGCCTAATTCCCTCACTATATTATGTGACAGTGGAGGCTACCTTAACACAAGGGGTTATATCTCAACTGGTTATCACCATATTGCTGAGAATTTGTTTAGTTCCATACTAGCAGGTGCCTTGTTAAACCCTGCTAGGTAAGGTGCACTAATCTATGCCAATGGGCTTATTTGGGAATCTGGATACCATCTTAAAATGTGATGAAGAATCCTTGGGTTTCCCATGATATTTCCGTTTGAAATAATAAGATAGAAAGAAAGGGTTTCCTTCGTAAGTTTCTTGTGAAAAGCGTAATTCCCTCACTGTATTATGTGACAGTGGAGGCTACCTTAACACAAGGGGTTATATCTCAACTGGTTGTCACCATATTGCTGAGAATTTGTTTAGTTCCATACTAGAAGGTGCCTTGTTAAACCACGTTGGGTAAGGTGCACTAATCTATGCCAATGGGCTTATTTGGGAATCTGGATACCATCTTCAAATGTGATGAAGCATCCTTGGGTTTCCCATGAGATTTCCCTTTGAAACAGAAACAGTGACCATTAAGTTGACCGTGAAAAACAAAACCCTTGAGGGCAGATTGTGACCATACAAATAAATGACTATATACGCTCCTCCATCTCTAAACCATGTAATTCTCGATGAAAAAGACAATGAGGTTGAACTTAATTGGTCACAAAGGTCCACTAATATTAAAAAACTATGATTCAAGAAACAAAACTGGAAATGCGTTGATACAAGGAAAACTTGAGAGAAGTGTTTTTCACTTACTGAAACACCACAAAAATACGTGTTAACTCCTCATACTTGTCAGCATTGCATAGACTTTCTTAATCAATAAGGAAAAATAAAATAACAATTGGAGGACATAGGCACCAGAAACAATAGCTTAGAGTCATTTCACTGGTAAGATTGACATAGTGTTAAACCATTGACCAAGTTTCCATTCTAGCTGTGGTCTGCTTTGACACACAAATGGTAGGAACCTTAGAAAGACAGAGGCCCAGTGGAAGCCTCGAGTGATTTTGATGAAGTAGATATCCTTCATGCACATGATCCAAAGGAAGGCCATTCCTTGCAGGGTAGCCCATCTGGACATGTTTTTTGAAGCCTTTCGAAAGGAAGAAAGGAAAAGGAAAGAAAATGTCCATGTACTCATTATACAAAATGTTTTGTAGGAATACTATAATCTATTGCATTTTCACAGTATGAGTAACTAATAACTAAATGTCCATACTCAAATATTTTGTGGGAAACTATTGTATTGTTTAATACAAAATATATAAAACCAGATTTGCCTAAAGATCTACATTAGATCCCTATATAAAAGGAACCTCTATAAATATATATTGTAACTTTTATTCTTTTTCAATATGGGCTGAAGATATATGTTATTTGACACCATTTGAAACTAGCAACCATATGCCAAGTAATAAATATCTAGATATGCATAAAAAATTCCAATTTTTGGTGTGCCAAAATTCTCAAAACACCAGATCTACGAGGACATATAACATCGTCCTTCTGATCATTTATATTCATTCAGATAGATTGTTCTAGGAAAGCTTGGAAAAGGCAGAAACATTTGTCTTTTGAGCAGTTACAGACCTTTCTTGCTACCATCTCTGGGTAGTTATCTTGAAAAAGTGCAAGAATTTGGTTTGATGCTGCTCTCAATTATCTCTTCGTCATATTCTTAAGATCTGTGATTTGAATCATGGCATTGACACCACCAGGCTTGAAATTAAGGAGTTTGATGCCCTTCTCTAGAATTTCGACCCTCCATCTCAAAAACTTCTTCAGATTCTCATCGTCTCCAAGATCTTTTGGTAGAGCTCCTTGTCTCGAAAAACCCATAAGCATTGTAGCACACATGGTGGCCCACTTTATCATATCAATGCATGAAGGCCACTGAATTCAGATTCTCATCAAAGTTAAGATCCTCTTCAACTATACTGTCAGCTCCAAATGCCTTCCTCCATGCCACACTATTCTGAAACATGATGAATACATCATTCACCTTGAAATCTCTGGCATGAAGAAATTTCAGAAGTATAACATCAGTCTCTGGGCCAAATAAGCAAGGGAAACCACTAAGGGTGCATTAATGTAGGTGGAAGGTTCATATTGATCATAATTGTTTCTCACATTAGTAAACCTATCCATGTTGTCTGGGCCTCCCACCATAGCTCCCACCAAGATGTTGGGATTTGGTGCACTACTGTACAGAGATTGGAAGCCTTCTTTGCAGGGAATGGGTTGAGGATGATTGGCCTTGGAGGGCAGAGAAGAGGCTCTGTGATGAATAAGTTTTGGATAGAGGGAACCATATCCAACCATGTATGACATCCTCAATGCTCATAGGATTATCTCCCAGTATGTAATAAACCTACATCAACACAAAATTTATTTAGATCCTGCATACATTAGTAAATTTTTGAAATAATAGAAAAATTAAGCATTGGGCTATTATGAATCTATACCCGGCGTTTTGCAAGTGCTCTTAGCCTGTGAGGAGTGACTGTCACTGTCCCACCACAAGTTACTACTTTTTTGGAGGAGCTCTAGTATTTTGCATATGTCAAGAGCAAGAAGGAAGAAGATGTAACGTATTGCAAATTAGTATCCTACAATGTGTAAAGAAGAAATCCTTTATACACAACAACATATAGTGTTAAATTTAGAAGAAGGGAGAGCAAGTGTACTATATTTCAATGGCAGTAAAATCTAAGAGATCACCTGGAGTATATTGAGGATGTGAATAGGGTGTTCCAGGCAGAAGATAAAAAATTAAATTGTCTGCATGCCCTTTGTATTCCTGAAGAGAGCGCACATTTCGTATCAAGAACTCCTCCACACAAAAGACATGAATACAATCAGTCATTTACATAGAACACCCATTAGACAATAAAACTGCCCAAATTTTTTTACCTATAGTTAATTACAATAATAAAGAGTTATTTGAATGTCAGAATATATTAAGGAATACATATGTGAATTTAGGAAGGGGTATTCAATGCTTTTGGAATTAAACATGTTACCTCTTAAAACTAAACACATGCTATTGTACTGATTGCTGAACTTATGAGGATTGTAGATTCCAGGAATGTCTAGGAATCTGACCGTCACCAGAAAGGTCAAACAATTGACCCTCTTGTAAACATCAGATTTCAAGATATTTCGGGAATCTGAAATCAACATAAGAATACCTTGCTACTAAATGTTAGGCAACCACTGCTGCATTCCATGCTTCCCAAAATAGCCTTGGTTTCACCCTGAGAAATATGGAAATAATCATAATAAGCTGATGTGGTTCCTTTGGTTCCACTAGCATTGGTGGCATGGTCATCTGTTTGTGAAACCATCATTCTAATCTCCTTAGCATTATGATCAACTACCACTGTTCTTCCCAGGTCAATGAACTCAACTCCGCCTTGGCATCAAAAGTGTAATTTCATAAAAGGAATGTCGGTCTCATGCCAATAGGTCTCCTACGATGAATGCACAGGAACCTAGTACAAAGACCGTTTTTCTCTTCACTTAGCTACCCAGGGCTTATTTCCCTTTCCAAATACCAATAATTCTTTTCTAAGAAAAATCTATAACAAGAAAAATATTTTACTATATTCTAAAAGGTGAAGATGACGAAATCATGCCACAAAGTGAAAGGAAATAAAATATCTTTCCTCAAACCACCAAATATATAAAGAAAAAAATAATGATTATAATAATAAAACTAGACCTATCGATCTATTCATGATATGAGAACCATAAGCATTCAAGGGACTAAAAATAACTTTGACCAAAACAAAACAAAAATTTCAAACTCAAAAAAATCCTCTAAACAAGCAACAAACAAACCACTAAAATTTTCTAAGATATCAAAGCCAGACATCAACACAATTTCATGTACTTGAATAAGCCGATTGTTGCTTAGCGTTAGACTTCTTAAATTAGTTATTTATCATTTAATACTAGGACACTATCTATGTGAAAAGAAATAGGTCCCAACTTCATCAAATCCGACTTCATTTCCAATCAAAGATCAAAACCAGCTTCATTTTCAATACCAATATAAAATCACACATTTTCCAAATATCAATAATTATTTTCCAAGAAAATATAAAAATTGAAACTCAGCAAAATTTTCCAAACACAAGCAACATATAAACCAATTTACCATTAAAATTTTCCAAGATGTCAGATCTAGACATTAAGGTAGTTTCATGTACTTGAATGAGCCCATTGATGCTTTGTGTTAGTCTTGTTATACTAGTTATTTATCATTTAATACTAGTCAGAATCTATCTATGTGAAAAGAAATAGGTCCCAGCCTCATCAAATCCAGCTTCATTTCCTGTCACAAATAAGAAACAAACAATGTAAGGATTAAATATGAAACATCAATATTAAAATAACACGCATGAAAGAAATGTAGCTGCAATGTTACAATGAAAAATACAAAATATAGAACCCATTTTACCTGAATTTGACATATAGTAATCTTGCATGATCAACGGAACATGTATACCAAAATAAGAGTCCTAGGGTATTTCAATTTTCCAGTTCTCATCTTGGTCATCATTTTCTACATTGTGAACATGATCTTCTCCAGATGTACTATCATTATGAGCCTCCAAAACATTATGTTCTGTATCAAGTTCATTAGATAATTTTGTTATATTGTTTTCTCCCCTTCTATCACGATCTGATCGCCAAAGAGCTAGTGCTCTTTCATATGGAAAATTGTTAATGTCATACTTTGTTACATATAATCTTAAACATGTATCCACATGTTTATCAAGCTTGTTCTTTAACTTTGACTTCAAGAATGATAGTGCACTAAACATTCTCTCATCATCCACTGATCCCAAAATCATGGTTTGACACAAATCTGCTAATTTGAAATATTCTGATATGTTTTCTTACAGGTATTGGCTAGCACTTAAAGTAGTCCATAATCTTGTTATAACACCGTTTTCATTAGGATTCTCCAAAAAAGGATATTTCTTCCAAATTGTTTCAACAAAGCGTCCACCTTGTTGATACAATTTTGATGAATCTAAAATACCTTCAATTTGTTCTCCATGTATCAAGACTTTCTTGCAACAGTGGTCTATTAAACATTTTAATCTCTTTTGAAAATCAACTTTTAAATTTCTTGGACATTGACAATTGTTCCAATATTGAGGGTATACCACACACATGGTGTCCAACAATTCATCTCGAAGAAATCGTTCTCTTATCTCTGATTATAGTGATCTTGCAATTTCTATCAAATTTTGTCTCACTGAGATCACAATATTATCAAATTGGTCTCTTGACACGAGGCAATATTTGGTGATTCGTCACGTCTTACTAATATAATGAAAGGGGACCATATAACCATGCACTGCGATACATAGTATCCCTTTTTCATCAAACGTCAAAACATTTTCAGCATTTTCTATATTGATGATCTTAGTCCAACTTGTAAACTCTAGACCAGTAAAAGAGTCCGACATCATATACAAATTATTCAATGTAAGGCATGCTGAATTTCTCACATTTGTGTATTTGGTAATATGCATTGTACGATTATGAGACATTTTCACGAGGACATTCATTTCATGTAGCATAGGAAGAATTATAGCTAATGTCAATAATGTTTCTATATCAGTTAGTTGAAAAAGAAGATCTTGAGCTTTGTCTACATTGTAGCGACTTTCATACATCAACCCTACCAAAGATTTGAACACACTAAATAGTCTTTGAGCTGGTCCATTTAATGAGATCCATCTTGTATCAACATCTTTCAGTAGTTTTTTTCCATTCGTAACACCATCTGCAAATTGTTGAAACTCTAAATATTGTTTGGGACTACGAGAAAAGTATGCATGAGTCTCACGTACAAGATCTTCAACTTTTGAAACTGATGGAAACTTGCTTACTATTTTAAATGCAAGATTCATCCTATGAGCCATACAATGAATATTAATCATATATGGCGAAGCTGATAGTTGTAGTCGAACACAAAGAACATTCCTTTGTCCTTGCATTACTGATGCTCCATCTTCTCCAACACATACCAACTTTTTTGCAATCATTAAATGATCCATACCACTTTCCTTCAAAGTATTAAGAACAAGTTCATAAATATTTCCAACTGTAGAAGTCTCTCTCATATTTTTAATCCCAAGTAGATAGGAATTCCTAATATGGTCATTAACCATATAAATGCTCATGCAGATCCATGAAGTATTATCAATAGTTGTAACCTCATCCAAAGACAATGCCAAAAACCTAGCATTTGCAATCTCTTGTTTCAAATTATCAATTTCTACTTGAGCTAGATATCTTTCCCATTCCCAACCACTAGTTATGGACCAATGAGAAGATGGAAAGTTTGGCACGTGAAGAAAAGATAGAAATTTCATTTGATCTAGATAATCTATCATAGGATGAACTTTACATAAGATGTGAAATAAAATGCTCAATTGTATCGTCTTGGATAACAAACTTCTTTCCATCGTCTTTTCAAATTGACAATATATTTCTCTTTACCATTTACAATTTTCTTTTCATAAACCTTTCCTGCATGCTTTTGTACTGTATCTAGCTTCATCTGAAATTTCACTACCTTGCAACTTTTCCAACTACACGCAAGACATTTAACTTCTCGTAAATCCTCATTTGAATAAGGTATTTCTTCAATAAATGGAAAACTTGAGAGCCAATCATCTTGGAATTTTCTCCCTATGGTCCATTGGCCTTTTTTCCTTTTCCGTGAATGGTTTGTGTCACCTTCCAAGGAAATATATTTAACATTTTCATCATTAATTTCTGTTGAAACTGCATTTATCTCACCCTGATCACTTGAGGAACCTATTATTTCATCCATCATATGGATATCAGATGCATTTTCACAAGAGTTAACATCTCTCTCAGTAACATATTGTTCAAAGGAGCTTGAAGCATGAAGAGAATGTGTATTCTTGGATTGAGGCTTTTTAAAGTATGATAATACATCCATTTTCCTTGATAGTTTCTTCCCAGGATTAGCTTTTGACATCTCACTGAATATTCCAGAAGTAAAATTTCAAATCGATCTAGAAACCTGCATCAATAGTTTCCAAGAGTTGAGAATTACTAGATTTGTAAGTAGCTTTCAAAGTAAAATAAGTGTAATGTTCACAAAAACCATTATGCAATTTTTTATTAAAATGTTGTGCCAAGGCCCAAGCCCAAAAGAAAAAATAAATCATTATACACAAAACAATAACATCATGATTCATCATCTATAAAACAAAGAACATCATTCACATGTAAAATATATAAAAAATTCACTAAATTAATTCATATCTCCAAATCACCTAATGAACACTTGAAAGATTTAAAAAAAACAACAAAGTATTACAATAACTTTAATCATCCTTCGCAAAACACCTCTCCCTTAAGTTGTAGAGAATTGGTTATAAGAAGTTATAACATATCCTCCATCATTTTCCATGATAAAAGTGAGGAAGGAGACTAGTCAGTTACTAGTGATCCTTTTACTTATCTTTCCCTTGATGAATTGGCTATAAGAAGTTGAAACATATCCTCTATAATTTTCCATGATAAAAGTGAGGAGGAAGGCAACTAGTCAGTTACTAGTTACATTTACACCCTCCATAGAGAAGATGGAGGACTTGGGCTAATTAACAGCCATGTTCCAAGGACGGTTTTAGCGACTAAATGGCTTGCAAGGACAAATGAAGGAGAAGCTCCTTATGAGGTAGTTGTCAAGAATAGGATAGAAACAAATTCACATATACACAACATCCATGTCCCTAATGATTTATGATTTAATCATAGGTGAAAATTCCTTTAATTTTCCTAGATGAACAATTGTCAAAACAATTTGGAATCATTGCAAGTAATATTTCATGAGCTTGACGAGGAGCTAAGGATTTTTAAGAGTGTTATTACACTAAGAAACCAAGTGGGCCAATGATTTGAGTTTACATGAATGGAACAGGCATGGGCAAAAGAAATTGCAAGCGTTAAATCATCTAATGGGTTTGATTAACAGAATGGACCCTTTACAAGGTAAATCAATGGAATGATATCTTTACACTTGTTTAATCAATAGAATGGACCCTTTCTATAGGTTTATTAAGTGAAATGGACAAAAAACCAACAATATGTATCAAAAAAAATAGAATAGGCCAAAAGGACCAATGATTACACCAATTGCAAATAAAAACAATAGTTATGAAGAATTGCAAAAATAAAAATTGTAAAAAAGTGGATATGCAAAAAGGACGAGGGAAACCTGAGCAAAAATATGATGCATGTTGTTAATGGATTGAATATAATAATTGGTTGTATCAACAAGCCTAGAAATTTCTCTAACCACTTGGAGTGGGAAGCTCAAGGTGAATTCCAAGCAAGAAACTCCCAATGAGTTTGAAATTGCAAAGCGCTAAAGAGACCTTGATATTGGTATGGGAACACATTGGCAATGTGAATAATTGCATCTAAGAAAGAGAGAAACCCAAGAAACCGAGCATGCAAGTAAAGAGGATATTGTTGTAAGGTGCACCTATGGTGCACTCTTCATTGGAATATCTATTTATAGAGGTACACCATTGGTGGAGAGTGATCATCTTTAACCAAGTCTCCTAAGGTTATAATTATAAAATACATATTTAGATGGGTGATCACATGTGACCAAGCCCCCCATGAAATATATAGGATGAAATTGGAAAAATAGAGTGAAAACATAATTACAATTATAATACCTAGTCTAACTAAGTCCAATGGGAGCATGGGGACTACACCTCAATCTCCTTGACTAATGTTTTGTAGTACCCCTAGATATATATACTTAAAGAGAGTTCATTGTTCAATAGACCATACCATCATTCAACAATGGGGGCATCTTCTACCAAAGAAAAACTTACCAAGGCTTCATCTCGTAACCATGGATTGATATCCCCACTCACATGATTAGTTCTATGATTGAACAAGTTAGTTATCACAAAAGCAGTCCTAATGCCAATAGCAACTGCAATAAAAAATTCACTCCAAAAAATATCATTCCTAAGGTTAGCCACAATTAATGAGTGACAATATCCCAACAACACCTTGATCAAGAATCTGAATATGAATATAGCTCATATTTCTTGCATACAAATATTTAAAACAAACAATTAACTTCACTCTATGGCCACACCGAGGTTTTTTATAGGAATTTAAATTTAGGATTTTCACATTTCAAATGACAAATGTACAAAGATTAAAAAAATGATAATATAAATTCCTAAACAAAATGAATTCAACATATATTAACATCATGTAAACACGGCATATCCAAGGTGTCTCGGACTATCTCTAGTAAACCAGGTTGAGAATCTTCAGCTGGTGCAACTTCATCGCCAACACCTCAAATGAGAACTGTATGGCTTTAAGGGGGATAAGTTGCTTCCAGTGCATTTTCACACCACCTGGATGGTCAAAGCATAAGAAATGCAGTCACATTTGGACACATTAAAATAACGGAGACCTAAATTCACTTATGTGTAAAATTTAAATCTAAGTTTCAAACCATGAAACTCTATGTTGTCTTTATCGCACCTTGCTATCATTGAGTGTTTTCACCCCTTTATGACATAATTCCAGGCTTATTATTTGTTTTGTATGGGTTTAAGGTCTATCTTGGCAGAAAAATACCCTGGAACCAATTTGCAAAAAAATAGCTTTATATTGTTTATAAAATAATCTTTAATAAAGTCAATAGAAAGCATTCATTTTGAATTGCATCTAGTAAAGATACATAACCATGAGAACTTACAGGACAAAATTATAATCAGTCCACTCCATTTTCAGATCACAGATGAAAAAGATTTCTCTTTTTGCTGAGGTAAAGTGATTCTCAAAACGTTATAATGAAACTTCTCTTCCTGACAAACCTCTCCGGTGATGGAAAGTGTCAACAGTTTGGATTTCTAGCCCTATACAAGTAAATGTATGCCCTGATTCATTATGAAAAGTTACTTTGAACTGAATTTTAAGAGAGACAGAGATGGATCCATTATCATACCCTTTATCCCATGTAAAGGTTATGTTAAAAATCATAAAATCATGTTCCCAACAAAACTTGCCAGTGATGGAAAATGTTAAAAGTTTGGTTTTGTAGGCCTATACAAGTAATGCATACCCTATCTCACTATGATAAGATACTTTGAAATTTGAATTAAATTTTCAAATATCCAAAGATGGATCCATTATTATATCCTTGATGCATTTTATAGGTTATGATACAAATCATAAAGAGTGTTGTGCTTGTAATAAACACGGTATCTATGTTTTGGAGTCTGGACACACACTAATTTTAAGAAATTAGAAAATATTTTTTTTTGTGAGGGGTTAGATTGCTAGACTTATCTATTTTACATATAGATGAGACCTCCATGTGATTTTTTTGGATGGGGAAATAACATTATATAGGCTTAAGGCTCAATTATTTTGGGCCCATACACTAGCACAAATGGCAGAGATGTTTTTTGTTCTAGAGGACTGAAAGGATAATTTGGTAACCTAAGGCAGAACAATGAAGGTCCTAGTCTAATCTCCATTAGAAGATTCTGAATAGGTGGGAAATAATCTCTCTCTAGACCAAACTTCTTGGGATATATATCGAATTTTTGAGCACACTTGACATGCTCTGGAATCACTCCAAAATATTTGAATTATGTGTTGTTTCATAAATTTATGTTATGTGTTGTTTCAAGAGGAATGAAACCCATTTTATGCATAAAATAAACTCAAAGCCAATAATTATAAATTGAGCCATCACTGTCCTTCATGTCATCATCTTGGAGAAAGTATTTCGCTAATATTATAGTAGTATATCACATCAAATTTGGTGCTAAAGACCCTTTATTCTAGGAATATATATAGAAAATACTATTTTTAAGACTATAAGAAGTGACATCAATCACCATAAGACCACCTCCTAAGCATAAGTATATTAAAAGGATTTAATCATAGGAACTGATATTCCCCAGATTATTTCTAAGCATAAAGGATACCAAGAGCGAAGGCTCACCATGCTTATCATCTAGCTACAATGACCTTAGAAAATACAATTTGTAGTATAAGTTCTATGTAGACTTTCGATGTCAAGATTGGTATATATGTATACACAACTCAAACCGATACAATTCAGTGAGCCAAGAAAAGTTACAAGTGTCTCTCTTGAAGTTTTACAAATAAATTTTGATGAAAGTAGTCGATATCTTAAGACATGTACACCACATAACCAGACATGAAGGATGTCTACAGTTATAATTCTTCACGTGACATTAATAAAAGACACTATACCCCTTGAAGACAGTTTTTATGATCATGACATGTAGGAGCAGGCCTAACAACAATATCCATGATCATAAAATAATAATATACAATCTCTAATAAGGAACTATCTCCTTGGTTCAATGATGGGAAACTTCAAGTTCTGTAACAATAAAGATACGATAAAAAATAATACCTCTTACAGTCACCTTCATGAATTATAATTCTAATTAGTAGTGAAATTGGGGCAAATGTCTCATCGTAGTCAATCCCTTATTTTTGTGAAAATCCCTTAAGCCACAAATCAAGCCTTAAACTTTTACACACTACCATCTGCAACGTGGTTAATCTTGTAGACCCATCTAAGCCAATGAAAGATTTTTCCTTTAGTCATGGCACAACCTCCCAAACATTATTATTCATGATGGAAAAATACTCTTCCACCATAACATCCATCCACACCTAATGCTTGGATGCTTCTTGGAAGCTTGAAAGCTAAATTTACTCAATCATCGCACTCATAAATGCCATATAGCTTGAATATTGTTATGTTTCCTTGCTTTATCTGACTAAATATCTAGGATTACCCACATACTCCTGAGCATTTCTCAATGTTTGCTATACCCACTTGGCCTTGTTCCTCCATGTGCTAGAAGTCTAAGCTTGAGAGAGGGGAACACTCTTCATGCCATCCTACTCCTCCTGCTTGGCCTACTCATTCTACCCACAACTATGTGTCACAGTACCTAAGGTTTTTGTATTGTTTTTGTCTTGAGCGTCTCCTACTCTTGAACCTCCATTATAGGGGAATCTATGCTAGAATACCTCCTGATATCCCTTTGCTCCTCTTCCCCTTACATCTATTCCTATCATTGTTTTCTAGAGTGCAAGAATGTAAACTATCTAGGTTTGAGGTCACGTTGTACCCTACAAGAATCCCCTTCTCCATAGAAAGTTCTAATTTTGTTCTCTTTTATTATGGAACATGGAAATATACCAAACAACCAAAGATGTGGATGTGTGCCATATCTGGTTTCTTTCCTGTGAAAGCTTCCTCAAGTGTTAATCTGCCCAACGCCTTATGTGGACTCTAGTTCCATAAAAAACCAACAGTGTTGCAAGCTTCTGCCCATAGAAATATAGGAATCTCTTGGTCATGTAAAATAGCCCTAGCCACTTCGATAACGACCCTATTCCTTCACTCTGTAGCCCCATTTTGTTGATTGTTTTATGGAATTTTAAACTCTTTCCAATACCCTGACATGCACAAAATTCCTTGAAGGCATTTGAGATGTACTTACCTCCATTATCAAATTGAGTGTTTTAATGTTTCTCGTAGTTTGGTTCTCTATAAGGTCTTTGTCCTTGAACTGACAAAAAAACTTGCCCTTGTTTTTCAAGAGTATATCCATGTCTTCCTGGAGAAGTCATATTTGAAGGTTGCATATAGTGGTATCCACTTAAGGATACTACTAACATGGGACCACATACATTTGAGTGAATTAGGTCCAAAATTCCCTTGGCCCTAATATCACAGCTCAATAGCGTGGCCTTGGATACTTGCCCAATGCATGATCCTTCACACATCATGTTGTGCAACCCTGAAATATGACACTCCTATCACGATCTCCTTTAGAAAATTGAGTGCTCCATGATGCAGATGAGCCATATTCCAGTGCCACAACTCGCCCAACTTTCAGTTTCAACTTACCGATGCTTGCACAAGCTCGAACTGAAGTCTGAATAAATTAACCTTTATGACTCTTATTACCTAGGTCATCTTGGAATATTTAGGCTAAATGTATACCTTGCCATATTCAAAGGTCACAATGTAACCCTTGTCTTCCAAGGTAGCAACAAAAGTCACATTTTTGGTGATTCCTAGAACATACAACACAAATTCTACCAAGGGTTTACCAAACTCCCTTTGAAACTTGACAATGCCAACTCCAATGACCTTGTACTTAGCATTGTCTCCAAGTTTTATGTATAAGTCATTTCCTTCTCCTTTAAGCTCGTGAAATACTCCTTCACTCGTGTCATATGGAAAGAAGCCCCACTGTAAATATACCACATGCTGGTGGCTACTGAACTCAAGAGACAGGCAATGAGCAAAAAATGAACTTTAAATCTGGTTGCAAACTCATCCCACTTCAGTTGTAGTAGCAACCTCCTTCTTCTGCTTGCCCATTTTCTTATTATGACATTTCCTGGGGAAGTGTCATGGTTGATGACAAGCAAAAAAAATTATCTCCTTCTCTCCTTGAGAAGTCGACCCATTACTTGGCCCTTTCTTTGCCTTCATCTTATCCTTACCAACTAGGGCAATATTTTCTTCCTCCTCAAATTTCTTCATCTAGTCATCATGCTAAGCCCCTTCTTTGATCTCTTCTTGAAATAAATAATTCCACATCCTTTCCAAAATGGGAAGGTGATCTCGACCTACGATGCATTTGATGAACACATCCCACTATGTTGTAAAGCCATTCAACACTATACACACTAATCCTGGTTAAGGTATTATTTCTCCTACAACCACCATCTCATCCTGTAACTGAGTTATTTTGGTCAAATGGGAAGCTATGTCATCACCGTTGGACATCCTTGTGTTGTGTACGTGGTCCCTCATTACCATATTTCAACTCTGGCAGTCACTCTAGTACAACTTGGTGAGCATATCCCACATTTCTTTCGTTGTCACTCTAGTACAACTTGGTGAGCATATCCCATGTTTCTTTCGTTGTCTTCTTCTCGGACATATGTGGGATAAGTTTTATCTTTGAATCCATCCAAAATTATCCTTTGTGCCCTTCCTTCTTTTACCTCATGCAGTTCTAGGGAAATAGGATCTGAGACTAGTGGAATAACAAGGGCATTTATGATGCTCCACAATTTATTTTCCTTAGGGATAGTTATAATTTGAATCCTCCATTAAAGATAATTTGAGGACCCCCTTCCAATATGTCTTCATATTGAACATTGGTAACCATGGTGAATTAAACCCTTAAACACTTTCTTGATGAATGATTTTTATTTTGTGAATTGGTACTTGTGTCAAACACCCATGGTTTCATACTCAAAGACTACTGCCCTAATACCATGTTAGTTTTCTTGAACCCAAATCCGATTTTGAGTTCAATAAAATATAAAATTTCTTAGAACAGAAATAAAATAAAATTCCTCAAATATGAAATTCTCAAGGGCTTGGCTAGCCTCCTTTACCCCTTAATCATGCCTAGTCATAACTATTCATCATCCTGAGGGTTCATGGCATCCTCCTATTCTGCTTACTGTTGAGGCATAAAAGGTATCTTTTAAACACCTAATTATCTCACATTAATTATCAATCCGAGAGAGACTTTTTATTTCAAGAGTGTACTCTGTCTGAGACTGCAATTAGCTAAGAGTAATGCTATGAAAGATGTAGTACAAGAGTAAACGGATGGTTGTAAGGAAATCTAATTACATTAACATGAATGGAAATATTCTGAAATATTAACTACTCACTATACAAAACATCAATAAGGGATGCAGTAGCAATAACTCGTTCCCTTAGAAAGCGATGCAACTGAAATCACAACTGAGACAAGGCAATCAATCTGGGAACTTGGAAGCAATAACCAATGTCCTCTACAGTTGATGGTCCTGTTCTTTAAGCAATCAAAATGAAATCGAACTTGAACTACTTGCTGATGAAAATAACTAAGAAGAACTTCTTCTAATAACAAGAATTGGAAAGGAAGAGCAATTCGTAATGCCTATGTGTACACAACAACTGTAAACAATCTCTCTGCTAATCTGAACATACGAATCAGAAATGAACAACAAACAGTAATGGAACAACAAACATTAATGGAACAATAAATATAAACTTAACGCAATCAAGTAACAAATCTTCTTAAACTCCAACCTTGTCGACAACCAACACTATGAAGTAGTCAATCGGAATAAACCATAAACCAATGGAATAGAAACCAGAAATAAGTATAGAACAAAAAAGCTTACAAGAGATAGCAAGATGAATAAGACAGTAAATACACTTCTTGCTAAGATGGAATAGCAGTGCAATTCATTAACGCACACAGCAAACCAGAACTATGTTCAACAGTAATCAAATAACTCTGTAATCGTAATGAATCTAAACGCAATTATCACACGACAGTAAGAAAAGGATAGAAATACAAACAACAGAGTAATTCCACCAGGGCCGGGCCCTTAGCACCAGTGAAACACTGCTAGGTTACTTCAGGACTTGAAAGATGAAATGAAACGCGCCTTTATATTAATTGAGCATAAAAGTATTACAGAGATCGCTCTCTAAAGCCAAGAGTCAATAAAACGTAATATTACAAAAGAAATGTTTTGAATCAAAATATCTCCCCCCAATCACTAAAGGCGTTGCCTTATATAACAGACTCTGACAGACAAGACAAGGAATGAGATGAGGTTTGAACAACGATCCCTCAGGATCAAAGGATCCTGAGGGATTCGCTTCCCTTCTTTTAGCTGTCACATGATTTACTTTGTCCGAAGCTGAGTTGTCCCCTGCCTTTTTTTAGCGATGCGTTCGGATTTCCTTGTCTTTGGTAGGATTTGGTCTAACGCTGGAGGAACAACAATTGCATTTATCTTAGCCTCGCCTCTGATATAGCTGTTCACCTTGCCTAATTCCTATTTTTAGCAATAAAAATCAATTCTTAGTCATCTTTTTACAATAAACATAAATCTTCACAATTCTACCATAATTCTTGTAATAAATCATCTTTCTAAGGTAAAAAGAATTATGTTTAAAGTAAAAGAATGAGAAATCACATAGTGGATTAATACATTTTCCACTGCTCAACATACCCCCTGCTTACCCTTTTTCATGTCCTCATGAAAAATATAGTTCACATGCAGAGCAGTTAAAGAATAAGCTGGAGAAGGTTTTTCATCAAAAGGCCTAAAACCATGCATTGCAGCTAATGCTTCGAAGACATGCTCTGTCTGTCCTTCAGGTATTTCATAAATGGCTTTGTAATCTGTAGTGGGATACCATGCAATGGGGCTTTGAAACCTACACCCTAGCCAGAATGGTCCTTCCCTCAGAATGAGGTTGCTATAGGAAACCAAGCAGTCTGCAGCTATTCCAAAGTTTTTATAGTTAAATGGTTCTCTATTTTGAACATTTCGATTGGAAATTCCCCATCGGACCTTAGCTGCTATGTAAGCCTGGTTTCTAATAGATAGGAAATAGTTTATCCCATTCAAGACAATTGATTTATGAACAGGCCCCAATGCCTGGATAACACCTTCCTTTGTCATAAAATTATTCTGCCTAGCCCATAATTGTAATGGGTGCTTAGGTTCATTCCTAACCCACAAATCTAATTCATTTTCCTGCCTTTGAAAAACATTATAGGCTTTAAGCCATTTTAATTGATTAATTGCAAAGGAAATAAACACTTGGTATTGGATATCACCCACAAAAGGGCTAGGATTTGTCTCACTATCATTTTCCAATATGAGATTATGCAAATAAAACTCACATAAGAAACGTTGTACCATTACCCAATAGAGTTTGCAGAATGTTACAAAATCATCTATAGTTTTTAGCTCTATAGATTTTCCTGCCCTAACTGCCTTAATATTTAGCTGTAAATATCTTTCTAATAAAAATAAATAATAATTCTTGGCAGGGCATCTACAAGCTAAGACATCGGTGTACAATGAGCAGAGAGTGTCCATTCGATTCTGGGCTAATTTTAATTGATTCATTACCTTTTCAGCCTTCTCCTCTGCCTTTCGACACTTCTTGTGGGCTTCAGCCTCTACTTCATGGATGATCTTCATCTACTGCTGCAACTCCTGATATATTCTCCTAGGGAAATTGTCTTCTTCCAGTTTTTCCCTTTCCAGTTGAGCCTGTGCCAACTCCTCTTGGAGTCTGGCTAATGTATGGTCACTAAAAGTATTCTGACTACTAGCTTGCATATTTTCACTTGAAGTGGGTCCCTCTGGAACAGATTCTTCTGGAACAGCTGCCTGCTATTCCATATCTCCATGATTAGGCTCAGCCATAGTTCTTGCAACTTGGGGGTTCATTTTAGTGGCCACTTTCCTCTTTTTCGAGGCTCGCTTGGTGACTATGGTTCTTCTCTTTAGGGTTCGCTTGGGAATTTGTTTCATTCTAAGAAACCTAATGGTTTGCTTGAGTTGTTCCATGAGTCTCTGAAGCTTCATTCGTTCCCTCCGAAGTTTTCCAATCTCAATTACTTTCTTTCGTTTTCTTAATGGAGCAGCTGTTTTTTTTTCTGGACCTACTTGCTCACCAAGTTTTTGGTCCTCATCAGCCGTGCCTTCAGTTGGGCTCGCTTCTCTGTTTTCTTCTTGGAGTTCTTCCTCAATGTTCATATGCCCTTGGCTAAATTCTACAGGAGTTATACCCTCAATTGACTCTGCAATCCCCTGAGAATTTTCAGGTTGGGATACTGCTTCAGTGTTCTCCTTTTCTTGTTCATGCTTCTCAGGGAAAGCAACCCCAGCTGGTTCCTTCATTTCGTTAGGGTTTTCTGTTTCATTTGGTGTTTCTTCAGTCGTTTCTTTGTTGACAGCAGAGTGCTCCTGCAATTGGTTGATATTAATATTAAGGTCCAGAGGGCTATGAGGCTGCACATAGTCACTCATATTGGCCAGAATTTGGGCTAATTGGTCTTCTTGCAAAAGGCTTCGTGGTGAACTTGCAGTAGTGTTTTCGGGAGGCTCTGTTCCTTCTCTTTCACTACTGTGATTATCTTCGTCCTCCTCGCAGGTATGGTAGCTACCTTCTTCCTCATAAGAGTAGTGAATTTCTCCCTCAGTTTCCTCTTCTTCATTATTTCCTTCTTCGGCACTGGTTTGTTTCTCACCACTGGTGTGGTGGCTCATTTCTTCTTCCTCATCAGTACGAGGACTCCCTCCTTCCAATTGTGGAGGCTGTTCATCCTCCGAGCTGGGCAATTCCAAGGGCTGGCTACTGCTACCCGAAAGGCCCTCTATCATTCCCATACTTCTTTTTGAACGGGAGGACTGTCTACGATTTGATGGCTCAGTTGCTAAGCTAGCCATTCTCTTTAGTTTTGGGGCAGGTAAGGCTAATCCTCCATCAATCGAAAATATCAACTCTTCCCAACTGGTCTGTTGTTGGGCGAGACTACGACTCACTATTAATCTGATTAAGCAATGGTGGCTTACCACCATGTCTGCGTGCCGAGCTTTTCTTATACTACAGACAACATCATGCAGTAAGGAATTTAAAAATGCAGGCAAATTTACAGTACATTTCTACTTTAATACTGCCAATAACATAAGGTGGCGAGGTCTTACCACGTCTTTCCTTCCATCGCATGTTATATAGGCCTACACTATCTTGGCCAATTTCATCCATGGTTCTCCCAATGATGTCGGCTGAACTCCTTTTCCTTTGACGACCAATGTCTGTCCGTCATCCTGGAAAATATTCATGGCTTCTCGAAGCCTGAACCTTTTCTGAGTCCATATGGTTCCTTGCGCTGGTAGACCAGACACCTCTGTAATTATTTCATCTGTTACGGCTATTTGTCTTCCTCTAACCATGGAGTATCCTTCCTGCAAATTCTGTAAAAAATCGTAGCCACTGTTTCATGGGGTTGTTGTAGCCTCGTGAAATATGTAATCCATCCCAATTTTTCTAGAATCTCTCGTGCAGCATCAGAAACAACTAGCACTTGTGGCTCACTACAAATTGGTCGTCCTCCCATATTCTCTGCACACTGTTACTTCTTTCCAAACACAAAGTGATGTAATGGAACAACACAACACGGTGAATTGGAATAATATCGTTAAGTTTTTGTTATTCCCTAGAATGTAGGGATTTGATTCGCATACAGGTAAAAAAATATAGGGATTTGATTTGCATGCAGTGATTAAGAGACATCCGCGCCCCCCCCGGAGGATGATAGGTCATCCTCGACCGTCAATTAAGAGAGGAAAGTACTGCACAACAGTTGTACAACAGGAAAAAGCATGCATACTTATGATACAATCAATCAAATTATGGCATTTACTGAAATCGATGCGTGTGATAAATCATAAATAGATATAGAAATGTTTGTAATGATTTAAAGATAAGGAGAAGGGACAACTAAGATGAACATAAGTACAAATGCGTTTATTATCCACTCAAACTAATGTGATCGATTTATGATGATTTTCATGTATAATAGGTTCGAAATCAAGGGTTGAGGATTCATAATTTCATTTGATATTTAGATAGAGATATAGGAAAAAGGGTTTAATATTACTATTGACGTGTAAAAATGTAACTCCAATACCATCAGCAGAGCTTTGTTGTCCACAGGTGTCCATAACCTTGAAAAATTTGCTTTGTCACCCTTGGAACCATTGTCCTTTATTTATGCCTAGGAAGTGCTGTTAAATGTCATAACGGAGGCCATTGTACTGGCTTGGGGACCAGATGAATCACAATGCCATTCACCGGGAAGAAGTGAAAAGTGGGCAGGCTGGCTCGTGATGAGACCTCCTATTCCAAGGACTTCTTAATTTTTTTCTTTCAATTGTCCATTGGACCATATCCCTGGTGTGGTGGCCATGATGGGAATGCCACTTCACTTGCTTCCTTATGATCATGGTAGGCTGGCTCTTGATGAGACCCCCTATCCTCCATCTGCCATATCACAAAATTATTAGTGAAATATATAAATATTTTTTCTTTTTCATATAGTACTTTCCTACTTATATATAAAGGATGGCTCAACACTCCTTAAGAGTAGGGATGGTGGAATAAGTCTAAACATCTCAATAGAAAATAATATGCCCTTATTCCTACTCCATGAGTAAAAATCAAAGAAAGTTATAAAAATTGGGGAAGAACCAACATGATAAGGATAATCGATCATATTAATGCTAGTGATAGTAAGACAGCAAAGTCATGTTATTGATTATGTCCCTTTTTTGTTTTTCTTATCATTACCAAACAATTTTCTTAAAAATGACGATTTATTTTGATTTGCTGATTCCAGTAAGCTTTAATTTGTATGATTTTGTGTAAATAGTATGTTTTCCTTTAGAGGAGTCATCAAAAATCCTCAAAATGCTGGTCTAAAACAAAAAATAATCCACTCAAAAAGTGCTGTTCCTTTAGAAAGGAACAACAGAAACAATTTACGGAAATGCTGTTCCTTTCGAAAGGAACAACAAAAAGAATCTACAAAAATGCTGTTCCTTTTGAAAGGAACAACAAAACAATTTGTGAAACAGCGAAAATTAACAACACAACTGCTGTTTCTTTCAAAAGGAACAACGAAAACACTCTTAGCAAAGCTGCTGTTCCTTTCGAAAGGAACAACAAAAATGTTGTTCCTTTAGAAAGGAACAACAAAAACTCAAAATAAGCGAAATAAATAGAATTTAAATAAATAGAATTCCATAAAACAAACAAACAAAATAAATGAACAATCTTTATGTACAAATTTTAAATAAAAGAAATGATTTAATGAATGGGTGCCGAGGAGGAGTTATCCCCTTAAGCCAGAATTTTCATGGTAGAATCTTCTCGTAATTGTTGGTAGAAGGATTCTCGAGTAAGCGGTTTATGATACAATCATACTCGATGACCGTTTACTTTGAAGGAATGTCCAGATCCATCAATGGTGGTTAATGTAATGGTGCCATTATCATGCACTTTTTGTATCTCGTAAGGTTCGAGCCATCGTTTCTGGAGTTTCCCTGGAAAATCTTGAAACCTAGAATCATATAGGAGTGCCCAGTCTCCTTCGCGGAAGATCTTTTCTTTGATAAGGGCGTCGTGCCATTTTGATCTCTGTTGTTGAATTAACGCGGTGTGCTGAAGAGTAGAGAGCCTAATTTCATCTAACTCATTAATTTGCTGCAATCTTTTGACCCAGGCTTCATTTAAATCTAGACCCAAATTTTGGGCTGTTCTTAATGTCTGAATTTCAAACTCTATTGGAAAGATGGGCTCTTTTCCAAATACCAATTGATATGGTGAATATCCCATAGTGGCTGTCCATGTTGTTCGGTATGCCCACAATGCTTCTGGCAATCTGTAGGCACAGTCACATCTGTGCGAGGCAACAATTTTTGTCAATATGGATTCGATCACTTTATTCGTGCTCTCTACTTGGCCATTTTCCTGTGGGTGGTATGGGGTTGTAATCTTGTGTTGAATGTGGTAATTCTATAATGTTTCAGCTAGTTTATTACCTACAAACTGCGGTCTTCCATCTGTGATTATGTCCCTTGTGAGGCCATATCGCACAAAGATTTGGAAAAGAAATTGTATTACAGAGTCCTCTGTAGCTTTTGAAAGTGCCTCTGCTTCAACCCATTTAGTGACATACTCGGTTGCAACTAGGATATATGTTTTTTGGTTTGATGGGGGGCTAATAGGGCCAAAAAAATTGAGCGCCCAGAATTAAAATGGTTCAATTACTAGTTGATGGTTCAAAGGCATTTCGTCAGACTGCTCAGGGCAACTTGCCCTTTGGCAGCTATCACAGGCCTGCACAAATTTTTTGGCATCTTTTAAAATGGTAGGCCAATAATAGCCTGTCCGTAAAACCTTATGGGTGGTTCTACGATCTGCAAAATGTCTGCCACATGGCCCGTCATGGCATGCTTTCAAAATATCAAATACCTCGTCCTCCCGAATGCATCTCCTAATTTTCATATCTGACCCTGTATGAAACAGGTAGCCCCCAATCCAAGAGAATCAGGTACTACGCTGTATTATCTACTTTCGTTCATTAAGGGTTAGATGTTTAGGTAATTTACCTATTGCCAAATAATTTGCTATATCAGCATACCATGGGGTTCTAACGATAACAACGAACAAATGTTCATCTGGGAAGTGGTCTTCAACTGCTTCTGTATCTGTTGGCTTTGGCATTCTTGACAGAAAATCAGCTACAGGGTTCTCTTTTCCAGGTCGATCTTTAATTGTAATGTCAAATTCCTGCAATAAAATCAACCATCTTGTCACTCTTCCATTTGTAACAGGTTTATTTTCTAAAAGTTTAATGGCAGAGTGATCAGTATATAGTACTACAGGATACCCAATTATATAATGTCTAAACTTATTTATAGCATGTACTATAACTAAAAATTCCTTCTCAGTCACAGTATAATTTAGTTCAGCAAGAGATAGATTTTTGCTAATATAATAGATTGCATATGGTTTTTTATCTTCCTCCTGCCCAAGCACTGCTCCAATCACTGTGTCTGAGGCATCAGATGAAATTTGGAATGGCAAATTCCAATTTGGGCCCCTCAGCACTGGGGCTGTTGAGACAAGCTTTTTCAGATCGTTGAAGGCATTGTCACATTTATCTGTCCAAATAAAATCAACATTTCCTGTTAGTGCATATAAAGGTGCAGCTATTCGAGAATAATGTTATATAAATCTCCTATAATAACTAGAAAATCCAAGAAAGCTACGTACCTTTGTTTGTGTGGTTGGTGTGGGCATCAACAAAATTATCTGAATTTTGGTTGGATCCACCTGAATTCCAGCTGCTGAAATATAGTGCCCTAAGATAACTCCTTCGGTCATCATCATATGACACTTTTCATGGCTTAAACAAAGCCTAGTGTCAATACATCTTTGCAACACCTTTTCTAAATTTTCTAATGTTGGCTCAAAATCATCTCCGTAAGGTGTGAAGTCATCCATATACACTTTGAGCCCTTTATTTATTAAATCTGAAAATATGCTGAGAATGGCCCTTTGAAATGTAGGAAGGGCATTGCATAGGCCAAAGGGTAAGACTCGGTAGGCAAATGTCCCCCAAGGACAGGTAAAAGTAGTTTTGTCTTGGTCTTCAGGGGAAATCTGGATTTGATTGTACCCACTGAAGACATTGAGGAAGGAAAATAATTTCTTTCCTGCCAATGTGTCTAATACCTAGTCAATGAAAGGAAGGGGAAAGTGGTATTTTTGGGTTGCCTTGATAAGTTCTCGGTAATCTACACATATTCTCCACTTCCCGTTCTTTTTTGGTACCACTACTAATGGAGAGACCCACTTGCTATCAGATATTGGGTAAATGAAGTTGACATCCAATAGTTTCTGTAATTCAGCTTTCACAATATCTTTAAGCTGCGGGTTTAGTCTTCTTTGAGGTTGGTGAATGGGTCTCGCATCTTTTTCAGTATAGATGTGGTGTGTGCATAATTGGGGGTCAATTCCCTTCATGTCTGGGTAATCCCATGCAAAGGCTGCTTTGTATTTCCGTAATAATTGGACCAACTTCTCTTCTTGTTCAGCAGTCAGATTTTTGTTAATGTTTAGAGTTTTTCCCAGCTCAATTTCTACAATTTTACTATTGTACACAAAAGCAGTGGGTACTACTTGATCAGGGATGTCTTTTAGAGGATCTTCTTCTTCTTTATTATCAAATGCTGCCTTGATCATGTGATATTGTAGATGGGATCTGATTTGTGGTTTATTAATAAAACTATTAATGATATCATCCTTTGTTTGGTCTTTAAAATCAAGGGCATCTTCTACAGTTAGAGGTGATCTCATATTTTCCATAAGATATGATACAGGTTGTTTTTTTGTTTTGATTATTGATAGGCTTGGTTGGGCTGGCGGATATAAAGCTAAATTCTTGACATAGTTTCCCCTTGTTATTGTCATGTTTCCTTGTCGACATCCAATATAGGCATCGACAGTTGCCAACCAAGGTCTACCTAGGATTAACGGGTGTCCGTCTAGCCGGTTCTTTGCGCTGATAACCAGGAAGTCAGCAGGGTATTCCCAGGAATCTAAAGATACCATTACATCTTGTAGTGTACCCTCTGGTTGGACTACCGATCAGTCAGCCAATTCCAATAAGGTTTTTGTTGGTTCTAGTGATGTAATGCCAAGTTTTTGACAGGTGGTGGTTGTTAAGATATTGATTGCAGCTCCCAAATCAACTAAGGCATTTGGGAACAATTGCCCATTGATTTTCACCGTCACTATAGGATTTCCTGGGTCTTCATATTTTACAGGTGTTTCCATTCATGATAATAAGTCAGATAGAGTACCAACTATTTGGACATTTGGGTTGGTGGTTGTTCTCCTCTTTGGCTTCTTTATACATAGTTCCTTAATGGTTTTTGCATAAATAGGGATGTCTTGGATAGCTTGGAGGAGAGGGATTTTTATACACAGATTTTTTAATTCTCCCAGAAGATCAAAATTAGGATGTTCTAATGGGCGCGATATGATTAATCGTTCTGCGAATGGTGGAGAAGAGGTTGTTACTTGTTGTTGATTTTGTTGTTGAACCACCTTCTCTTTTTGTAATGTTTTTTCTACAGGTAACGGATCTTCAATATGAACATTTTTGTTTCTCTCTGTTTCTACTATACGCCCAAACCTTAATTGAAGGTAATTACACTCTCTCAATTCAGTTTCTAATTCTGGGGGTTCCATTATTTGGACAGACTGAACTGGCCTATTGTTTGGGTTTGGGTTGGGTTGGGCTGGGAGTTGTGGTCTTAAGTTGGTCTGGGGGGTTGTATAGGGAGCTGGCAGTGTAGGTTGAGAGAGGGAAATTGTTCCGGCTGGCTGATTTGTAGGTCTTTTCCAGTTTGACTTCCAGGCCTGACTCTACGAAGTAGAGGGGGACCATTGTGTTGGATAAGCATTGTTTTGCCAAAACGGTGGGCAGAAAGGAAAATTTGGCCAATTAGTTTGATTTTTTTGATTTGGCCATGATGATGTAGGGAATGTCTGTTGTGACCAATTGGGGAAAGGTGGTTGATTTTGCCACATTCCATTATATTGCTGAGCATTGTATTGAGGAGGATGAAAAGAAGAAAATGGATCAGTTGGCATACCTGATTGTCGTGGCTGCCATTGTCGGCGCTGATTAAGTAGACATACCACTTCTGATTCTTCTTCTACCTCCTTATAGAATGCTTTTAGGCCAGGAAGCGAGGTACATCCTTATGTGGGGTGGTCTTTCGTGCAAATGGCGCAAACTTTGATTACATCCAGCGGGCACTCTTTGTGGCTGTGTTTCTTCCTGCATCTAGGACAGAATACTGCCAAATTTTGCTCTGCTTCTGCTTGTTTTTGTTTGGCTTGCATAATGTCGAATTGCGTTATTAGAGTCCCTAGTATATCTGTTTTAAAATCTTCCAGCAGGTTGCCAATTTTTGCACAAGTTACACCTTCATTAGAGGTCTTTTTGTCCCTTCTAATCATGTCACGTTCTGCTGATTTTAACCTTGTGTTGCCCCTCGAAATCCTGATACACAAATCAATGATGTTAGCATAGCTTTCCTGATATATATCACCTTTTCCCATAATATTCAATGTTTCAAACCATTGATCTTCCATTCCCCTAATTAATTTAGTTTTCAACACATTATCAGGTAAGGGTAAGGATGCATAAGGAGATCTCTGAAGATTGTATTGAAACCATTCCACATATTCTTCCAGGGTTTCATTTGGTTTTGCTGTCATTTGAAATATTTCGTCATTTAGTTCCAGAGACCTGCAATAATCTTGATATTTATTTAAAAACGAAGCTTTCATATGATCCCAATCAGTTATGACACCCCCACCTAACCCCATAAACCATCGTAAGGCTGCTCCTTTTAATGTGAAGGAAATAGTTTTAATTTTTGGGGATCGGTGGTATAATCATACCCCCTACATAACACATCGAATTCGAACAGAAATGCATCTGGATCTTCTGATGTCAAGCCATGAAATGTGGGAATATGTTGAAGGGGAATGGCTTTCATAGGTGCATTAACTGCAGTATCTACTATAGGATATTGCAGTGTAGAAGTTTGCTGGGGGGTTTGCTGGTTCTGGGCCATTTGGTCAAAGATGTGCCAATATCCTTCTGGGATCTCAGGGGAATTCCTAGGCTAACTGGAAGGATTAGGAATGGCCTTGACAACACTTCCCTGGTCTGGGACAATAAGTATTCCTTGCTGGCCTACTATTTGAGGAGATTCAGGTCCTTGGTTTTGAATGAGTTTAACAACGCTTTCCTTATCTGGACTGCTCACTGTTTGGACTATTTCAAGAGGGTATTTTAGTTCTTCTAATTCTCCTGTTTCCCCTTCTCCTTCACGGAGATTACTGGAGTTCCCTTCCTGTGGAGAAATTAGGCAGGGATTCTCAATTTCTTGCAAATCTTGCTCAATTCCCACTGTTTGACTATGTATCTCAGAAAAGGCTTTAGATGGTGATTCTAGGGCCTGAAGGGAACTAGTAGGCTGTCTAGAGATAACTCTCCTAGGTCCTAATGATGGTTGAGATTCAGTATTTTTAAGGATTTCGTCAATAAAAGTTGTTCGCCCAAGGGTCACCAGTTCCTTAGGTTTTTCAGGTTTAGGAGGATTTTTTTTTTCTTAGCTGGTTTATTCATTCAAGAAAACAAGCCTTCATTCCTACCTAAAGAAAGAAGCTTACCTAATTCTGCTATGAAGCGGGCTATGAGCAAGTATGTTCCTTGCCCGGTGCGCAAGTTCTTACCTTCCGTCTTTAATACCCAATTCTTCGCGAGCAGAAGAAAATCAATTGTGCATCACTCCTTTGAAATGGCATACACTCTCCCTCGCAACAGCGCCAAAATTTTGAGGCATAAAAGGTATCTTTTAAACACCTAATTATCTCACATTAATTATCAATCCGGGAGCGACTTTTTATTTCAAGAGTGTACTCTGTCTGAGACTGCAATTAGCTAAGAGTAATGCTATGAAAGATGTAGTACAAGAGTAAACGGATGCTTGTAAAGAAATCTAATTACAGTAACATGAATGGAAATACTTTGAAATCTTAACTACTCACTCTACAAAACATCAATCAGGGATGCAGTAGCAATAAATCATTCCCTTAGAAATTGATGCAACTGAAATCACAACTGAGATAAGGCAATCAATCTGGGAACTTGGAAGCAGTAACCAATGTCCTCTACAGTTGATGGTCCCGTTCTTTAAGCAATCAAAATTAAATTGAACTTGAAATACTTGCTGATGAAAATAACTAAGAAGAACTTCTTCTATTAACAAGAATTGGAAAGGAAGAGCTATTCGTAATTCCTATGTGTACACAACAACTGTAAACAATCTCTCTGCTAATCTGAACGCACGAATCAGAAATGAACAACAAACAGTAATGGAACAACAAACATTAATGGAACAATAAATATAAAATTAACGCAATCAAGTAAAAAATATTCTTAAACTCCAACCCTATCGACAACCAACACTATGAAGTAGTCAATTGGAATAAACCATAAACCAATGGAACAACAACCAGAATTAAGTATAGAACGGCAAAGCTTACAAGAGATAGCAAGATGAATAAGACAGTAAATACGATTCTTGCTAAGATGGAATAGCAGTGCAATTCATTAACGCACACAACAAACCAGAACTCTGTTCAACAGTAATCAAATAACTCTGTAATCGTAATGAATCTAAACGCAATTATCACACGACAGTAAGCAAAGGATAGAAATACAAACATCAGAGTAATTCCACCAGAGCCGGGCCCTTAGCACCAGTGAAACACTGCTGGGTTACTTCAGGACTTGAAAGATGAAATGAAATGCGCCTTTATATTAATCGAGCATAAAAGTATTACAGAGATCACTCTCTAAAGCCGAGAGTTAATAAAACGTAATATTACAAAAGAAATGTTTTGAATCAAAAGATCTCCCCCCAATCACTAAAGGCGTTGCCTTATATAACAGACTCTGATGGACAAGACAAGGAATGAGATGAGGTTTGAACAACAATCCCTTAGGATCGAAGGATCCTGAGGGATTCACTTCCCTTCTTTTAGCTATCACATGATTTACTTTGACCAAAGCTGAGCTGTCCCCTGCCTTTTCTTAGTGATGCATTCGTATTTCCTTGTCTTTTTGTAGGATTTGGTCTAACGCTGGAGGAACAACAGTTGCATTTATCTTAGCCTCGCCTTTGATATAGCTGTTCACCTCGCCTAATTCCTTTTTTTAGCAATAAAAATCAATTCTTAATCATATTTTTACAATAAACATAAATCTTTACAATTCTACCATAATTCTTGTAATAAATCATCCTTCTAAGGTAAAAAGAATTACATTAAAGTAAAAGAATGAGAAAACACATAGTGAATTCATGCATTTTCCACTGCTCAACACTTACGACCGTCTCTTTTTACCTAAATCCTCTGCTTTTTCATAAAACCGAGGCCTAACAACCCTGTTTCTCTACCTATGACAGATATGAGGCCTCTTGCCTCCTTCTAAGGCTTCAAAAACCCTTTTCTAGAGCAAAAGAAAGACCAAGCCTCCTCCTACGGCACAAGAAAAACCTCAAACCTCTCTGAGCAAGATAGAAATATATGGTCAAACCAATATTGCAAAATCGACATCCTCCCTTCTGTTATACAAGAGGTCGTATCCTCCTTGTCCAACAATAGGTAACTTGACCTACTTCTCTAGGGTAGAATCCTTCTCCCAAAACAAAAAATAGACCATATCATTCATCTTTCTCCTAGTCATGCATTCTTCTTTAGGATCTCAAATCTCTCTTACGCTTGTAGTTCAACACAAGAATGAGATTGCTATGATGTGAGAGCTCTCCATTGGTCTCTTATTTATACTTTTCCCTAAGGGTTTCTTAGGCAAAATCCTAGATCCTTTAAGGGATTTTTCACTTAACCTTTAATCATTAAATTAGAAAAAATAATTAATTGTCTTGGGTCCAAACCCACATCTTTGGGTCAAAACTCCAAATACTTGGGTAACTTGCCCAACCAACTCCTTTTGGTGGGTTTTCACCTCTAAAAAATTCCTTTGAGCTGCCCAAATTCCAACATAGTCCACCAATCAACAAGCAGGTAATGATGTTATCCCTTGGCCATATGGTCTCAAGCTTCCCTAACTTCCTATAGATGGGTGGACCCACTCTAGCATCCTAGTGTCAATCCCCATATCTTGGCTTAGAACCCTACCCTAGAGAATTACCATGACTAGCCTCCTTGTGTAACTAGTGTGGTCAATTCTTAGTATTTATTTACTTAGGTAGTTTTCTGTAGTCTCTTTCATGGACATGACATGTAAACATTACGTGAGTTGGTGATCTATGTTTGACTCCTGGATTTGTTTATGGAAGCTACATTTGCAACCCTTTTTTATTATATTAAAGCCATATGTATATCATTCCTTTAATAGTTAAAGGAATATATATATATATATATATATATATATATATATATATATATATATATATTATATATATATATATATATATATATAAATATACATATATAAACTCCACTTCATAAACTACTACCCCATTTGAAAACCTTCTTGAAATGTTTTTTGCTACCCCTACAACCATCAATACTCATAAAAGGATATTGTAGGTAATTTATAATATTAAGGATGATGGTGAAATCAATGAAGAATCCGTGATTCTCCAGAATCCATTATACAAAATTTTCCCATAGATGGAGAAGGGATTTACTGTAGAGATTGCAACAAGATGATGAGCTTAGTGGAAAGAAGTCGCCTTCACTAAGTGGGCCCACAGGCTATTTTTGGCGCAAAGTCTATTTTTAGACATATGGATCATGTTCTATGAGTTGTAGGATGCTATTTGTGGATGGTTGGTCAAGTTGGGAGAAATAGATGGACTTCTATTTTTAGACATATTGGGCGGAATCTATTTTTAGATTGCCAGTCTAAAAATAGATATGTCGAATATTATTAGCTCTTAATAATATTTGAACTCTAAACATTATCTTATTCTCTTGGAGCACTTCAGTTAAGTGCACAGATGTGGCACAGGAGCTGACAGAAGGAATTACGCTATTCCTGAGGGTTATGTGGAGCTATTGCATGGATACTTCGGTTAGAACTCATGTGACAGAGTTTGGTGGAGTTGATTGAGGAAGTTAGAGGAGTTGTATTCAGTTTAACTAATCTAAACATAGTTGAGCTATTTGTATCTAGTTTAACTGATTGATACAATTAGTGAGAGTGGTGTGAATTAATTATTAATTAATTCACTAATTATAAACTCATTAATCAACTAAAGAATACATCGGTTAACTTCAGTGCATGGACAGTTTCAGTGGAGACCAGTGCAGAGATAGGTGAAAGAGCAGGTTAACTATCAGTTGTGACTATATTGTTGCATATTTGCAACAACCAGTGATTGGAGGAGCCCATGAGGATTGCGCAGTACAAGCCAGGTGGTTCAAGTTATTTAATGAGCCATCCTATAGCATTGATTACGCAATAGAGGTTGGCTATCAGGTGGCAGAGATTGGAGCATGTGTTTTGCTAGATCTAGCTTGATTAGTGTGTAGCAATTGGAGGTTGTGCTGAGAGCTTTTGAGGAGCTTTGTACAATGATTGTTACATGATCTCTATGACATATAATATACATATAGTTGGGGTTTTTAGCTTTAAGCTTTCACATGAAATACTGTGTTCATATGTGTGATTGTTTATGGTTTTAATGTGCGCATGCGATTGTTTTTATTTCCGCAATTAATGATCAATGGTAGAAGAGATTCTGTATTGTGCATGAAGATAAAATAGTGTGTGATAAGAAGAATCTTGGTGAATAATATATCAGTTATTAAATTTTCTACATGGTATCGGAGCGATATTGATCATTGGAGAAATTGCAAAACATTGAAGCGGTTGAGTTTTGTGCTGGTGGAATTCGAATTTGGAGCAGTGTTTTCTTGGTGTCAAAGTTGAGATGTCTTTCAACGGATTGCGATTGGAGTATGCCCTTGAGGGAAACTCAAATTATATTGCATGGAAGGATAGGATGGAGGCGGTGCTGGATGACAATGGGTTGAAGGAGTTCATAGATGGAGAAATTCCAAAACCTACTTCTAGTGATGCTGCCGTACTTGACGCATGGCAAAAGAAGACAACAAAGTGTCGAAGAATTCTGTTGGAAGGTGTGAAGGATCACATAGTGTCCAGCCTTCATGGTAAGGCTTCTCCATTCTTGATGTGGAAAGCATTGACAGAATTATTCCAAAGCAAGAGCGACCAGAGGAAGTTGGCGCTCAATGATAGACTCAGAAACATAAAAATGGAGAAAGGCGACAGTATGCCCAAGTACCTCACGAAGTTCATCCAATGCAGGGATGAGATGGGAAGTGTGGGGGTGACTGTTGATGACAAGGACTTGTTGAGCTTGGATCTCCTTGGGCTTCCGAAGAGTTGGCATTCCTATCAGGACTCTGTCAATGGTCAGGAGAAATTGCCAGGATGGGAGCGACTTTGGTCGGATCTTGTGCAAGAGGAGATAAGGCGAAGTACCAAGGACGGATCTTCATCAAAGAACTCAGATGAAGAAAATTGCACTTTGGCTACCAAGGCAAGGAAGGGGAAGAGCAAGAAGAATGCTTCTCAATCCGGTACGAAAGGCAAGAAGCAGGACATGTCCAAGGTGAAGTGCTTTCAGTGTCACCAACACGGACATTATGCCACTAATTGTCCACAAAAGAAGAAAAATAAGTAGGCTGTTGGATATGTAGCTGGAGAGGCCTTAGCCTCGCAGTTTGAGCTGGATTTTTCACTGATCACATGCTTGGTCTCAAGTTTGATGGGTTCAGTGTGGTTTCTTGACAGTGGTGCGTCTTTTCACATGACAGGAGATCGAGATTTGTTTACTGATCTGGATGAGAAAGATCTTGGAGTGCACATCGAGATTAGTACCATTTCCTTTGAGAGGGAGTCTGGTAAACCCTTCGTATTGAAGGAAGTGATGCATGTTCCAGGATTGAAGAAGAATCTGATCTCTGTGGCGATGTTAGAAGACAAGGGATATGATGTTGTCTTTAGCGAGGGAAAGGATTTCCTACGCAGTAAGGCAACTGGTGAGACCTGGAGGATAGGGATTCGAGTTAAGAACCTTTATCAATTGCAGGTAGATGGCTACGCAACAATGGCAGGCAAGGTAGAAGGAGTGGTGAGCCAGGATGATGGCGAGTTGTGGCACCAGAGATTGGGCCACCTTCACCATGGAGCTTTGAAGATACTGCAACAGATTTCTACTGGGCTTCCTAAGGGTACTCTTGCGCAGTCAGATTAGTGCAAGGGATGTACCTTAGGAAAATTTGTGAAAGCCACCTTTAACGAGAAGGATAGTCCCGCCACGACGATCCTTAAGAGAATTCACACAGACATGTGTGGACCTTTCTCAGTAGCTTCGACAACAAAGCACAGGTACTATGTGATATTTGTTGATGATTTTTCTCGGAAGTGCTGGATCTTCTTCATGCAGAAGAAGAGCGAGACATACTCAAAGTTCTATGAGTTCAAGGCAATGGTGGAGAAGGAGTCGGGGAAGCGGAGTGAGAGCTCATGGGAGGCGACCCGATAATTGGTGAATTCATCTACGGCGAATTCAAGGACTTTTGCGACGAGGAGGTCGAAGAGAACTCATAGGGCCTCATAACCCACAGCAGAATGGGGTCGCAGAGAGAAAGAATATAACGATCGTGGGTGTTGCACGGGCGATGTTGCATGATCAAGGCCTTCCCATACACTTATGGGCTGAGGCATGCAACACTGCGGTTTATGTGCAAAACCGTTCTCCTCATAGAGTACTTGGCATGAGTACACCCGAGGAGGCGTTTTCTGGTAAGAGGCCTGATATTTCCCATTTGAAGATTTTTGGTTCACCTGTCTACATGCATGTGACGAAGGATGCCAGGAAGAAGCTGGAGCCGACCGCAGAGGTTGGGATATTTGTGGGGTACACTGATACGCCCCGCAACTATCGTGTGTATTTTCCAGACAGTCACAAGACTCTTGTGTGACGGGATATCAAATTTTAGGAGGAGAAAGCCATGAAGTGTTCGCTTGAGAGGGAGCCACACTTGCATGCAGATGAGGAGCTATTAGTTCCTAAGGATGAGCCTCAGGATGTGGATCAACCACAAGAGGAGGTTCATGGAGTGGAAGAAACCACTCATGCAATGCCAAACATCAGAGGGCAGAAGCACACTATAGAAGCTGAGCGACTGAATCTTGATGCAGCGCAAAATGTAGGAGCTCCTACATCACAGCGCAAATAGAGACAGTCACCTGACCGATTTACTGGATACATGGCTCTGATGAGCAAGTGTATCGTGATGGAGCCATCATCTTTCGAGGAAGTTGTGGAGGATCCCGCATGGGTAGATGCCATGGTGGAAGAGTATGATTCGATTGTCAGAAACAGTGCATGGGAGATTGTCCCGAGGCCGGAGGGGAAATCAGTGGCGGGTTCAAGATGGATCTACAAAGTGAAGCAGGCAGCTGACGGGAGTGTGAAGAAGTACAAGGAAAGATTTGTTGCCCAAGCCTTCTCACAGATAGAGGGGATCGATTATGAGGAGACCTTTGCACCTGTCGCAAGGTATTCTTCCATACGGACGATTCTTGCTCTCTCAGCGTAGATGGGGTGGCACATTCATCAGATGGATGTGAAGGCTGCGTTCCTCAACGGAGTCATTGAGGAGGAGGTGTACATAGAGCAGCCCGAAGGTTTCGAGCTCTTCAGCAGTGAGTCGCATGTGTGCATGCTCAAGAGAGCGTTGTATGGGTTGAAACAAGCACCTCGTGCTTGGTACACACGGATAGACAGTGATTTCACCGGACTTGGATTCTCCAGGAGTGAGGCGGATCCTAACCTATACCAGATTTTAGTGGAGGGTAAGTTGCTAATCATTTTACTTTATGTAGATGATTTGATTTTGACAGGTGATGAGCTGTTGATACTCTCATGCAAGGAGGATCTTGCAAAAGAGTTTGAGATGAAGGACTTGGGCCTCCTTCATTATTTCCTGGGATTGGAAATTTGGCAGCGCAGTGGTGAACTATTTGCTTCTCAGGGTAAGTATGCCCGGGAGATACTGGAGAAGTTCAACATGCATGGTTGCAAGCCTGTTGATGCTCCTCTTCCTGGTGGTTGGAGGAATGAGGATGCTACTTCAGCAGAGGTAGTGGATGCCACTATTTATCGACAGTTGGTTGGTTCACTCATGTATCTATTCAATACACGACCGTACATATGCTATGCTGTTAACCAACTTTTACAAACTATGGTTAAGCCTACCAAGCTCTTTTGGAATACGAGGAAGCATGTATTGAGATATCTCAGAGGCACATCAGGATATAGATTATGGTACAGACGGTCGGATGAGGTGAAGCTTCATGGCTTCACGGATGCAGATTGGGAAAGGAGCCCAACAGACAGAAAGAGCACATCTGGAGGGATATTCAGTATCGGGTCTACAATAGTTTCTTGGTATAGCAGGAAACAGAGATCCGTGGCACTCAGTTCAGCGAAGGCCGAGTACATGGCTGCAATTTTGGCTGCATGCGAGGCTATATGGATGAGGAAGATCTTGGTTGGATTGTTTGGTTCACACTTAGATCCTACTGTGATATATTGTGATAATCAGAGTTGCATCAAACTCTCGGTTAATCCGGTATTTCATGATAGATATAAACACATTGATATCCGATATCATCATATCAAAGATTGTGTGCAACGGAAGATCATGTTACTTTCATACATTCCTACGGAGGATCAGGATGCTGATATCTTGACAAAGGCGCTCACCAGGAGAAAATTCGAATACCACAGGGGCAGGATAGGGGTTGCATATAATCCTTATCTTGTTGAGATGGAGTGTTGATATTGCAACAAGATGAGGAGCTTAGTGGAAAGGAGTTGCCTTCACTAAGTGGGCCCGCATGGTATTTTTGGCGCAAAGTCTATTTTTAGACTACGTCTATTTTTAGACATATGGATCATGTTCTATGAGTTGCAGGATGCTATTTGTGGATGGTTGGTAAAGTCGGGAAAAATATATGGACTTCTATTTTTAGACATACTGGGTGGAATCTATTTTTAGATTTCCAGTCCAAAAATAGATATGTTGAATATTATTAACTCTTAATAATATTTGGACTCTAAACATTATCTTATTCTCTTGGAGCACTTCAGTTAAGTGCACGGATGTGGCACATGCAACTGACAGAAGGAATTATGCTATTCCTGAGGGTTATGTGGAGCTATTGCATGGATACTTGAGTTAGAACTCATGTGACAGAGTTTGGTGGAGTTGATTGAGGAAGTTAGTGGAGTTGTATTCAATTTAACTAATCTAAACATAGTTGATCTATTTGTATTCAGTTTAACTAATTGATACAATTAGTGAGAGTGGTGTGAATTAATTATTAATTAATTCACTGTTATAATATTTATCAACTAAATAATACATGGATTAACTTCGGTGCATGGAGCAGTTTCGGTGGAGACCGGTGAAGAGATAGTTGAAAGAAGCGGGTTAACTTCTCGAGTTGTGACTATCTTGTGCATATTTGCAACAACCGGTGATTGGAGAAGCCAATGCCAATGAGGATTGGCGCAGTACAAGCCGAGGTGGTTTGAAGTTATTTATGAGCCATTCTTCGGCCATTGATTACGTAATAGAGTGGCTATCGGGTGGCGAGGGTGGAGCATGTGTTTTGCTAGATCTAGCTTGATTAGTGTGTAGCAATTGGAGGTTGTCTTGATAGCTTGCGAAGACTTTGTCTGATGATTGTTACATGATCTCTATAAATCATAATACAGATAGTTGGGGTTTTCAGCTTTAAGCTTTCCCATGAAATACTGTGTTCATATGTGTGATTGTTTATGGTTTTAATGTGCACATGCGATTGTTTTTATTTCCGAAATTAATGATCAATGGTAGAAGAGATTATGTATTGTGCATGAAGATAAAATAGTGTGTGATCAAGAGAATCTTGGTGAATAATATATCCGTTATTCAATTTTCTACATTTACAGATATGGTAAGCTAAGGAATACAATACTTCAGTAGACACATATTTATGACATCTCAATTCCTTCACTAAGGTGAATGCAAATATTTTCAATGATCATATTTAACAAATTAAACATGAGAAATTGGAATAGTTGGTGAAGCTAAAGGAAACCACGCTTTATCTACTCTATAGTTTTCCATGCAAGTTAGTTGTCAGTGGCCACTAGGATAACTTCAACTAATTAATGATCATCACTCACACTTATTCATTGTTTCCAAATTGAAAAACTACACACATTGATTTGGGTAAGTATTTAGACTCCACTCTTTTGAAAAATCAATTGAAAGGAAGGACAAAAGAAGTAATATTCTTACAAGTTATTTGACTTCAAGCTGAACAACTGAACAAAATTGAACAATACATTAGCTCAACAACTAAAAGAAGAGAATGTTTTCAAGTTTCAAGTAGCATCTTTCGTAGACAAATATCACGGGGGTAGAATGTCTCTATTAGGATTTGAATATTGTTGGGCGAATAAAAACACCCCAGTTTACCAACCAAGTCTCCCCTCAGTGACAAAAGAGGGAAATGTTTGAAGAATGGGCTTGAGAGAAAGGAAATGAAATTGTGGATTCAAATTCAAAGCCAAACATTTAGAAGTGGAGGATGATCTCTAGAAAACAGAGAATCAAAGGCCAAAGGATGCTAGGGACTCAGTTTAAATTGACTACACTAAAGATGATGATGATCTATGAAGTCAAATCCCAAGATGAAGAAAGAACATAGAAGCATGACAAAACTAGTACCATGCAGACTAGAGAGAAGAATCAATTCAATCAACCATTGATGATTTGAAGATAAAAGCTAAACATAGGAAAAGATGCATTAACTAGATATTCGCATGGCACTAACTGAAGTCAAGACAATAATAGTTAGATAGACTATATGAATCCATTTCTTAAGCGGTAGGGATTCCAGGTTAAAATTCTTACTTAAGCAGTGGGGCTTCCAGAATAAAATGCTCAATTATGAATATAAGAATATTAGGGATGAGAACATTGGAAAAATCAGTTCTAAATTTTGAAAAACTGAAAAAGAACCTACAATTGATCCAAAGTAGTTCTCATGACGTGATTGATTTTGGACTAGAAACTAGACGAAGTGTAACATCACTTGAAGTACTATTTTATAAGTGGTTGGATTATCAGCTTTTGAGATGGTAGTGAAATATTAGATTACGTTTTCATGGATGGGCATCCCATGCATATATGTAAAGTATAATTTCCTTAGGAAACAAAGTATACGAATGAGCTTTTACTAGTTTCAAGGAAATATATAGTCGAGGCTTCTTGCAGTGGCTTACTACAATTTTTATTATGAAATGAACTAAATATGAAATAACTACATTGAAATTCTTCACTAGAACAGAAATAGATGCAATTACCAAACATATGAGGCTTCAAGTTTCAAGCATCTAACCACTCGTATAAAGGATGTTGTTTCTTGACCGATGTCGGAAATTTCTCAACTTATTTGGCAGCTTACTACAATGTTTATTATGAAATGAACTAAATATGAAATAACTACATTTAAATTTCTTCACTAGAACAAACATAGGTGCAATTACCAAACACGTGAGGCTTCAAGTTTCAAGCATCTAACCTCTTGTATAAAGGATGTTGTTTCTTGACCCATATTGGAGACTTCTCAACTTATTTGGCAACTTGACGAAAGTGGTTACAATTATTAATTTCAACTAAACTTGTCCATAATTTTGAATCCCTGGGAAAGGTCATCAACAAATGGATGAGTAGCATTAATTCCCTATTTTCTTCATGAATTGGTGTAAAGTTATGAAGTGAACCAATTTGTCTTGTCCCATGTCTAAAGAAATTTGCTTCTTAACATCTTTCGGTATTTTGCATTTCAACACTATTTCAGAATAACATTTCTGTCATTCCATAACATACATATGCCTCTAGTATATATGAACGCAAAAATATCTACCAATAGGGTAGACACATTGGAAGAAAATATATAATCAAACACCTCTGCAAACACGTTGCTGAAGAAATTGAAGAAAATGAGACAAATATATTGCAGAATTAAGTAAATACTTATTAGAGATGCATAAAATCTACAAAGCTATTTTTAGCTGACTGAAATTGGATTTCCATGCTACCGACTGTGGGATACTAGTTCAGTTTTGGTGTAGCTATGGCATCCTGCCCCTTTATGCAATTGCTACGCAAATTTTCATCTAAATCTTGGCCCAAACCATTTCAATGCTATATGAACCTATTGTAATTGACAAAGATTAAATTGGAAAACATTTAGTAATAGTATTTCTCTCTTTCATTCTATCTAAAATGACAAAAAGGTCCAATAGCCCGTAGAGAGTTATCAACAACTCATCTAGCTCAAAATTTTAAGGAAGAAGCTACTACTCAACTGTCCAACAAGAGGAAACAATGGGATCTCATGTTTCTATATATTATTTTAGGTCATTAGAATATGTAGAGCTAATAGAACCAGGGGAAGATCGAAGGGTAACAGCTCTGACATATGTTTCCGTATTCAATCAAACTAGTATGAAACCAATGTAATCGATCTCTTATGCTAACTAGTGAAACTAGCACGACTCATACAATATTCACAAAACCTACACAGTTTGTGGCGAGATCCACTCGCAGAATCAGGGAGAATCACTTTCCATCATCGATAAGCATCGAGTAAATCGAAAGTGTAAAAAATTTGGACTTCTAGCGATTGCGAGCTTAAAAGAAGGCTAGAACAAGTGTAAACTTTTGGATTTTGGCTTAACTCTTGCAAATAACCCACAAATCACCCACAGAGCACCTGCATTCACCACTGACCAACACCGTTAGACTCGCCGAAGCAATCACCAGCAAATTTATTAAAAAACAATAATTATAGAGCGCTGTTGTTAGACTCGCCGAAGGCCGAAGCAATCACCAACACACTTGACGCATTCAGACTCAAAAAATTTATAAAAAAAATATAATTACAGTTGCAATGCAACACCACTGTCCAAACTCCTCCTCTCCGCCCATGTCAAAGTTAAAACTCATTATCACTATCCTATCTAGCTTCAGCCCTACTGGTCTGCCCATCAGCTCTAAAAGGAAAATCCAAGTCTGTTTCAAAAGCCTCCCCTAAGTTAGGAAGTGGTGCTTTAAGGCATTTTACCTTTGGCAAACATCAAAAAGCCAAAAACCTCCATCTGATACAGACCATTCATGACAGACCTCCCACTCTGCAAATGAAATTGATTACAGCCCTAAGTCACGCCACTTACACACCCCTAAGTCTCAGCACTGCATAGACCACAGTCTCAAGCTGATTATTAGGTGTTTTACAGTGTTTTATGGATTCTACAAAGACAGGAAATATAACATCATCTCAGAAGAAATTTCTTGAATCTACATTTAGAAGAACAGCTACTTCTCCATGTAAACATGAGCCTGAGATATATCTGCAAGACAGAGAGTTACTCATCAAGACCTTGCAGCTTCCTTTCAACATGAAATCACAGTAAAAGAAAGACACCACTGTCAAACAGACTGGTAATTTGTCATGGCCAAGAACCTCCTTCATCTACAAGCAGAGGGTTAAGGCGCCTCCTTCATCTACAAGCAGAGGGCGCTGGCCAATATTGACTTTAAGGATTGCAAAAGCACAGGCTTGCTTTTTACTAGACAGTAAAACAGTGACTCTAGGTTTCTGAGTGTAAATGATGATTATAACAGTGCTAAGATCTGAAATGTGCAAGACAAGAGAAGACAGAGTGTGTGGTTTTGTAAAGAGAATCAGTTGAGGTTTCAGTCATCATCAGGGCTCATCAAAAAGGGGACTCCTTAATCAAAGCTATCATAACAAACATCTCTGCAGGGGTGTTAAGATGCATAGCTTCAATTAGTCTTAAACAGGAAAATACTTCAGTGAAGAGACCCCTGTATGTTCTTTTATTCCTCTTGAAATGCCAAATACAGTCCATGGTTTCTAGATGAGCATAAAGAAGAGGCAGGAAAGTAGTACATGCAAGTTACACACCACCACAAAGACTGATGTAGCTTTCTGATGCAGTAGGGTTAGTGATTTTCAGAGTTCCATTAGAAGAAAATGGCTAATAAGAGCCTTGGTGTTTATGAGTAACCCTAGCTATTTTTTACACTTCATATGTTTGTCTCCTCAATACAAGGATATTAAAACAGGTTATGGTCTGAGTTTTAAAACTCTGGAACAACTTGCAAGGTTATTCAGGCCATGTCATTATTTCCACATGAAAGCAGTTCCATTTATAGACAGCTTCTCTTTCAAACATGCTATAATAGCTGACACAGACAATCTAGGCTTTTATTATCAAGAGACATCATCACTGAGAAGATTGTTTAAATGTCCAAAAGAGGGTCATTTGACATACTGTCAGTTTTTGGAAGGTTTGAAACAAACACAGCTTTTTCATTATTCAAATAGACAGAGACATCATGGTAATATTTTCTGAGCAGAGAAAGTCTATTGGAAAGCAACGCCCTTCTTAATCAATAGACCATGACAAAATCTGAATAAGTGCAGCACTTTTGAACACCTACAGTTGGAGAAAAAACTGATAACTCACCTACAAGCATAAAAGGTATTTGATCTAGTTTTTCTTTCCAGCAAAACAGACATGGGTATATAAATCATGAAAATGCCAAGTCAATTCTTGAAGAGGTAATCACCTCTTTGCAAATGGTAAAGGGTGGTCCAAAATCATTGGTGTTATTTAAGTAAAGCCTCTATGATTGACAATGTTACCATAGGGACAGCAGTGGCAAAGGTCCTTTTGTTTTAAATATGACAAATACAATGGATATAGCGACCCTGGGAGAAAGTCACCATCCTTACCACTGTCCCAATAAAAACATTGACTTTTTTACCAACGGTTGCAAAGTGTGGGCCCTTCACCACACGTTCAGGCTCGTTCAGTTTTCATTGTGGATAGACAAGACCTTGGTTTAAAAGAAAGAGTTTTCTAAAAACTCTGGAATACTCAACCAAGGTTTTTTATTTTATTTACATTTAAAAAGGACAAAGGCCGTTGCAAATTCATTATTCAAACACCACAGCCCAAGCAAATCGTTCATTTGAGGACCAAAGAAAGGATTTCCAAGCAGATATACAGATTTTTCAGGGTTAATAGTCGCACGACGCGCCTGGAATATTGCACGACGTGCTCAGGTGAATTTTTATATTGGCGCTCAACTGTCGCGCGACGCGCCTGTACGTGTGCGCGACGCGCCTGTACACGGCGCCCGGCCGACCCGACAGAGCCACCCGACAGCCTATATGCGCGACGTTTTCTCATTCAAACGCGTCGCGCTTATGGTTACACCTCCAACCGCCTTCAAAACACTTCTAACTCACAAACAAAGATCTGTACCTTGATTTTTGTGGTATTTGGTCTTGCTTCCCCTTAAAGTTCGTGTTTTCTAGATATTGTTTGGGGCAGAAAAGGCTTGGTTTAAAAAACAAGATGTGTTAAGTAATGGCATTGAAAGGGGATAAGTGGTTTTGATTTAAAAAATGAGTCTGGAAAAACCCTAATTCACCAGCAGTAAGCATATTCATAAAATATCTCTTCAAACAGTCAGGACTTAGTGACAAAAGGAATCAGTTAGATGTTGTTTCTATCAAGCTAGCATGAAGAACAGTGGGAGGTAAAGAAAACTGTGTTTGTTGAAGAGGGCAGCGTTCAAATTAAAGCAGGGTTTGTTTTTTAGAGCAGTTGTAATTGAAAGCTACAGGCCTCTTCTACCACATCATAGAAACAAAACAAGCCCTGTTAACCTCTCTCATAAGTAATGACTTTGACTTAGGGTATATGGTTCAAATAAGTGCAAAGAATGAAAGAGTTAAAGCAGAATTGTTGAGTTTGACTTAGCTTGTATATCATCATATATTTTATGGAGCTGCATATCAGGGTTAAGGTCAAATCAAGGGAGGTCTTGTCCTCATTTAACTTGCTACATCACCATATCTGTAAACTGGTTTTTGCTGTGAAAATATCCATTGGTCGAAGCTGTGCTTGAGTGGTGGGCATACTAATAAAAGTGCCTACAAGGAAAAGGGATGTGTTGAACTAAGAGTAGTGTGTTTTCACCTTTACATATCAAAGAACAAGATACCTTATATCTTCAAAGCATCAAAGAGGCAGGTCACCCCTATAAACCACAGAAAGAGACAGTTTTTCACTGTGTATTCTACATTACTGTCTTTGCTCTTCGAGCTTATTTGATAAGTTGATATCCATATAGAGCAAAGGTTTTTCTACAAAGGCAAAGGTGTTACATTGATAAGAGGCCTCGATTATTTGAAAAAGGAAAACTCTTACAGATTTGGTTGAATTTGTTTGAAGCATTTTTCAAAACTCTGTCACCTGGTCACATAAACTGTGGCATTGACTGTATGCTTACATTAAGGGTTGATTGCATCAGATATAAGTTTGTTGAGTGATTGGCACACTAGGAAGGGGAAGTTTGTGAAGATTGAGGAGTTTATCAATGATCAGAAATATAAACAGGTTTTAAGCTCCAAACATCACAGAGCAAGGAAATTTTGACACTGTAAACAACAATTTCACCTAACAGCCTGTTTTCATTTCACTATATTGTTTCTTATTGAGAAGTCTGCTGGCTGAGATAAATTAGAGGTGAAAGGACCACTGTTTAAAAGAGAAGGGGTTTTGTATTGTTAGGAAATATTTTGCAAATCATCCAAATACATTGTTTCTCTATCAAAACAGTGAATTGACACAGTTTGGCTCCAAGAAGGCAGTTTATAGACAGTGAGGCTGTTTGGTTCTTCAAAAGAACAATCTAGGTCAAAATGCCGCCCAGGCAGGACAGCAGAAGTGGTTCGCATAAAAGATATGAGCCAATCTCTACAGAGGAGGTTAATGCTCATCCATCCATCCTCTTCAACTTCCATGAAGTAGGTTGTCTAGATTTCTGCCAGAAGATACAGGAGGTCAAAAGTTTCTCGCCATTGACACACCTATGCGCCCTGAGGTTCCAGAACAAGCATTTCTAGGTAGCGGACCTTGATTTCAAGTTTTCTCCAAGATCAGTGTCCAAAGCCACCAAGATTCCATATCATGGCGAGAAATGGTTCAAACAGACCCATCTTGACTTGGAAGATTACAAGCCTTTCATCAAGCCTGAGCATAGAGATACTTTCACTGCTATTTTTCCTTTTTCTTATCTTCTTGATAGCTATGCTCCTCTAATGAAAGTCATAATGAAGTATTTTACTTGTGAAGGGAGGTTTGCTCGAGTTTATGCCTACCATGTCCGACTATTGATGCATTTCACTAGAACCAGGCAGCTAAATCTCCCTTACTTTTTATACAAAAGCCTCGAGAAGATGGCATCCACAGTCCAGAAGAAGGCCCCACCTCTGCAAATACCTTCCCTTTTCCATCATTCTCTGATCAAAATTATCATCCTACACTAGCTAGAGAAAAAAGAGGTTCCATGGGATGTTTTTATCAGCCACCCAGATTTCTCTACTGTTCCTCCGGTCCATACATCTCCCACTCAGCCTATTCATCGCCCTATACCTTTGTCCAGCAGGCCTACTCCTAGAAGGCTCAAAATTACCACAGAACAGTCAGGATAGCAGGAAGAAGGAGAGGGAAGTAGACAACAAGAAGAGAAAGGTCATGAGCAAGAGGAAAGGGATGAAGAGCAGCAAACAGAAGATGAGGAACAGCAGCAGGACAGTGGTGAAGGTCAGCAGCGAACAGAAGATGATGAACAGCAGGTACAAGAGGAAGAGCAGCAGCTTGATATTGAAGGACAGGAACAGCAGCTTGGGCAGGAAATTGAGCAACAGCTTGAGCCACAAAATGAACAGGAAATCCAAGCACGGCAGCAGCTTGATTTTGGTGAAAAAGGGCAGCAGGTTGAAACACAAATTGAACAAGGCATTGAAGTAGAACAGCAAATTGATGTTGGCGAACAGGGGCAGCAAATTGAACAGCAAGAAGAAGACACACAACAGCCTCAAGGAGAGCAGCAGTTTCAAGAAGATGTCAAGGGTAAAGCAGTTGTGTCTCCTCCTCCCAAAAGAACAAAGCCCAGCACAGCAAGGAAGAAAGGGCCTAAGGCTGCCACTCCAAAAGTGACAAAAGTTGTCCCTAGCAAAAGAAAATCGCCCAAGAGGTCTCCCACTAGCATGCCAAGAAGGAAGAGTGCAAGATTGGCTTTCAAAGGGAAAGGCAAAATTGGAAAAAGTCAAGAACATGGAGGTGCATCGGCTGTCATTCCAATCCAAAGTGATGACAGCGATAATGAAGCCCGCATTCTTGAAAACCTCCTAATCCATAGAGAGGGGAAAATTGAGGCATTGGAGAATGATCTTCAACGGGCAAGGAACTTAAACCATTTCTTGGAGATCCAAAATAAACAGATGAGTGTTCACACAGCAGTTCATGAGGCACGAGCTATCAAATACAAGAATGAGGCAGCTAAGGCGCAAATGAGGATAGAGGAGCTCATCGGTGAGTTTGATGAAGATGAAGAAGAAGACCAGCCTAGGCGGAAGAGGCCTAGAACCATAGGGCTTAAAAGAGCCCTGGAAAAGCAAAGGGAAGAAGAACAGGCCCATCTTCAAGCCTTTCCCCTCACTGCACTACTTGAGCAAGAAATTGAAGAAAATAAGGAGGCATGGCTAGAAAGAGCCAATAAACACTTGGAGATGAAACTTGAAAAGGAAAACAGAGACCTGGAGCTGCAAAGGAAAATGACACAGCATTATCAAAGGTTGAATCAGTTCACCCGGCGCAAGCTAAAGGCCACCCAGGAGAAATTGAAGAAAACAAAGGGGAAGCGCCTGGCACGGAAAGAGGAGAAAGGCACATCAGCACTTGACATTTTGGCCTCAGCTTCGGAGCATGTTGCTAGGGACCCTTGAGGGTCATGCGCACCAATTTGGGCCCATTTTTACAACTTTTTGTTTTTTGGCATTTTTTGAGTTTTTGGTCAAAAACTCATAAATTTTCCATTTCATTTTGAGGATTTGTCAAGGGAGGAGGATGATACCATTTTATGCCATAATTCCATGATCATGTCCTCAGCGATTTTCAGAGCATTTGGAGATCATTCGCCCCCTCAAAACGGCGAAAAATGTTCACTTTTTGCACATTCTGCCCGGCATATCAGCAGTCTGCAATTTTCTGGCTTTTTACACACATGTACAGATTTGGAGGACTTCCAGGCATCAGATTGAGGTGATTTCAGTTGTGCCGGAAAGTAGACACTTAGAGATTTCCAACGAGCTATCATGAGCCTCGTTTCGACACCGAGAAGACTGCCAATTGTTTCCAGCAAGTCAGGGGACCTTTTTCTGATGTAAATTTGAAGTATTTTTGTAATTTTTGAACCTCAAAAATCTGTTTTTTCCAAATGTGCGTTTAGCTATTTTTACACTTGGAAAATGATGTAAAGTCAATATAATTCCCATTTTTAGCATTTTTTTAGATATTTTATGGGATATTTTGTGCCTTGGGATTTGCAAAGCCTCAAGGACAAGTTTAGATATTTTGATTAGGCCAATGAGGATGGAAGTTGAACCATGAGGTTTTCCTCACTTGAGCCTATTTATTCCACAAGCTCTCATTGTAAACAAGGCTGAATTTGAGAAGAGAAGCAATATATGGTCATATGAGCTTTGGAGAAAATACTTGTGCTATGCTTTTGGATTGCCTCTTGAATGTTCTTGGATGGATGATGAAGGATTGTTGATGGATTCCATGACATGGTAGAATGGTATAGTGTTTCTTGCTTTGTTGTTGTCTTCTAGTTTTCATTCATAATACATGTTTCTTGCTTGCTATAGATCAGTGGAGAATAAATTTGAGATATGCCCATGGAGGCACCTGAAATTTCCTGAATCTTCATAGCTTTTATGTTTTCTTCTTCCCTAGTTATATTAAAGAATTCTTAACTGCTCTTTAATAACTTGAGGATATTGTTGCTAGTTTCATTAATAGTTCTATGCATGTTGAGTAGGATGTATGGTGTGCCATGCTTACCTATGACTGTCCATAGTTCCATACATGAAGCTATCTCTTTGACTGATTAAGATTATCATTTTGTTTGAACCAAGGAGGCCTAGTCCCGATCTAGCCCTTTGCCTAAAAACTATGAAAGCTTGTTTGTCAAAGTGCCCAATAACTTAAAGACTGTGTTTAGGCGTTCCGACATAGTATTTTGAGTTGTTAGTCCGTCTTATGTGTTTTCCCCAAAGTCTGATAGCCATTTCCCAAAGTTAGAGGGTCTTATACTTCTATGCATGGCTGGAATGTTTGTTTCGATGTGTTGATTAGTTTATAGTTACATTTTGCATGATTAAGGGTTTTTCTTTACCATGTTTATGTTATCTATCGAACCAGTTATGCTTGAAACTCTTTGTTGTTCATAAAATTGATGTCCATTTACTCCATTTTTCCCAAAGATCCTTTCTACCTTGAATCAAATCGGCCCTTCAACAACCTTGTATCGTCATCTAATAGTTTTCTTGACCTTTTGACCCCATAGCCCAGTTTATCTAAATCTTGTTATCTATGTTATATCTTTGATCAGTTTCATCCCTCACAACTTAAAAAACAAAAATAAAAAACTTACTTCATAACTAGCCTAAAATCAGAACACAATAAGCGAACACACCGATATCTTTTACATATAATAGAGAGAGCGCTCTCTGAGTCCAGGAAGGTTAGGTCCTTGGGATCCAAAGCTTGGTTTGATATTACATTGTCATTTGGCTCACCAATCGGCCAGATCACGGGACCCTAACACTGGGGACTAGGGAAATGGACCATCTTGGTACTCTAAATCCCTTTCAGGGCAGCTACCTATCTGGAACTAGATCTTGATTCATGTTGCCCTAATGCCGTCGTCAATGCGTGAAACATCATTGGAACCAGAACAAGATCTTGTAAGTTGTTTCCCTATTTAATGCATCCTGCATATAATTCGGGCACCGTGCACCTCCAACAATCAACTTCCAAGCCCCAACTAGTTGAAATGGGGGCGAATCACTCCAATCCCTCCCCGACCCAGTAAATTTAGGCGAATGCCATTAAATCATTGTTTCACCTACAAATTCCAAGCCCCAGCCAGTAAAAACGGGAGTGAATCACTCCAATCCCTCCCCCCGACCAGTAAATTTAGGCGAATTCCATTGCAATCAGCTCCAAACCAAAAAATCGGGAGGTGAATTCCATGGTTTAAGTTTTAAGCACTTTTATTTTGTTGGAATAACACTTAATAATTAATTATTTTTAAAATAATTATAGGGCTAACTATATAACACAATAGAAAATGGGTTTTGTATAAAAATTCACCCTACCAAAATTTAAAACCCTTTAAAATTCGCTTTTAGGCTAAAATTCGCCCCTAAAATTGTCCCTGGTCGTGATGAGATTGGGAGCATCGAATTACTATTGTAGTATGACACTGGTGAGCCTAGGTCTTCTAGGACTTTCCAAGAGTTACATGAAGTATCAAGACTCTTTCAATGGGATAATTAGGGAATTTTTGAGGTCTAAAATGGGCCTCCTAAGGAAATTATAAAATAATAGTGGAAATAATAAAATAAGATTTGATTACATCATCAAATTTTAGAGGGAAAGAAAAACTACTTTTTCAACTCGTATTTTAACTTATCTCCCAAATGTTTTACTCAAATTTCAAGTGGGAGTACTCGTTGGATGCAAAATTAGTTCCTCATCCAAGGAATACCCATATTGCATACTTTTGATGGATTCTACTACACGCAAAATGAGAAATACATGAAAAACATGATTGCAATCACGTTTTTTCATGGATTTATCATTTTTCATGTAGTAGGGCCCATAAAAAGTATGAAACATGGGTACTCCTTGGATGAGGAATTAAATTTTTCATCCATTGAGTTTTCCTGCTAGAAATTTGAGTAAAAAAATTGGGAGATATGTTGAAAATACGAGTTGAAAAAATAGTTTTATTATTATTTTTTTTATTTTTATCTTTTTACCTTTTAACTTAAAAAATGGTGAATCATCCCCCATGGTTGACATCATCATCTTGAATCCTATTGGTTCTTATAAAGTTTATTTTGGTTGTACATTTTTCTTATCAGGCCCATTTTAGACCTCAAATTCCCCTAATGGGAGAGGCTACCAGATTGGAAATGACTTTGGTCGGATTTGGTGCAAGAAGAATTAATGCGGAATACTAGGGATCGATATTCATCTAAGACATATGATGAAGAAAATTACGCTTTGTATGCCAAGGCGAAGAAGGGGAAAGGAAATAAATCCTACTCCAAATCGGAGTCTGGCAAAGATGGAAAGAAGTGTGACATGTTCAAAGTGAAGCATTTTCACCATCACGAGCATGGTCATTATGCCACTAATTGTCCAGAAAAGAAGAAGAACAAGAAGGCTTCAGGATCTGTAGTTGGTGAGGCTTTGGCCTCGCAATTTGAGTTGAGCTTCTCGCTCATTGCATGCATGGTGTCAAATGGGATCAGTGTGGTACTTGGATAGTGGTGAATATTTCCACATGAAGGGATACAAAGAACTTTTCAGTAGCTTGGAGGATCAAGGCCTCTAGATGCGTATTGAAATGGGTGATGATAGACGGTACAGTGCTACAGGGATTGGTACGGTTACCTTCCAAAGATAGTCAGATAAACCCTTCTTATTAAAATATGCAATGCATGTACCAGGCTTGAAGAAAAATTTAGTTTCAGTCGCGATGTTGGAGGATAGAGGCTATGATGTGGTTTTCAGTGAAGGGAAAGCTTTCATTTGACACAAAGCCACAGGACAAGCCAAGAAGATTGGGATTTGTGTGAAGAATCTCTATTAACTTGATGTAGATGGCTGCGCACCATTTATGGGTAAGGCAGACAAAGTGGTGAGCTGGGATGAGGGTGAGTTATGGCATAGGAGATTGGGCCACCTACACCATGAAGCCTGAAGGTCATGCATCAGATTTATACGAGTCTTCCCAAGGGTACTCTTGTGAAAATAAACACATTCAAGGGATGTACTATGGGGAAGTATGCAAAGGCCACTTTTCACGAGAAGGAGAACCGAGCTTCAGAAATCCTTGAGAGAGTTCACTTAGACGTGTGTGGAGCATTCTCTACTGCTTCGACAGCAAAGCATAAGTACTATGTGATATTTTTTGATGTTTTTTCTAGAAAGTGTTGGATCTACTTCATGTAGAATAAAGATCAGACGTTCTCAAAATTTCTTGAGTTCAAAGCAATGGTGGAGAAAGACACATGGACGAATGTGAAGAATTTTAGTAACGAAAATGGTGGTGAGTACAACTCCAATGAATTCAAGAACTTCTGTAGCAAAGATGGAATTCAGAGAGAGATGATTGCACCTCATAACCGACAAAAAAATGGGGCCGCAGAAAGAAATAATAGAACAATTGTGGGTGCAACACGAGTGATGTTGCATGATCAGGGCCAACCGTTGCATCTATGGGTGGAGGCATGCAACACAACGATATTTGTGCAAAACCGTAGTCCTCATCAGAAAATTTGCATGAGTACACTAGACGAGTCTTTATTTGGTAAGAAAACTGATGTTTCATATTTTAAAATTTTTGGCTCATCTATTTATGCGCATGTGACCAAAGACGCTAGAAAGAAGCACAAACCAACATCTGAGATTGAGATATTTTTGGGGTACACTGATACTCCCCACAACTATCGGGTGTATTTTCCAAACAACAGGATGACTGTTCTGAGATGGGATATAAAATTTGATGACGAGAAAGCCATGCGATTGTCCCTTGAGAGGGAGCTGGATTTGCATGCAGATGAGGAACTCTTAGTTCCAAAGAATGAACCTCAAGATGTGGAGCAGCCACATGCGGAGGATCATGGAGTGGAAGAAAACACTCACGCAGAGCCATCCACTAGACTTGGTAGAAGGTGCACCACGGAAGCTGATAGATCAAGACTTGATGCGGTAGAGCATGTAGGAGCACCGACTTCACTGTGCGGACAAAGACAATCTCCAGATAGGTTTACTGGATACATGGATCTTATGAGCAAGTGTATTGTGACAGAAACATCCTCCTTTAAGGAATCAGTCCAGCAACCAATTTGGGTTGATGCTATGGTTGAGGAGTATGACTCCATCGTCAAGAACAGTGCATGGGAAGTTGTCCCAAGACTGGTCAGAAAATCAATGGTTGGATCTAGATGGATCTATAAGGTGAAGCAAGCGATAGATGGGAGTGTGGAGAGGTACACGACCAAAATTTTGGCCTGGGGATTATCACAAGTTGAGGGGATTGCACAGTTGAGGATTAGTTTAATGCACTTGGTAATCAGTTAACTGGATTCAGTGAGTTAAGAAATCAGTTGAACTAGTTGTAACTGTTTGTTGCACTAGTGAGAGACCAAGTGAATTAAATCATATTTAATTCAGAATCAGTGATCTACCATGAAACTGATGATTTACTATTAATAGCTGCATGCATGTCAGTTCCAGTGGAGACCTGGTTGAGACAAAGGTTAAAGGGATGTTAACTATCAGTTGTATCATTAGTAGGTTTCCCGCATGCAATCATAAATCCATTGGATTGCCCATGATCCTTGAGCAGTTGAGAAAGGCTGAAATTCTGAAGGAATAGGGATTGCATTCCACATGAGTTGCGCAAGGCAGGCAGGCTGATTAGACGCTGATAATTGGCTAAGTGTTGGTCGATTTTGTTCGGATCAGTGTGAGATAGTTGTGAGAGTGCAGGAGAATCTTGTGAGAAGAGTGCATTGCAATTGTTTCATAATTCCATGGTGAATATACAATAGAAGATAGAGGGATTTTGAGTAGTAGGATTTCCCCAAGAAAATATCTGTGTTGTGGTTTGATTTGTTTCTTTTTGCACCTGTTGTGACTGGCGATCGTGGTTATTTTTCACAATTGATTTGTAGAAGGATTCAATATCTATCTTTAGTACATTGCTTGATGGGATTGAATCCATTGATATACATATGTTTGTATAATTTCTACATGGTACAAGAGCACATGAAATCACTATACTGGAAGAGATGCTGACTTTGTGACTGAATAGAATTCAAATTTGCAAAATTATTATTGGTGGTATAGGAAGATCACGATCGAAATGGCTTTCAATGGCTTGAGATTGGGGTATGGACTCGAGGGAATTTCCAATTATATTGCGTGGAAACATAGGATGGAGGCAGTACTGGAGGAAAATGGGTTGAAAGAATTAATTGATAATGACATTCCCAAACCCGCTGTAGGAGATTTCACAAATATTAATGCTTGGAAAAATATGGTTGCAAAGGTGAGGAGGATCTTACTTGAGGAAGTACGAGACCACATTGTCTCAAGTATCCATGTAAAAGCGACACCATATGAAATGTGGAAAGCTTTGACAAAATTGTTTCAGAGCAACAGTGATTATATAAAATTGGCATTGAAGGACAAGCTTAGGAAAATAAAAATGGAGAAAGGTGGCACCATTTCAAAATATTTAACAAAGTTTTTCCAATGTCAGGATGAGCTTGGGAGCATCATAATTATTGTCGCGGATGATGACTTGGTGAGCCTAGATCTTTTAGGACTTCCCAAGTGTTGGCATAGTTATCAGGACTCTTTCAATGGGAGCATTAGGGAAATTTTGAGGTCTAAAATGGGCCTCCTAAGGAAATTATAAAATAATAGTGGAAATAATAAAATAAGATTTGATTACATCAACAAATTTTAGAGGGAAAAAAACTATTTTTTCAACTTGTATTTTAAACTTATCTCCCAAATGTTTTACTCAAATTTCGAGTGGGAGTACTCGTTGGACGCAAAATTTAATTCCTCATCCAAGGAATACCCGTATTGCATACTTTTGATGGATCCTACTACACAAAAAATGAGAAATACATGAAAAACGTGATTGCAATCACGTTTTTTCATGGATTTATCATTTTTCGTGTAGTAGGGCCCATAAAAAGTATGCAATATGGGTACTCCTTGTATGAGGAATTAAAATTTTCATCCAACGAGTTCTCCCGCTCGTAATTTGAGTAAAATATTTGGGAGATAAGTTGAAAATACGAGTTAAAAAAGTAGTTTTATTATTTTATTATTTTTTAATATTTTTACCCTTTAACTTAAAAAATGGTGAATCATGCCCCATGGTTGACATCATCATCTTGAATCCTATTGGTTCTTATAAATTTTGTTTTGGTTGTGCATTTTTCCTAGCAGGCCCATTTTGGACATCAAAATTCCCCTAATGGGAGAGGCTGCCAAATTGGAAATGACTTTGGTCGGATTTGGTGCAAGAAGAATTCAGGAGAGATATCAAGGGTGGATCTTCGTCTAAGACAGATGATGAAGAAAATTACGCTTTGTATGCCAAGGTGAAGAAGGGGAAATGAAATAAATCCTATTCCAAATCGGAGTCCAGCAAATATGGCATGAAGTGCGACATGTCCAAAGTGAAGCGTTCACTGTCACGAGCATGGACATTATGCCACTAATTTTCCACAAAAGAATAAGAACAAGAAGGCTTCAGGATCCGCAACAGGTGAGGCTTTGGCCTAGCAATTTAAGTTGGACTTCTCGCTCATTGCATGCATGGTATCAAGTGCAATGGGATCAATGTGGTACTTGGATAGTGGTGCATATTTACACATGACGGGAGACAAAGAACTTTTTAGTAGCTTGGAGGAGAAGGACCACCAGATGCATATCAAAATGGGTGATGAAAGATGGTACAATGCTACTAGGATTGGTACAGTTACCTTCTGGAGATAGACAAGTAAACCCTTCTTATTAAAAGATGTAATGCATGTACTAGGCTTGAAGAAAAATTTAGTTTCAGTCGCAATGTTGGAGGATAAAGGCTATGATGTGGTTTTCAGTGAAGGAAAAAATTTCCTTCGACACAACCACATGAAAAGCCAAGAAGATTGGGATTCGTGTGAAGAATATCTATAAACTTGATGTAGGTGGCTGCTCAACATTGATGGGTAAGGCAGACAAAGTGGTGAGCCAGGATGAGGGTGAGTTATGGCATAGGATATTGGGCCATTTACACTACAGAGCCTTGAAGGTCATGAAGCAGATTTCTATGGGTCTTCCCAAGGGTACTCTTGCGTAGATAGACACATGCAAAGGATGTACTATGGGGAAGTATGCAAAGGCCACTTTTCACGAGAAGGAGAACCAAGCTTGGGAAATCCTTGAGAGAGTTCACTGGGACATACATGAACCATTATCTACTGCTTTGACAGCAAAGAATAAAAACTATGTGATCTTTGTTGATGATTTTTCTAGAAAGTGTTGGATCTAATTCATGTAGAAGAAAGATCAGACATTCTCAAAATTTCTTGAGTTCAAAGCACTGGTGGAGAAAGACACAGGGAAGCATGTGAAGGCTCTTAGGAGCGACAATGGTGGTGAGAACATCTCCAATAAATTAAAAAACTTTTGTAGCAAATAAGGAATCTAGAGAGAGCTGATTGCGCCTCATAACCCACAATAGAATGGGGTCACAGAAAGAAATAATAGAAACAATTGTGGGTCCAACACGAGCGATGTTGCATGATTAGGGCCTACCATTGCATTTTTGGGCAGAGTCATGCAACACAATAGTATTTGTGCAAAACTGTAGTCCTCATCGAATACTTGGTGTTGGGCCTTGAAATTGTCATTCACTTCCATTACATTTTCACTTATATTTCCATATTACCACCTTCACTCCACCTCCATTTCATTACATTTACCTTACCATTACCACTATTGGGTTACATTTATTTCCAAACTTTATTAATTCTTAGCATTTTTAAGTGAATATGTGGTTAAAAATTAGAAAATAATGTGCATATTCTTATACCTAACAAGCGGGATGAGATTGTTGCCATGTGTAGGTCAAAAGGAAGCTTCTACAAGACCTTTATGTGGCCTACCAAAACCAAATTCGAATTTGAGTAGAGAAGATCATGGGATCATGAGGATATGTGTCTCATTTCCTTTTTGTATTGAAGCTCTAAGAAGATATGTGTCTCATTTCCTATTTTGTATTGAAACTCTAAAAATACATGTGTCTTATCATTTCCTGTTTTGATTGTAACTCTAGAGATAGAGGGAGAGATTCATGGACTCTCATTAATGAGATAACTTCTCATATTTTTGTATAAATAGGAGAATCTTTCTCCTATCATATATGTGAAAATATAGGAGAAGAAGAAAAGGATTATAGAGTGTTTTGTAACAAGGCTTGAGATGGAATGGGATATAGATTTGTGAGTTTATCAATAAAGAAGTTTTTTGCTGCTGTTTTGATCACAGCCTTAAGGAGCTAAGGAATTCACTGAATTGGTAGCATAAGGCCCCTGCTGCTAAGGAGGTTTCATGTGTTTTCTAGCTAAGTTTATTTCAGTTTCTGTTTAGTACTTCTCTTTTCTTTTTTCCCAATTATTTCTTTCATAATTTGCAATTGCTGGTTCAAACTAAGTAAAAGATATTAAATAATAGATAAGTGACTTATAAGAACAATGATTTCCTAGGTTTCATTTCTTGTCTTTCATAGTCAACAGTTACTACGCGCGACCAAGTAAAGACCATTTAAATCTTAAATTAAAATGGTTAGTGACTTATAGATATAGTAATTGTCCAGCATTTCATTTCATATCATAGGAGATCCTCATTACACTAAAATTAATCTTTTTCAAAAGCTCTTCCAATAAATCTTAATTGAATGAATTGGATTCAGTTGTAATGTTTGAGTTATTAGTTGTCATAGGAGATCCTCATTACACTACAATTAATCTTTTTCAAAATCTCTTCCAATAAATCTTAATTGAATGAATTGGATTCAGTTGTAATGTTTGAGTTATTAGTTGTCTACGAGAGATCCTCATTTACACTACGATTAATCTTTTTCACAAAAGCTCTTCCAATAAATCTTAATTGAATAGTTAACGGATTGAGTTGTAATGTTTGAGTTATTAGTTGTCATAGGAATATATTTTTAAAATTAATCCTTTTTAAAGGCTCTTCAATAAATCTTAATTGAATGAATTGGATTCAGTTGTAATGTTTGAGTTATTAGTTGTCATGAGATCCACTCATTACAATACAATTAATATTTTTTAAAAGCTCTTCCGATAAATCTTAATTGAATGAATTGGATTGAGTTGTAATGTTTGAGTTAGTAATTGTTTTAGCATTTTATTTCATATCATAGGAGATCCTCATTACACTACAATTAATCTTTTTCAAAAGCTCTTCCAATAAATCTTAATTGAATGAATTGGATTCAGTTTGAGTTATTAGTTGTCATAGGAGATCCTCATTACACTACAATTAATATTTTTCAAAAGCTCTTCCAATAAATCTTAATTGAATGAATTGGATTCAGTTGTAATGTTTGAGTTATTAGTGTTTTCATTTCTTGAATTCTCAATTAAGCTGCAATATCCATGGAATAGGATTTCTAGTTTTCATCATTTCTTAATTATAAAATAGACAAATAAAACTCTGCTTTAATTCATTTGACAACATTTCCTTTTCCTTCCTTTTTAAATAGATTTAATCTCATCTTTCTAGTCTAGAATAGAATGCTAAGGATCAAAATATAAAAACTCCCAAAACATCAACGAAACATTACAACAACGAAGTAAGAAAAATGGACACTTAAGCACATACAGTGCATTACACTTCATCAGTTTACTAGCCCTGGTCGATAATTTATGTTAACAATTTAGGACACTAAATTGACTAAACGTTTTGGCGCCGTTGCCGGGGAAGTGTAAATAGGTAGCCTTATTTCTTTCATCTAAAAAAATTAATAATTTCTCGAGTATGCTCTCCTCCTGCACTTTATGTGATCTAGAGGATCAGAAAAAGAGAATTTTTATGTTAAATAATAATAATAATAATAATAATAATAAATTATGTTTTCATCATTTCATTTAAATTGTACAATAAACTTAAAGAAAAAAGATGAAAAAATTTAATTTCAATAAATTGATTTGTTTAATGAAATATATATATATATATATATATTTTTTTTTTTTAAATTTTGAAAATATAATATATATAATTTTATTAACAAATCAAATTATATATATAAAAAAAAATTGGCTCATGGAAATAAGACCCACGCATATGCGTGAGACCAACCTTTGGCTTGGCTTTACGCATATATGTAGGCCTTCAATCCACACAAAAGTCCCATGCATTGCAATAAAAAAAATGAACCTTTTCTTTTCCATATATTCATTTTTCCTCAAACAACAGTGATTAGAAATCATTTTTAAAATTTGTAGACAATGAAGGTATATCAAATGAAGAAACTGTTGATGAGGAGAAGATTGCAAATTGTTGATGATGAGAAGATTGAAAATTACTGATGAAGAGAATATTACAAATTCAATTGCAAGGATAGACAATGGAAGTGTATCATATGAAGAAATTGTTGATGAAGAGAAGATTTTAGACTGCTGATGAAGAGAAGATTGCAGATTTCATTGCAGGTAATTGAAATGAGGGAGATCGATCTGAACTTCTTTGTGAGAGACAAGCTATTACACATCAAAACCTGCAAATAAAAAACCAAATCACATCAATTTTATTGCAAAAGTAATTTCTAGAAAACAAAATGCGTAATTGATAAAAACACCTGATTTTAAAACACATTTTCCAAGCAAACCGAGGCGAAATTAGAAAAAACTAAAACATGAGTTTCTTCGGGAACAGGGTGAATTAGGTAATATTATAAGAACTTTCTGAAATTCATAGCCATTTGGGAGAAATTCAGGGTTTTTCACAGCACTAATTTGAAGTGTGTGTGAGAGAAAAATGTTTTTTATAATGTAAAAAGTCACGGTTTTATAAAATTCAATTTTGAGAAATAATAAAGGATCTGATTTCCTTATATGAAGAAAAATGTGGTAGAATTCATCTGTGGTGGCACATGATGAATGACAAATGGATTATTTGAGGCAAAGGCATTATCACATGTGCATCAAATGCAAGTTGTATAAATTGAGAAGGATTCTGCCTCCATCTCCTTCATAGTTAAAAACTTGATTTTAGAAATTTCAAGCTTTTTATTTTTTTGCATGAAAGAAGCATTGAAATGAATTTATTTCAAAAAGATTCATAAAGACTATTTCATTAAAAAAAAAATAATTATATATATATATATATCTTTATTAATAATTTCTTTTTAATAAAGAAAAAAAAAATCTTCTTAATAATGGTTTGCAGGACAATTAGAAGATTATTTAGATAATTTTTGAACATTTGGCATTGATATTGTTAATGTGTATTTTTCTATGAAGTTTTAATTTGCAGGACACAACGAATCTTTGTGATGCCAATCGTTTTACTGAGCCCAGTGCATGGACTCATCCAACAACAGGAAGTTGATTTATTTTTCATGGTTATTCTTTAAAAATGGATTGTTATCGATATTATGAATTTGACCGAATATAAAACTTTTTGGTTTACCTTAATCTGTTTCATTTGACATTTAATTTTTGCGTAGGAATCAAAAAGGAATTGGCCATTTATTTTTTAACACACTTATGTTCTTTATGTCAAGTTTTTTTTGCAGGTTTGGGATGATCGAATGATCATTGAAGGAAACTAATTGAGCGCACAATTGGTTTTCAAAGGACCGATTTCATGAGAAACATAAGAACAAGTCCATGTTCATATCCATCAAGACCATTACTTTTCCTCCCTTTTTGAATTGTAGATCCAACCAAGAACTTCAAAGCAAGCCACAATTATTTTTCCTAGCAAAAGTTAGTTGTTCATTACCTTTTGTCTACTCCACAAATAAAAGAAATAAGCTCATTAACATGCTTATTGCTCATTGTCATTTTCCATTCTCATTTCCCTTTACATTCACTATTGCATTTCTACTTAGTCATTCTATAAAATCCTCGTCTCATTTTCCCTCACTGTTCATTTTTTCCCCTAGTCATTATATTTTCCTGCCTTGCTTTCACTAGCCTAGCAATAAAACCATTTAGCTCCTCTACAAAGCTGATTCATTTCATTTCCACTTTCATTCTGTCAAATAAACCTTGATCCACTACAAAATTTTTCATCCATAGTCATTTAAAAAAAATAATTATTCTTTCATGCTCGCGTTAGATGATGGAGGATCCCTTAAGGTCTTCCTTCAACAAGTCTTGCCCTATCGACATCAGCACATTATCTAGGTCCAAGACTAGAGTCCTTAATAGTACCTTGAGGATTTTATGCATTAATGACAAGTTCTCTCACCAAAAATCATGGGAATACATCAATGTCCCTTGATCGTCAGATCTTGCAAGTAGCTCGACATTAACCCATCTATTCAAACTTTGCAAGATGTATTTAGGTACCTTGGCACTCATTGACATTAATGGTGAGTTTTCCTTGCATTGGTTAATGACATTCATCAATGGTTAGTAATCCAATGACTTCTCTTCATGCTCGACATCAACACATTTATTCGCATGATTAGAATTGTACCATTGGATTTTGTAACGATTGAAGACCACATCATTTCAGCAGGAATGAATTTGCAGCAGCAACAATAAAGATCCCAATCTTGTCATCAGCACAAAGAGAACAAAGAAGCATATCAAATTCATTTGTTTACATAGTCCAACAACATCAATAGCCACACTCATGCAACTCATCCATTTCCAAAGGGTAAGTTAAGGTATGTCATTTTCTAAATTTTTGCCATAGAATTCATTGAAAAGCTAGAATGATAATTTTTGGAAAAAAACATCTCTTCCTCATTTCATAAAATTGCCAATACCATCAATTGGGGGGGGGGGGGAAATACATTCATATTCATACTTTTCCATGTTCATATCACATTCAGAAACCCACATACTTCCAAAATATATTAACTATTACATTATTATTATAAGCATACAATGGATTTTCAAAATTATTCAAAAAATGATTGGATACAAACATAATCATGGTTGTCACATAAGAACCAACCATGATGCAATCCAAGAAAGATATACTTTGCAATAAAAATAAAATTATCATTATGCAAAGATCAAAGGTCAAAATTGAATGCAACAACAAAATATGGTTGTAACACAAGAACCAACCATGTTGCAATTCAAGTAAAACACTTTGCAGAAGTATGAAGTTATCAAATGATATCACACAAAGTTAAGTCAAAGCTCAAAGATAAAAAAGAATTAATGTAATAGATTGCATGAGGACATGCAATAGCTTCAGATGGGGGATATGTTGGGCCTTGAAATTTTCATTCACTTCCATTACATTTTCACTTATATTTCCATATTACCACTTTCACTCCACCTCTATTTCATTACATTTACCTTACCATTACTACTATTGGGTTACATTTATGTTTTTCCAAACTTTATTAATTCTTAACATTTTTAAGTGAATTTGTGGTTAAAAATTAGAAAATAATGTGCATATGCTTATACCCAGCAAGTGGGATGAGATTGTTGCCATGTGTAGGTCAAAATGAAGCTTCTAAAAGACCTTTATGTGGCCTACCAAAACCAAATTCGAATTTGAGTGGAGAAGATCATGGGATCATGAGGATATGTGTCTCATTTCCTTTTTGTATTGAAACTCTAAGAAGATATGTGTCTCATTTCCTATTTTGTATTGAAACTCTAAAAATACATGTGTCTTATCATTTACTATTTTGATTGTAACTCTAGAGATAGAGGGAGAGATTCATGGACTCTTATTAATGAGATAACTTCTCATATTTTTGTATAAATAGGGGAAGCTTTCTCCTATCATATATGTGAAAAAATAGGAGAAGAAGAGAAGGATTATAGAGTGTTTTGTAACAAGGCTTGGGATGGAATGGGACGTAGATTTGTGAGTTTATCAATAAAGAAGTTCTTTGATGATGTTTTGACCACATCTTCAAGGAGCTAAGGAATTCATTGAATTGGTAGCAGAGGGCCTCTGCTACTAAGGAGGTTTCATGTGCTTTCTAGCTAAGTTTATTTCAGTTTCTGTTTAGTATTTCTCTTTACTTTTTGCTCAATTATTGCTTTCATAATTTTCAATTGCTGGTTCAAACTAAGTAAAATCTATTGAATAATAGATAAGTGACTTATAAGAATAGTGATTGCCTAGGTTTAATTTCTTGTCTTTCATAGTCAATAGTTACTGTTCTCGACCAAGTAATGACCATTTAAATCTTAAATTAAAATGGTTAGTGACTTATAGATATAGTAATTTTCCAGCATTTCATTTCATATCATAGGAGATCTTCATTACACTACAATTAATCTTTTTCAAAATCTCTTCCAATAAATCTTAATTGAATAAATTGGATTCAGTTGTAATGTTTGGGTTATTAGTTTTCATAGGAGATCCTCATTACACTACAATTAATATTTTTCAAAAGTTCTTCCAATAAATATTAATTGAATGAATTGGATTCAGTTGTAATGTTTGAGTTATTAGTTGTCATAGGAGATCCTCATTACACTACAATTAATCTTTTTCAAAAGCTCTTCCAATAAATCTTAATTGAATGAATTGGATTCAGTTGTAATGTTTGAGCTATTAGTTGTTTCAACATTTTATTTCATATCATAAGAGATCCTCATTACACTATAATTAGTCTTTTTCAAAATCTCTTCCAATAAATCTTAATTGAATGAATTGGATTCAGTTGTAATGTTTGAGTTATTAGTTGTTATAGGAGATCCTCATTACACTACAATTAATCTTTTTCAAAAGCTCTTCCAATAAATCTTAATTGAATGAATTGGATTCAGTTGTAATGTTTGAGTTATTAGTTGTTTTCATTTCTTGAATTCTCAATTAAGCTACAATATCCATGGATTAGGATTTCTAGTTTTCATTAATTTTTAATTAAAAAATAGACAAATAAAACTCTGCATTAATTCATTTGACAACATTTCCTTTTCCTTCATTTTTAAATAGATTTAATCTCATCTTTCTAGTCTAGAATAGAATGCTAAGGATCAAAATATAAAAAACTCCCAAAACATCAACAAAACGTTAAAACAACGAAGTAAGAAAAATGGACACTAGGCACATACAGTGCATTACACTTCATCAGTTTACTAGCCTTGGTCGATAATTTATGTTAACAATTTAGGACACTAAATTGACTAAACATTTTGGCGCTGCTGCCGGGGAAGTGTAACTAGGTAGCCTTATTTCTTACATCTAAAAAAATTAATAATTTCTCGGGTACGCTCTCCTCCTGTACTTTATGTGATCTAGAGAATCATAAAAAGAGATTTTTTATGTTAAAAAAATATATTTATAAAATAATAATAAATTATGTTTTTATCATTTCATTTAAATTGTACAATAAACTTTAAAAAAAAATGATGAAAAATTTTAATTTCAATAAATTGTTTTGTTTATATATATATATATATATATATATGTATTAAATTTTTGAAAATATAATATATATAATTTTATTAACAAATCAATTAAAAAAAAAAATTGGCTCATGGAAATAAGACCCACGCATATGCGTGACGCCAACCTTTGGCTTGGCTTTACGCATATATTCAGGCCTTCAATCCACAGAAAAGACCCATGCATTGCAATAAAAAAAAGGAACTTTCTCTTTTCCATATTTGTTTTTCCTCAAACAATAGTTATTAGAAGTCATTTTTAAAATTTGCAGAAAATGAAGGTATATCACATGAAGTAACTGTTGATGAGGAGAAGATTGCAAATTATTGATAAGGAGAAGATTGCAAATTGCCGATGAAGAGAAGATTACAAATTCAATTGCAAGGATAGACAATGGAAGTGTATCGTATGAAGAAATTGCTGATGAAGAGAAGATTTCAGACTGCTGATGAAGAGAAGATTGCAGATTCCATTGCAGGTAATTGAAATGAGGGAGATTGATTTGAACTTCTCTGTGAGAGACAAGCCATTACACATCAAAACCTGCAAATAAAAAATCAAACCACATCAATTTTATTGCAGAAGTAATTGCTAGAAAACAAAATGCGTGATTGATAAAAACACCTGATTTTAAAACACATTTTTCGAGCAAACCAAGGCGAATTAGAAAAAACTAAAACATGGGTTTTTCAGGAACGGGGTGAATTAGGTAATCCTACAAAATCTTTCTGAAATTCGCAGCCATTTGGGAGAAATTCAGGGTTCTTCGGAGCACTAGTTTGCAGTGTGCGTGAGAGAAAAACATTTTTTTTTATGTAAACAATCACGGTTTTATAAAATTCAATTTTGAGAAATAATCAAGGATCTAATTTCCTAATCTGAAGGAAAATGTGGCAGAATTCATCTGTGGTGGCACATGATGAGTGAAAAATGGATTATTTGAGGCAAAGACATTATCACATGTTCATCAAATGCAAGTTGTATAAATTGAGAAGGATTCTGCCTCCATCTCCTTCATAGTTAGGAACTTGACTTTAGAAATTTCAAGCTTTTTATTTTTATCTTGCATGAAAGAGGCAATGACATGACTTTGTTTCAAAAAGATTCGTAAAGACGATTATTTCATCCATGCTTTATTTCATTAAAAAATAAAAATTTATTAAAAATAAATAAATAAATAAAATCTTTATTAATAAATTTTTTTAATAAAGAAAAAAAATTCAAAAAAAATTAAAAATTATTATAATTTCTTCTTAATAATGGTTTGCAGGACAATTAGAAGATTATTTAGATGATTTCTGAATATTCGGCATTAATATTGTTGATGTATGAAGTTTTAACTTTCAGGACACATCAAATCTTTGCGATGCCAATTGTTTTATTAAGCATAGTGCATGAAGTCATCTAACAACAGGGAGTTGATTTATTTTTCATGATTATTCTTTAAAAATGGATTGTTATAGATATCAGGAATTGGAATAGATATAACACTCTTTGATTTTCCTTAATCTGTTTCATTTGACATTCAAATTTTTGCGTAAGAATCAGAAATGAATTGGTCATTTCTTTTTGAACACACTTATGTTCTTTATGTCAAGTTTTTTTGCAGATTTTGAATGATTGAATGATCAATGAAGGAAATTAATTGTACGCACGATTGGTTTTCAAAGGACCTATTTCATGAGAAACATAAGAACAAGTCCATGTTCATATTCATCAAAACCATTACTTTTCCTCCCTTTTTGAATTGTAAATCCAACAAAGAAATTCAAAGCAAGCCACAGTTATTTTTCCCAGTAAAAGTTAGTTGTTCATTTTCCTTCATTCACATACACTTTCCATTGCCTTTTGTCTACTCCACAAATAAAAGCAATAACCTCATTTACATGCTTATTGTCCATTGTCATTTTCCATTTTTATCTTCCATTCTCATTTCCCTTTACATTCGCTATTTCATTTCTACTTAGTCATTCAATAAAATCCTTGTCTCATTTTCCCTCACTGCTCATTTTTCCCCCCAGTCATTATATTTTCTTGCCCTGCTTTCACTAGCCTAGCAATAAAATCATTCAGCTCCTCTACAAAGATGATTCATTTCATTTCCATTTTCATTCTGTCAAATAAACCTTGATGCACTGCAAAATTTTTCATCCGTAGTCCTTTAAAAAAAAATTATTCTTTCATGCTCGCGTTAGATGATGGAGGATTCCTTAAGGCCTCCCTTCTAATAAGTCTTGGCCTATCGACCTCAGCGCATTATCTAGGTCCAAGACTAGAGTCCTTAATAGTACCTTGAGGCTTGTATGCATTAATGACAAGTTTTCTTGCTGACAACCATGGGAATACATCAATGTCCCTTGATAGTCAGATCTTGCAAGTAGCTCGACATCAACCCATCTATTCGCACTTCAAAAGATGTACTTAGTTACCTTGGCACTCATTGGCATTAATGGTGAGTTTGTCTTGCATTGGTTAACGACATTCATCAATGGTCGGTAATCCAATGACTTCTATTCATGCTCGACATCAACATATTTATTCGCATGACTAGAATTGTACCATCGGATTTTGTAACAATTGAAGACCATCATTTAAGTAGTTTGGAGCAAGAATCAATTTGTATCAACAACAATAAAGATCCCAATCTTGTCATCAGCATAAAGAGAACAAAGAAGCAAATCAAATTCACTTGTTTACAAAGTCATACAACATCAACAACCACACTCTTCAGTATGCACATGCAACTCATCCATTTCCAAAGGGTAAGTTAAGGTACGTCATTTTCTTACTTTTTACCATAGAATTCCTTGAAAAGTTAGAATGATAATTTTTGGAAAAAACATCTCTTCCTCATTTCATAAAATTTCCAATAACATCAGTTGGGGGGGGGGAATACATTCATATTCATACTTTGGCATGTTCATATCACATTCAGAAACCCACATACTTTCAAGAGATATTAACTATTACATTATTATTATGAGCATACAATGGCTTTTCAAAAGTACTCAAAAGAATATTGGATACAAACATAATCATGGTTGTCCCATAAGAACCAACCATGATGCAATCCAAAAAAGATATACTTTGCAATAAAAATCAAATTATGCAAAGATCAAAGGTAAAAATTGAATGCAACAACAAAATATGGTTGTAACACAAGAACCAACCATGTTGCAATTCAAGTAAAACACTTTGCAGAAGTATGAAGTTATCAAATGATATCACGCAAAGTTAAGTCGAAGTTCAAGGATAAAAAAGAATTAATGTAATAGATTGCATGAGGACATGCAATAGCTTCAGTTGGGGGGTATGTTGGGCCTTGAAATTATCATTCATTTCCATTACATTTTCACTTATATTTCCATATTACCACCTTCACTCTACCTCCATTTCATTACATTTACCTTACCATTACCACTATTAGGTTACATTTATGTTTTTCCAAACTTTATTAATTCTTAGCATTTTTAAGTGAATTTGTGGTTAAAAATTAGAAAATAACGTGCATACGCTTATATCTAACAAGTGGGATGAGATTGTTGTCATGTGTAGGTCAAAAGGAAGATTCTAAAAGACCTTTATATAGCCTACCAAAACCAAATTCGAATTTGAGTGGAGAAGATCATGGGATCATGGGGATATGTGTTTCATTTCCTTTTTGTATTAAAACTCTAAGAAGATATGTGTCTCATTTCCTATTTTGTATTGCAACTCTAAAAAGACATGTGTCTTATCATTTCCGATTTTGATTGTAACTCTAGAGATAGAGGGAGAGATTCATGGACTTTCATTAATGAGATAACTTCTCATATTTTTGTATAAATAGGGGAAGTTTTCTCCTATCATGGATGTGAAAAAATAGGAGAAGAAGAGAAGGATTATAGAGTGTTTTGTAACAAATATTGAAATGGAATGGGATGTAGATTTGTGAGTTTATCAATAAAGAAGTTCTTTGATGCTGTTTTGATCACATCTTCAAGGAGCTAAGGATTACAACGAATTGGTGGCAAAGGGCCCCTACTATTCAAGGAGGTTTCATGTGTTTTCTAGCTAAGCTTATTTCAGTTTATGTTTAGCATTTCTCTTTACTTTTTGCTCAAATTATTGCTTTCATAATTTTCAATTGCTGGATCAAACTAAGTAAAAGCTATTGAATAATAGATAAGTGACTTACAAGAAAAGTGATTGTTTAGGTTTCATTTCTTGTCTTTCATAGTTAACAGTTATTGTGCTCGACCAAGTAAAGACCATTTAAATCTTAAATTAAAATGGTTAGTGACTTATAGATACAGTAATTGTCCAACATTTTATTTCATGTCATAGGAGATCCTCATTACACTACAATTAATCCCTTTCAAAAGCTCTTCCAATAAACCTTAATTGAATGAATTGGATTCAGTTGTAATGTTTTTGAGTTATTGATTGTTTCAGAATCTTATTTCATGTCATAGGAGATCCTCATTACACTACAATTAATCTCTTTCAAAAGCTCTTCCAATAAACCTTAATTGAATGAATTGGATTCAGTTGTAATGTTTTTGAGTTATTGATTGTTTCAACATTTTATTTCACGTCATAGGAGATCCTCATTACACTACAATTAATCTCTTTCAAAAGCTCTTCTAATAAACCTTAATTGAATGAATTGGATTCAGTTGTAATTTTTTTGAGTTATTGATTATTTCAACATTTTACTTCATGTCATAGGAGATCCTCATTACAATACAATTAATCTCTTTCAAAAGCTCTTCCAATAAACCTTAATTGAATGAATTGGATTCAGTTGTAATGTTTGAGTTATTAGTTGTTTTCATTTCTTGAATCTTCATTTAAGTTGCAATATCTATGGATTAGGATTTCTAGTTTTCATCATTTTTTAATTAGAAAATAGACTTCAAAAACTTGTAAATAAAACTCTGCTTTAATTCATTTGACAACATTTCCATTTTCTTCCTTTTTAAATAGATTTAATCTCATCTTTTTGGTTTAGAATAGAATGCTAAGGATCAAAATATAAAAACTCCCAAAATATCAACAGAACCTTAAAACAACGAAGTAGGAAAAAGGGACACTTTGGCACATACAGTGCATTACACTTCATCAGTTTACTAGCCCTGCTCGATAATTTATGTTAACAATTTAGGACACTAAATTGGACTAAACAAAGGATTTTGCATTGTTCCATGATAAGGTGGGTTTAGTTGGAATTGCACCATACTATGAATAATATATCCTATCGAGACTTGAGGAGTACCTTTCTAAGTGATTAGGAGTGTGAGGTACCTTGTACTAACAGGGTAAGTGAAACTTCTAAGTTCTAGATACCATTGCAATTTATTGAGATCCAACGACAATCAGAAGGTTGGCTCAAATATATTTGAGTCATGAAGCATTGGCGGATGGATATGAATTTGAGAAGATGGTGCAGTTTTAGGATTCAAAATTGGTACCAATATGAACTAAGTTGAATGGGAAAAGCAAGTTTCCAACACCGTCATCCATTCCGTGATAAGGAGGACCATAATGAGGGTGGTTACCGATTGAGTTATACCAACAAGAAGTTTCCCCCCCGCCAAAGGAGGAGGGGATGATGGAGGCAATCAGAATCTCCAGAGGGATAGATCTGTAACATAAGGAGAGTTGCTTTTGAAGGTACCTTTTCCCACCGATATAAGGGCCAACCTCGCCGCTTCACCGTGGGTTTAAGCGAGGAAGAGGAGATGATTGTGTGACTTGATGAACCACCGTGATAAAATGTACTACATAACACGGACAATATGGTGGGACTAAGTGAACCACCATACATATGTATTCGATGATGTTGAACATTGTTGATGTGGAGGTACATTTGATGTCTCGACCTGGTGGTGGTGGACATGGGTTGAGAAGTTGGATCAATTCTAGTCACAAAGTAACAACTCGATGAACATTGTCATGAGAAATCCACATGTGAGTCCAAAGAATCGTAAAAAGGATTTTATGTCGAGTTTGGAAGAGGAAGAGGGTAAGTTTGATGAAAATGAAGTCCTTCCCAATGAACATGAGTAGAAGGACAAGGTTCTTTTGAGGTATCTCTTTAATACTCACAAGTCCAAAGATGTTCACCTACGGTCCAAGATATATAGATTCTCGAATAAGACAAAGGAAGAGAAGAGTAAGGTCCTAAAGTAACAGTATAGATGAGTAAGGCTCGTTAGGCTCAACAACCTCAGAATACGATTTTCCGACTCAGAAAGCTGTTCAACAACCTCGTAAAACAAAGTTTGTGGAATTCTATTTTGATTGTGTCAATGTCACCTGCCAAGAGTAGATGTGATTCCTGGGTTTGAAAATCGAAGGGGTATATGGTTCGGCGGATTAACAAGAGGAGGGCAAAAGTGGTTCCTAATGTTCCCGATAAGCCCCGATTTGGTGGTTTCGTCTTCTCTGTGCTTCGACGACGACCAAGAGTAACCCTTCTCATGGAAGTGGAGGCTTATTTTACATTCTACGTGAACGACGTGGTGGGGGATTTTTTTTTTCCATGTTGACGACAAATTTTATTAACACAAAAATAAATAAATATAAAATAAGTTAATATATGCATAAAGGATTACCAAGCAACCGTGAACCAAACATACACTCTGGAAAACTAAGGACTTAATGTACGACAATCAATCTTCCCCGAATGATGTGTTAAGTGTATCATGGTATACAAGGCGGCATACTCCGTTACCTATGGATGGATAGCAACCTATAGGGGAATCCAAAACTATACTCGATGGCATGTATGAGTACCGTAGTGAGGTTGCCCAATGCGTAACCATTTGATGAGAGTGTTCCCTTATACTTACGTGCATGGAGTGTCGCTCAATATACCAAAAGGTACATGAAGAATCTATCCTATACACTCGCATACGTGGAATGAGATATCACCCCGGAATACAACGTTAAAATTGAATTTACAACTCAATGCGGACCACGTTTTCGTAACGCGTCTCTAGCCCAGACCCCATGTTTGAGTTAATTTTACAAATTCTCCTTAGGTTTATTCAATAAATTCATCGTTTATCTGATTGCTTCATTTTTAGGGCTCACCATGATGTCATCAAATATCCCTAAAATGAAAATCTAGCATGAGAAAATAGAAACCTTTCTCTTTCAAATGAAAATCTAGCTAAGGAAGGGAAGAAACAATCAATATGAAACATACAACATGTGACAAACAAGATTCAAGATGCAATTTCCCTTTCAACGAATCATTCTATACTAATGCACATACAAACGCTAAATGCCAAATGGAAAATTTTTATTTTCACCACACTTAATTTTCAAATGAAGAAAACTTAGATGCGTATGTTTAATCACTAATTCAAATTCACTTTTAAGAATGAGGACTATAACAACAATTCATGTATGTTGATCAATGACAAAAAAAATCAGTTTGCAAGTGACCAAATGATAAAAAAAGAAAAAAATACTGAAGGAAATAAAAAAACTCAAATTCAAACTAAATGGAGGCTTAAGAAGACCACAACACACTCAAGACTCATGGAAGGTCAACTGGAAGTAGCTTGATCAAAGAGGCACTTAGAAAATGGAGGGCAATTTTTTTATGGAAAAATGGAGTCAATTCGTTAGTGCAAAGAGGAGGGCACTAGTGCTTCCAAATGGACAAAGAGGGTCCGGGTGAGGTGCAACGCTCTATCATGCACCGGGGATCGTTGGTCCCAGAAAGAGGATTTCGACACAAAAATTGCAAAAAGGGCTCAATGAAATCACTTCCTAGGCCCGTTCTTGGTTGACCCAAGCAACAAACAAACAAGCAAATAGGTAATCAAACAAAAGGACAAGGAAAACCACCATGCAATACACCATTCGCTAGTGAGTCACCAAATATTTGTTATGCGGGATTTACGACTACTTGGACAAAATTATCTCCCCTAGGTTCAATGGAAAGCCTATAAAATATGGAACAAGGAACTCCACGTTTTCCTTAAAGTAAATGATGATGGAATGAACCTACCTAGAATTGCCTCATGTTTCGTTCCTTCTTTACCTTGAATGCTTCAATTCCGCCTTCGATTGCCAAAATGCAACATGCAAGAGTCGATACCGAAGCCAAAAAACTATGATATCTATGTAGTATCATCTAAATGCTCTTCTATTCAATAGATAAACATGGTATTGAAAGAAGTGAAATAACGAGAATCACATATAGGAAAACAAATAACTCTTGGATTAATATAAATGGAAGGATATTATAATCACAACAGGTGTTGATATTTTAGAAGAGCTCAAATTGTTAAAGTGTACTTTCCTTGTCACAATATACACCTCCAATCATCTCAAATGTATGAATGTTAAATTACACCTTAGCAGCATAAGGGTAGAATCACTTCAATCCTTCAACACCTTATATGCAAGGTACTAAATATATGGATAAGTGGGGTAAGTTGGGATTTATTATCTAGTTACCAATCTAAGAGCCATTCCACCTTTTGATGGGAGGGTGGATCAAAGGATAAGGATGGAAACTCCAAAAATACTAGATAGGATCCGAAAGTCTAATAAGAGGTAAATGGTTGTAAAAATTTATGGAACTTCTAGAAGAGGAAGCTTCCGTAAATTCTCTTTTTCTAGAATTTCTAGAACCAATGTAGGTGCAAAAGGGGAGCAACCTTAGGTGATCAACGTTGGCTACAATGATGCAACCTATAGGTGAACACCGTCCAGGAAGACCATGGAGATTTGGTGCTAAAATTGGCTCGTATGAGGTGGTTTTAGGGAAAATTTCTAGGAAATGAAGGAGCCTACGTAGGATTTTGCAATGATGTTGACGAGGGGGAATAGGATGTTGATTTATCCCATTAGGAGGCCTAATGAATGGATGTGACGAAATGGTCAAGAATATCTGTAAATGACTATCAATTTCTGCTGTCAGGGTGAGAAGATGAACAAATCTCACCGGAAGACATATCAATACTCGAGAACAAATTCTCGTGTATGATCGATATGCTTCGGATGTTGAAGGCCATTGCTAAGAAGTGATCCATCCAAGGTGAACATTTGTTCTTAGAGAATATTATTTGAAACATGATAAATTGTGGGTGTGCTTAACAAAATTCTCACAAGGGGTGAAGATCAAAACAATGTTCTTTCACATGGATAACTCAATGACAATGTTGGCATCCGACAATTTGTGGTTGTGATGGAGAAAGTGAAGATTAATCATCTTTGAAAAACCCAACATTATGAAAATGGATGGGCTTGGAATAGTCTAGAATATAAAAGATAATATCCTTGTCAAACCTAAGACTAATTGTTTTCATGTTAAGTACAATTTCTTTCATACTCGCTAATGGGTTTGGGAAGTGCAAGATGGACTTGTGATTCTTATGTAAAACTGCCTTTGAAATGATCTTACAAATGTGGTTAATTTAATTGTTGATGGAGTCAAATTCATACTAAAAAATGTTGTTCTCCGGGAATAAGAAACAATGCAAAATGACGACTCTTATGTTGTAGCTTATCTTGTTGTAGCTATATCTAAGTTGGAGAAACTCAACTATCTGCATAATGTAGATAGATTTAAGGATAAAATAATGGATTTGTTAATTTTCAATTACAAGACCTGAGAGATAGTATTTGAATATTCAATAACTTCATTATCTATCAAGTATGACCATTTTACAATAAATCAAGCTTAGAATATTAAAGGTGCCGCCTTCAACCAAATACTCGCTTACGATGATCATTCAACAACTATTTTTTTTGCTATTAATAAAATTAGCATGCATAAAAAATAAATCATAGATTGACTTAATTACAGAATACAACCATGAAATCCTTTTTAAAGTATGATTAAAAGACGACTAGAGAAAGAATCAACTTCTACAAGACAACTTCGTAAACTACAAATATAAACTACATATTTGATTTGATCCTAAAATTATATTTCCACCGATGTATCAACAAGAAAGATGAAAACATTATTCACAATCAAGATTCTATCATCTATAATATTCCCAATGCAAAATCTCATCCGCTTTATCTTTTTTTGTTTAAAACGTTACCCTCTCAATCGTTTCAGAAATTATTTGATTCATTTTTGTGATTTTTTTTTGAAAATAGAAAAGAATAGAGAAACCATACCTAGGTTGGTTCTAACGCGTCAACAAAATTTTTCTTACATGTGATTTTCACCTCAAATTTTACATACATTTTATGGACTTATAAGCCACCCTAATAGAGAAACCATTTTCATTTTCCGTATACCCCTTTTTCAATGGAAAAAATATCCTCGTGGTAGTAGTATGCCGTTAGAACACTAGATGCCAACATATAAGAAACTTTGGGGCATTGGGCTATTCGTGTTAAGGAAAAAAATGTAATACAATCCCTATACTTCTAAGTTCAAAGGTACATCTATAGCTAATTCCTTGACAAACAAACTATAACAAATGCAACCCCAAAGTTGATCTGATCCATCCTGACATCATTTACTGGGTAAGGATAATGCAATGTTGCAAAGATTTGTTTGTGGTTAACAATTTTTCTCGAACATAGACCATTGCTTGGATCGATAACATCAATGCTAATAATTTGATTGGTCAAAAAAATTCTCATTTCTAGTTGATTCTACTAGTTAATAGATGAGCACACTCACACACGACGAAATTGCTTCTATGCTAGTCTCACCAGTCAATTAGTCTAGCAGTCTGATTTGGTCATCTGCACTTGGATCCATTCTGTTACTCATCATCATTTTTGCTTCAAAGGAAGCAGTGCCTTCCAACGATTTATGGGGTGATCACTGTGAAAGTGAGGGAGGTCACAAAAATACTATAAATTGGTCCTCTCTCACCGATATCAAAAAGCAAGAACAAGTAGAAAGCATACAAGAGAGTGTTGAGGTAGACTACGATACCGTACTATGGTATCTCAATTCAGTTACAAGAAGGGTTTCAAAGAAAGAAATGCAGACAAAGACAAGAATAACCAGATCTGTCATTCAACTTTCGTCATCTTTTGGACTCAAATTAAAAATACTAAGTATCAAACTTTAATTTATAGGACAACTCAACCACATTTCATTCACGGTACCATGAATCTGAGTGCCCACAACACCATTTTTATTTACATAGCACAAGTTTCCAGATGCATTCTTATTCATGACATCATAAATTGACGTGCCTAAAACAATGTTTCAAGACCTTTCCCCTCAAAAACAAAAAGTAGATAATCTAAACCCAATCTCAATCTATTGTGTATCATATGGAATGATAAAATTTTCAATAACCCAAATGCAGATAACCTTCACAAATTTACAGTCGAGAACATCTAAGAGGGAACTTGTGAGGAAAGAAACAACTCCAGACTTTCAAAGAACTCAAAATGGTTGACTCATTCAACATACATGTGATTCTGAGTGGAAGCGTTGTTAGGGTTGATGAGACTGCAGATAATTTGCTTAGTCACCAACTCTCATTGACATGAACATACTTCTCTTAAGGAGTTTCAAAGTGTTAAGAAAGAAGTAGCCCCCACTAGGCCACAAACTAGTGGCTTAAGCTATTTAACATGGTAGGTATACCACTCTTTAATATCATTGTCATAATGTAGACAGAATAAAAATAATGAGTGTGAAATTCACTTTTATTAAATATGATATACATATAAATACAATATATTTTCTTTTTGATTCAACTTCCAAGGATTTTTGGACTTAGTAACTCTAAATTCCACACAATAACGTTCTCTAGATTCCACATCAGATCCCTCTAACGAATACAGAACGACCAACAGGTGATGGGGTTGACCCTTGACAGGGAAATGGAACACATAAAATCTGACATGGTTGAGAATCTTCACAGATAACATTTTTACAATCATTTGATTACAAGTATGTGCACATGTTATTGATCATTTGATTACAAGTATGTGGGATCAAGGCAATCTAATGGAAATCTTATGTCAAAAAAATTATGTAGAGGAATATCAACTTCATAGATGAGAAATATGAAATAGTGTGGAAAAAAAATCCAATAAATACACTATGTTAGGGATATAAATCGATGATCTCTCAATATCAATAGGAAACTATTTGGGTGAAAGCCTATGGAAAATAAAGTTATCAATGAAGAATCAATTGTTCACATGGTTGACATTTCCTCAGAATAAAAATCTTATTTGGCATTTCCCACAAAAGATAAGTAGGTAAGAGCTAGGGCAGGTGTTTCGTAATAAGGACAATGAATCAATTCAATGCCTACCGGTGAAGTCCCCTTATGCTTATAGTTGTTTGGTTTGAGACGAAGGACTTCATAAGTTTCAAGGATATTTAGAGTGGAGATTCAATCGCCGACCACCTCAATATCTAGTTTGATAGAAATGAAATAAATTATATTAGGCTTGTTCCCTTAATAGTATCTTTGAGGCATTTTACATATATGAACTTAGTCCTTTTTTATTTATCATGTTGATTCCATTATGTCAATGTTCAATCCAAGTTTAAACTATCTTTTAAGGATCAAAAAAAAAATTAATCAAAATCAAGAAGCCTATATAGAGAGGAATTATATTGATAAATAAGTTAACAGCATGGGTATTCTTTAATTGTTGAGATTCAACAAGATGATGATCCTAGTGAAAATTAAGCACTTCATAATTAGGTATATGCCCACGTGCTATTTTTTAGGTGGTGTCTATTTAGAATGGATGAGAAAATTTGTTTATAGCGCAAGTCTATTTATAGATGTTGGGAGAAAATCTCATTTATAGATGATGTTCTATTTTAGATGTATGTGCTAAGTCTATTTATGGATCGCATGTCTATTTATAGATGCATGTCGACTATTATTATCCCTTTTAATAATAGTTGGACAATAAATATTAATCTATTCTCATGGAGGATGAAATCGCTTAAATGAAGTGGCAAACTAGTTAGTTGAAGGAATTAGCTCAAAGGTTGGTTGTTGATAAAGTGGGACTTAGTTGCACTAAGTGATTCAAAGTTGCAACACAGCTGGATGTGTAATGACAGAGTTGTAGCATGTTTAACTCAGTATTTAAGTGAGTTAAAATCAATTGTGCTAGTTGTAAATCGAAGATACACTAGTGAGAGATCATTGACTTAAATATTAAATTATTCACATGGAGTGATCTCACATGAAATCGAAGATTTACTATCGTTAACTACATGCATGTCAAATCCATGGAGACCTAGTTGAGAGGTAGGCAGTGACACTGGATCATCGCCTGTACCATATTGGATTGCACTCTGGGTGTTGCAAACACACATTGATATTCTCATGAGTATTGCTCACCAAGGAGGGTATGATTGCATCGAATTGGTCTTTGTAATTAACTTGGATTGCGCAATGGAGTGTTGTGAGGCAGAAAATTAGCTAAGGAATTTGCCAAATTTCTCGTACGACAATGTGAGATTATCATATATTGTACCGAGAGCTCTTGGAGAGTTTTGTATGAGATTGTTCCATGATCCATGATATATACATAACATATGATATGGGGTTTTTAGCTTTAATCTTTCCCCGGGTAAAAAATCGTTATGTGTGAATGATCTTTTCTTCATGTGTTTGCAATTGGCGACTGTTTTTAACGCAAAGAACTTTTGTAGAAGCGATTCCGTATTTAGTGCGGGTACATAATTGCTTGGGGATTAGAGTCAAAGCAACATAAATGTTATTAAAATTTACATATACATTTGGCTACGTAAGATTGCAATTTTGAAGCAAGAGCCGAGTTCCGCGGTTGGAAACAATTCGAATTCTGTCGCAAGAATTTCTCAGGCGTACAATTAAGCAAACATCGAAATGGCTTTCAATGGCTTGCGTCAGATATAATTTCGAGGGTAGCTCGAACTACATTGCCCTAAGGACAGGATGGAGGTGGTGCTTGAAGACAGCGTTCGAAGGAATTAATCGACAAGACGTTCGAAGTCTACCTCGACGATGCCGCGTTGCTCGACATGGAAAAATAAAGTGAAAATATGATAAGGACTTATTGGAATATGTACAATACCATATTGTCTCAAGCCTTCATGGGAAAGCCACTCCATATGCCGTGTGTAATATCCCAAAATCGGGACAACTCCGCAAGCCTCCGCTCGAAATAACACTCTAAACTTATGCTATAAATAATGAAATCAACCCTTGGATCCTATATATCATTCAACAAACAAATACAATCCAAGAATAGACATGAAACAAATCAAACTAGATGGGTTAAATAGACCTCCCACACTAGTGTAGCCTTAAAATGACTAAAAACCCCAACATCGAAATACATGATTTTCAGAGATAAAGTGATCGGCGTTAGCCTAAAGAGGGTTTTAACCTTAGAAAAATAGGAGAACAAGTAGATCTACTCATATATTGATTAACAATACCGATATTTAGATCTAGTCTCCTTATACAAGATACAAGAGAACTGCAAGGGTTTCTTGTCAAACACTCGCATACAAAATGTGATATTCAGAATTCATCAATCACCACCGAAACACCAAGAATAAGAGTGTGTAGCGTCGGAACATGTCTATCTACGATATCCTCAAGGGCTTCTTCCCATGAAAGTTTGACCTTCCAATCACAAGAAAACACCGCAACGAGCCACTAGACCATCTCGCCGAATGCCGTCTCCAAATAACGCATTCCCTAGCCGAAACAACGCTAGGAATGTAGGGGAAATGTGTGGTATGATACCATAGATCTGAAATAGGTTTCAAACTCTGGAATAGATCTCAAGTGAAGGAAACCTTCCTCCAATGAGAAACTAGCTTAGAACCGGGATTCTAATCCTCTCATCACGTGACCTAACAACATTGCAATAATCTCCGAAAAAACCCATACGGGCGAGTTGGTTGAAGCTTGGCTCTAAAATTCGTGGAATTATGAATGAAAAACTCGAATGAGGCTCCTCAAGGAGAGAGGTGGGATTCTCCCGGAACACCCGCACTAAACAACACCGCAACTCGCTAAGTAGCAAAGGGAGCAAAAGTCCGAGCAGTACAAGAACAACAATTTTGGTTTTCAAGTTCCCCGTGGTTATTGTTTATTGAAGAGTTTATCGATTATCCGTCAGCCTTATGAAACATTTGTCGACATTTCAAATCCAAACCTTATAATAAGTACCTTTTTTGGTCGGCCTTTGCCTTTCCTCGCCTTCTTCACTATTAATGGATTATGACCCTTCTTAAAAATTCTTCATTCCAATGTCCCGAAGATGGATCCTCGTTGGGATTCAAAACGTCGACAAATGTTTCATAAGATCGGATAATCCGATAAACTCTTTAATAAAGAATAACAATCTAAAACATGAAGAAAAATTTCGCCATCCTCTTCCTTAAATAAAAAATGAGTTTTCTTGCCCTTGGCCCCCACCAATTAGGTCATCTCTATCCAAAGATACATCTCCCCTCCAACCGTGTTATTCCTTCGATTCCTCCTCCTCCTCCACAACTACGTTGTTGACTTAGTCAAAGTGGGATCGAATCAACTTGATTTTATCCCCCTCGTTCACACATGGAGGTGTTTTATTTAGCTATAAGGAGTGTCCCATTTCACATTTGGAGTGTTTTTATCCCTCCATGAGACTTATGGGCTTTTCTACCCATTTATTCACCGGCTAATGCCGTCGCTAACTTTAATGTTCCATTTAGCTGAGCTAAAAATTTCGGAACATTACAAGCCCCTCCCCCTCAAAAATATTTTTCTGCCCCGAAGAAAATGTATATGGAGAGCAAAATTTCTCCCCTCCTCATCATGTGGCCTCCCATCAATAGCCTCTCCATCACTACATCAAGAGAATCTACAAATAAAATGTCATCCAATGTCTCCTCCAAGTGTGCAAACCAAATGGTCTACATCAATCAAAGGCAAAAAGTGTGAATGGAAACCTCGCTGTTGTCTCATGGCTCCATAAAGTAGGAGTGATGACTAACATGGTGAATGAGTGCCTCCCCACCTGGAAGTTTATCATCCAAATGAAGTGAGTTACCCTCAAACATGGCAACTCATGAAGAATCTCCTCCACCTTTGGCTCCCCGAAATGTAGAAGCTGAATAAAGGAACATGATAAGCAAGAGGGCCTATCCCATGCTATCCTCCTCTCCACTTATGATAAGTGTAGAGGGTATGCCGATCTTGGCCGCAACATGATTGCCCTCCAATGGCAAGAAGAATATTGAGTTCCAAGGACTCTTCTCTAAAATCATGTGAGACGTGCTAACCCAACCCATTCCATTCAAGATGAAGTGGCACACCACATCACCATTTGGTATCCAAATCAGAAAAATGCCGAAATTTCTTATGTGCAATTTTGGATGCTACCAAAGGTTCTCCAAGTGGATATCATGCAGCCCCAACTTCGTTTGAGAATATGGTAAGTGGTTTTGCAATGTTGTATATGCATGTTTTCTCTTCCAACATGGGGAAGTAAGCATTAATTTCTATCAAGAAGACATGGATAAAGTAAAAATACACTTGCCCAAAGTCATGTATAGATGGGCTACTATCATCACAAACATTGGCCCTAAAGTGACCATGAAACCCAAAAATACTCTTGTTTCCTTTGTGGAGCAATGCATCGCTATATATGGTGAGAAGATACAAATACTCAATGGAGTAATCAACAAGTATTTAAATTTATTTCTTACCATGCATGGTGAGTAGGTTGAAAGTGAGGTCCATGCATAAGTTCCCCCATGAGTATCCCCCATAAAAATCTACAAGAAGAAGGGATACATATACTCCCCGGAACACTCCATCAATAAAAACACACTCCCATGTGATGTTGCCGTAGGCCTTAGAAATAAGGCTCCATGACTCTCCTTTCGATATCCATATGACAAAGCCATCCACCATCATGTCGCTATGTGAGAAGATAATCTTCCTACATGGAAATCTCTGATCCTTCAATGTCAAGGGTAGCCTTGCACCATGAATGTGCCTTTCCTTCTCTTGTGAAATCCCATGAAAGTATGGGAAGAATTTTTCCATACTCTCCTAAGTGCAACCACAACAACAAGAACTCTTGTTTCTTCCTCATCTCTCCCTGCTGCCATGGAGTAAGATCATGATGGTCAAACTTGTATGATGCCCCAACAAACAATTCAAACGATGAAGTGCCTCCTCAAGTTCTCCAAGTGGTTCCTCCCACAAGAAGAGAAAAGTGTGCTGTAAGAATCATGGTTTGCCCATGGTTCCTCCCGAAATGCATAACATATATAGTGGGGAGAATCATGCTCCCAATGGGCATCTTCCATCTCAAGCCCATCTCCAAACAAAGCTCCCCATGAACATAAACATATCAAGCAATATATGGAAGAAAAGTACAATAAGAACAAGTTTCCAAATGAAAACTGGAGAGTGAACTGATAGTTCCACTCATGGAACTAGCATAATGCATCCTTTGCCTACTTCAAAATAAGAAATAACAAGTGCTCTACTAGCCACTTTTTCGCTACCACACTATCCTTTACAAGATGGGACTAGTTACAATATGGTGTCAATGGTGAACACCTAGAAACATGTGGCTTCCACAAACCAACAAAAGGATGGCTAAAATCAATGCTACAAGTAGTCAAGCACATCGACACATATGCAAGAAGGAAAACTCTTCGACACATCATGTTTTACAAATAAGGGAAAGAAGTACAATACAAAATATGAAATGATACCTCCTCCATCATGTACTTGAGATCTTGAGCTAAAATGGCTCAATTGGAAATTCTCGCTCACCTCCAAAGAGTAGGGGAGTGGCCGTGACCTCTCTTAATTACTATCTCGGGCTATGCATCTCTCCATATGCTGATATATGTCATGACAACGTTCTCCCAAGTGAACCCTCCATCAAATGGAAATATGCATCAAAGTGCATAGAAGAGAAGTCTCATGTGTTTATAGCAGCTTCTCCTTAAGACTAGAAGATCTAGTCAAGAAGATCCCCCGCCATAGGAATAGATGACCACATCATCCACCATGTATCCATCATCTCCATCCCAAGTCATCAATAATCATGCATGCACCAAGAACATTGGAGTAATCTACCAAGAAATGAGATCTCCAACAAGGATCAATCCTCCTAAGAGACAACGCCGTGGACCGGCATGTGAAGCTCTCCTTGTGTCGTCGCTCGCTACTTTGACATTCCCCATGCCAAAGTCTTCCCCCAAAGTCTTCACCCTCTCCAAAATCCAAGAGTGGTGAATCCTAAAGACAAGATGTCTTCCATCAATTCTAGATCGTGGCCTCCCCAATGGAATGCCTCCATGTAGTGAGACATCAATGTCAAGAGCAGATCGCTCATGTGGCTGGGCAACCTTGCCCTCGCCCTTATATCGCAAATCGCCCGCTCTCTTCCCCGCATTGGTTTTCCGAAATAGAGAAGGGTGTGTGCCTCTCATCAAGTGATGTTGCTCTTCCTCCCTACCTCCTCCTTCCGCCGCAATGCTACACAATCATGCTGCTCATCGATTGTGCTTCGACCTCCATGTATGAGATCCTCGGGGAACCTGTAAGAATACAAGAATCCTCCTCGTTGGAGCATTTGTTCCTCATCCCTCCGCATGAGGTGTCGGATGCTCTAGATGTGATGTTGTTGTTGCCTCTATCATCCTCAATGTGTATGGGCAATATATCAATAGTTGGATCCTCCCGTGAAAAGGAATCCCATGCCCCTCTTGTTCAAGAATATGAACCGGAGGTATTGCTTCCGGTGCAATGTGTAATGCAAGATGCCGGTACCTCCTCCCATGGTTTTCCGAAGTGAGTTTTCTCCATCACATGCAAGGGTTTTTTCCTCCCAAGTTTTCTCTCGTCTTCTCATGTGTCTTAGGAAGTTCTTCACCAAACCTCCCCACTAATGTTTCTATGAATCTTGCATAAGAGGAAGTGTTTGCATTTTTCAAAGAATAAGTTTCCCTTCAAAAATCCACTATGCATGAGCCTTACCCTTCCGAATGCAAACTCTCCGAACTCTCGATGGCTTCTTCTTCTAAATATGGTGTCGCCGAAATAGGAGTCTGCTCTCTACCCAAGTCAGTACCGAACATGTAGGTGATCCGACAAAGTAGATGTTCCATCACATCCCGTTGATTTCCCTTCTCCACCCGGATCTTTCAAAACTTTATACCGCATGATCTCTAAACTTCTCGCCTTGAGATTCATATTTCTTCAACAAATCACTAAGAGTTCTCCCTCTTAGGCATTCTTCCTCCTCCCATCCATCTCAAGAAAGATCTAGGCACCTGACTACACCGGGCATCATGGTGTGTAGCCGTGCGTTTACACTCACCATGTGCAAATCTAGATTCATCTCTAGATCCAAACTCCTTTGAGATCCCATCTCCAATCTCATTTTCTTCGCCCTCTCCTCGAAAGCTCGTACGTATTTCAAGAAGCTTTTGTAAGCCTATCTTCCTTTCTCCACATATTGAAGCTTTCTGATTTGTCCATCTCTCCTTCCTCTGAGGTAATGGCCTGATATCCATAGGTTGTGCCAATATGTTGATACCATCGTAATATCCCAAACAATTTATTAACAAATGGAATATCTGAGATATAGTTGGAGCTTCGAAGAAATCATGAGCATGGAAATGTAGAGAAGTAATTAGACGTGTGTAATTCACCAGGCGATGTAAAGAACCTTAGCAGTGGATGAGGAACTGCTTTCTTAAGTGCAATGTATACATAGGCATAAATACGAAACGTTTATAAGAAGTGAGAAATGGGACTTGGATCCCAGATACAGCTACGATATGCATAACCTACATGTAGAATTAGAGGTGAAACAAATCAATGAAATAACATAAATATATCAAGTCAATGCACCCAAATGAGCTCCAACCCCATATATCTACCATAAAGTGCAAGTATCGGAAGCAAAGGATCATGGCTATTTTAATGAGGGAGTTTATATAGAAAAATAATGAGAAATAAGAGGCTATGAATACAATCATTCAATGAGCCGAGAAAATGGAGGATTCCTCCTTTTCATACAAAATAAGAGTGCACCAAGAGGTTTCTTCGGTTAATGTACAAATCTGCATTTTCACATATGGATTCAAACATAGTTTTAATTTTCATAAAGATCAATATATGTGATCAAAATATACAAATGACAGAGAAAGAATGAGTACGGCTTCCGGTTAATTTTTCCAAGGAACTAGCTCACAAGGCGGATCAAACTAGTTCGAAAGGGCCGACGCTTCCAAAGAAATACACCGAGGATGGAACCGAAGAAATTTATGCTTCAAGATGCGAAAATTTAAATTTCAGACTTTGCAAAGAAAAGGAGCTCTTCTCCGAAGATTACCAAGAGTCGTCAAGGAGTTCTCATCGCAACACTCCGCAACACAAACATTCTCATTATCTGGCTGCAGCATAACATCGCAGCTGGGTGAGATGCTTAGCCCCGATGTGGGGGAAATGAAGAACGCATCTTCCAAGAGATCACCCAATGAAGGAGAAGGTATTCCAAGGTGAACACCTTCTCCTTCAATGGGTGATCTCTCGGGAGGGGCCCCCGTTCTTCATTTCCCACATCCGGGCTTGGGGCTAAGCATCCTCCCCGCCCATGTTGTTATCTCCGTAGAGAATAGTGTCGTGTTGCAAGGTGTTGCAAAGGGGGGGGAGACTCACAACACCAAACCTCTGAGCTTATCTTTCAGAGGAGGGAGCTCCCTCTTTCGCAAGATCCGTATAGGAGGTTTTGAGCACATTTCACATCTTGAGATAGGCCAACTCGCTTCCATCCACTACGTTGTAGTTTACTAGGAAACCGCGTCATTTTTCCGTGGCGCACTGCGTGTGGTTTGGATCCTCGCTCGTGAGCCAGTTCCTCGGGAGAAAAAGGCCAACCTTCCCCTCTCGAAAGCTCCGTACTCATTCTTCTTCATTTGTATATTTTCACGTACATATTCCGGGTACGCGCAAAACCGCATTTTTCGCATCCATATATCTCTGTATATGAATTTTTGTACATTGTGTTTCCTCAAGAAACTCGATCACATTCTTATTTTGTATAAAAATGGGGGGAATCTCCATTTTCTCGCCCATCGGATGATCGTACATTCTGATCTCTTATTTCTCATTATTTTCCGTATAAAACCTCATCGAAATAACATGCCTCCCCGTTTCCTCGTACTTTCCGCATGAGCTAGGCTTTGGGGTTTGGGCTCATTTCAACTCAGATTGATTTGGGGAGATCTATTTATGTTTAACAGAGTGATTTTGTTTCACTTCTAATTATGCATGTGAGTTGTATATCATGTATCCTAAGGATCCAGTCCCATTTCTCACTTGTATAGTGTTATTTTATGAAGACAACTATTTTATGCCCCATATCGTCGCATTTCCCCACTTGGGAAGGAGGATATAGGCCATATAATTGATGAGGTTCTTACATCTCACGGTGAGATGTTATTTCACATCTAATGAGCTTCTCTACATTTTGCGTTCATTATTTCATTGGAAAGCCTCCAACTTTGGAATATCTCAATATATTCCATTTGCCGTAGAAAATTCCCATTTTGGATATTACAATGTGGAAGGCTTTGACAGATCTTTTCCAAAGCAAAGAATGACCACTGTGAAATTGGCCTTGAAGGATAAACTCGTAAAGATCAATATGGAAAAGGGCAACAATATTCAAAAGTGTCTCACAAAGTTTGTCCAATGCCTGGATGAATCGGGGAGTGTGGGAATCGTCATGTTGATGATGATTTGGTGAGTCATTTCTACTTCCAAGAGCGGGAACAATGTATCAAGACTCTACTGACCCATAAAAACTATTGGATTGGGAGCGACCGTGACGGACGAGGTAGGAGAGTTCAGTAACACCGCAGATGGCCTTCAGCAAAAGCATGATGATGAAGAGGATTGTGCTTTGATTCCAAGGCAAGGAAAGGGAAAGGGAATTAATTCCATTGAAAATCCGAGTCTAAAGGAAATAATCTAGATTGTCTAAGGTGAAGTGTTTTCACTATCACGAATTTGGGCATCTCACCACTAACCGGAAGGTTGCAGAAGAAGAAATTTAAGAAGGTCGTCGGAGTCGGCACTCGTGAGGCCCTCGCCTCGCAATTTGAACTTGATTTCCTCTTTTATCGCATGCCTGGTATCAAGCACAATGGGATTATGTGGTATCTTGATAGTGGTGCTTCCTTCCACATGACGGGATATAAGGAGTTTTAGTGACTTGATGAGAAATATCTCCCGCATGCATATAAAGATCGTGACGATGGACGATAATGCGACCGACATTGGTACCATTACCTTTGAGAGGGATTCAGGTAAACCATTTCAATTAAAAGATGTTATGCATGTTCCGTGTCCGAAGAAAAACTTGGTCTCACCAAGGCTGTTGGAGGACAGAGAAGTTGCGAAGTTGTTTTCAGCGTGACAGTGCTTTTCGCAACAACAAAAAAACAACAAAGTTGCTTTATATAGGGATTCAAGTCAAGAATCTCTACAAGTCGAGGTAGAAAGTTAAACGCTAATAGATGAAAGGCGGGAAAAAGTGGTGAACCTAGATGAGGGCAAATTATGTCACACACGATTGGGCCATATTCATCATAGAGAGAATTTAAAGACATGTAGCAAATATTCACCGGACTTCCAATGGGAACAAATGCTTATTACATCGCGGCAAGGGTTGCACCATGGGGAAAGATGTGGTAAGTCCACCTTTCATGAAAAGAGAACCATTCTTCGTGATCCCGAGAGAGTTCAATAAACGTGTGGATCATTCTCGGGTTGCTTCAACATCAAAACACAAGTATTATGTTATTTTTGTCGATGAATTTTCTCGTAAAATGATGGATCTTATTCATGCAAAAGAAGGATCAAACATTCTTAAAGTTCCGTGAGTTTAAGGCACTAGTTGAGAGAGTCTGGGGAAGTATGAAAGCTTCCACAAAGCGATAATGGTGGAGAAATACATCCTAATGGACCAAATATTTTTGTATGTAACATGAATTCTAAGAGAAATCATAGAGCCTCATAACCTACGCGCAAAATGGGGTCATGGAGAGGAAGAACAGAACGATCGTGGTGGGTACCAGCAATGTTGCATGACGGTGGCTTGCCAAAGGCATTTGTAAAGTGGCTAATGCAACATTGTGGTTTATAAAACTATTGTTCTATAGAGTACTTGCATGAGTACACATGAAGAAGCTTTCACTAGTAAGAAACCGAATGTTTCTCACTTTAAGATTTTTGGCTCATCCTCGTTTATGTGCATGTGACCAAGAATGCCAGGAAGAAGCTGGAGCTCATCAAGTTGGGATATTTGTGGGGTACAAAAACCCCATAATTATCGTGTGTATTTTCCTAACAAGAAGATGATTATTATGCTACTGGGATATAAAATTCGGCGCGGGGAAAACCATGCGCTCGTCGTCGAGAGGAGTCAACTTGAATGCGGAGGAGGAACCGTCGGGTTTCCAAAGATGAGTCTCTAGATGTGGATCAGCCACAGAGGAGTGTTCATGGAGTGGATGAGTCCACCATGCAGAGCCAAACATCAAAAACTCGGAAAAAGGCGTACGAAGCCGAGAGGCTAAAAATTGGATGCGATTAATAAAAATGTAGGAGTCCCTACTTCACAACATGTACAAAGACAAGCCTCTGACCGATTCACTGGATAAATGGCTCTCATGAGAAAATGTATTGTAACCGAGCCATCTTCCTTTCCGCAAGTAGTAAGAGCCCACATGGTTAGATGCTACAGGGAGGAGCATGACTCCATTGTTAGAAATAGTTCCCCGTGAAATTGTTCCAAGGCCGTGCCGATAAATCGTTGGTAGGTTCAAGATGGATCTACAAGGTAAAGAAAGCTATTGATGGGAGTGTTGAGAACACAAGGACGCATTTGTGGCCCGAGGCTTCGCACATATCAAGGGGATTGATTATGAAGAAACCTTTGCACCTCGTCACACGATATTCTTCCATAAGGACCATCCTTGCTCTCTCAAATATGGATATGGGTTGGCACATTCATCGTATGGATGGGAAGACTATGTTTCTCAATGGGATCATTGAGGAAGAAGTGTACATTGAAATAGCTGGAAGGATTTGAGATCTTCAACAGTATTCATATGTGTATGGCCGGCTAGCACCCCGTGCTTGGTACACTTGGATCGACAAATATTTTCACCGACTTGGCTTCACCAAGAGTGAGGCGTATGCAAACCTATACCAAATTGTGGTGGAGGGTAAGATTTTAACCATTGTTCTTTATATATGATTTAATACTAATCCGTGATGAGCAACTGACACACTCATGCAAGGAGGACTGCAAAGGAGTTCGAGATGCAGGATATGGGCCTCCTTCATTATTTCCTTGCTGGAAATATGGCGCGGAGATGGTGAAATTTTTGTGTCTCAAGGAAAGTATGCAAGGAGATACCGCGGTGTTTCACATGGAGGGTTGCAACCCATGGATAATCCTCTTCTCAGAAATCGAGGAAAGAGGAAGCTAACTGAGAGGTAGTGGAGCATCGTTCTACGACGCTAGTGGGTTCGCTAATGTATTTAGTGAATATGTATCAAACATATACAGGCAGGACCTACTGTAATACACGGTTGTTTACCAAGATCTTTTGGAAGTTATTAGCAAGCATGTCTCCCGAGATACCCGAGGGGCACATTTGATTATGGCTTATGGTACAGACAGACATATGAGGTGAAGCGTACACACAGAGGCAGATTGCGGGCAACCCACCTGGACAAAAAGAGCACACGAAGGGTCTTCGCATCGCATCTAAAACTATTTCTTGGTACGCAGAAACAGAGATCCATGGCACTCGCTCAGCTGAAGTAGAATGGCTATGGCAGCAAGTCAAGTTGCATGTGAGGCTATCCGGATGAGAAAGATCCTGGTTGGTTTGTTTCGTTCTCATTTAGATCCTATGATTCATTGTGATAATCAAATATGCATTAAACTCTCGATTAATCCTTCGTGTTTCATGATAGATATAAGCATATAGATATCCGGTATCATCATATCGTAGATTGTGTGCGCCGAAGATCATTTTGTTTAAAGACATTCCTACACAGATCGTATTTATATTCTAACGAAGGCGCCTACCAGGGAGAAAATTCAAATACTATAGAGACAAAGATCGGATGAAGGATAATCTCCTTCCTTGTCGAGAGGGAGTGTTGAGATTCAACAAGATGATGATGAAATTAAGCAACTACACTAGGTGGGGCCCACAGATATTAGAATTAGAATGGATGAGAAAATTATATTTATAGTGGAAGTTTATTTATAGATGTTCAAAAAATTCTATTTATAGATGATGTTCTATCTTTAGATGTATGTGCGAAGTCTATTTATAGATGCATGTCGACTATTATTATCCCTTAATAATAGTTGGACAAGAATATTAATCTATTCTCATGGGAACACTTGAACCGCTAACTAAACCAAGACTGAAGGAATTTCGAGTTCAAGGTTGGTTACAGGGACATGCAGGACTTAGTTGTAACCGAGTGATTTGAAGTTGTAGCAAAGTTGATGTGTAGTTATGTGAGTTGGGTAAAGCAGTTTAACTCGCTAAGTGATGAACTCGCTTGTGCTAGTTGTGAATCGAAGATACACTAGTGAGATATCAATGAATTAAATATTAAATTAATTCACATGGAGGATTCCCGCGAAATCAAGATTTACTACTATTAACTACATGCATATAAGATCCAATGGAGACCTATTGAGAGGTAGGTGAAAGGGGATTATTGACTATTAGTTGTACTATATTGGATTTCACTCTTGCAAGCTAAACACACATTGGATATTCTGAGGATTGCATGGCCTAGAGGGTATGATTTCACCAATCTGGTCTTTGTAATCAACTTGATCAGGCAAAGTGAGGTGTCATAGAGTGCGTAAAATCGCTAAGGCATTTTCCAATTTTTTCGTACAATGTTGTCGACGATGTATATTGGGTGTACTAAGAGCTCTTGGAGTAGAGTTTTGTATGAGATTGTTTCATGATCCACATATATAAATAATATATGATAGTGGGTTTTTATTTAAGCTTTCGTAAACATCCGTGTTATGTGTGAATGACTTTCTTCATGTGTTTGCAATTGCGATCGTGTTTAAATTTCTCGCAAAGAATTTTTGTAGAAGCGATTCCCCGTATTTAATAGTGGCATATAATTTTGATGAGAATTTAGGTATTGCACATCATTATTGCACTACACATTAATTGGAGATAGGTAGGAATATCCTTCATTTTGGACAGAGATTCAATAGATGATTTCCAAGATCTAGTTTGATATAAATGAACTAAAGTTTATTAGATTGTTTCCTTAATAGTATCTTTGGGGCATCTGTTAGCTAGGAACTCAATTCAGAGCCATAACAAGTTGATTTCAATATTCAATCTAGTTTTGGATTATCTTTGAAGGGATAAATAAATGGTAAAAATAAAGAAGCCTAAATAGAGAGAATAATTATCGATTAATGTCTAAGGTGTGGGTATTTCTTATTAGATTCAGTAGGCAAAGCCAACTATTTGTGGGGTTGGTGGGAACTTAAAGCAAGCCTAGGTGCTATATGAAACAACCATACATAACACTGTTTTATAACTATTATCGCAATGTTTTGTTCATTATAATGCTACAATTTGCAAATATTTAGAGACTCAATAATGGTGATAAATAGATACTAAACATTTTCAAAATGGAGATTATATTTTTGAGTCCTTTTGTTTAATTAAGTCAAATTGATGGAGGTGCATTTCATAAATGTATCCTATAAGCACATCTACGTGAAACTAAATATTATTGTTGATAATATCTCAAAGAAAGGACTTCTGTGTGGACTGGTGGGAAATAGATCTTAGTTGAATGGAGAGACCGCAGTCTCTGCGCATCTACTCTCTATTTTCACCATTTAGTGACATTGGATATTCTCGCTTCAATTCTTAGGATATCAAAGTCCCCCCACCCAAGTTTATTTTATGAAAATATTATAAGAAAGTATAGTGTTGTAGGTTAAAAATTTGTAATTTTCTTAGGATATATTACTATTTCTTTTTTGGACCAATATGTTTTTTTTATTTTATTTTTTGGAAGGAAATATTTTTTAATATTTGTAAATATCAACGGAGAATATTTAATGTAAAATTATGTAGATGATGTTGGCTTTTTGGATTTTTAGCATAAGTATTTAAGTATCTACAAGATGTAATTTCATTATTTGTCAAAATAAATTGTAAACTTTTTGAATGGAAAAAAAAGCTTATATAGCTTGAAAGAGAATACTTTATTTTTCAATAAAAAATGAAATGTAATGCATGCATGAAAGCTTACTTGGACAAGGATGTTAGCTCCCATGGTTGGAAAAATTTTTTATAATCTTAAAAGCTAGATAACTTTAATCCAATGTATTGACCACTTTAGTCACTCTTACCCTACACTCTTTTTCCTTGTCTTTCCCGCCTATGAATTTTATACACAATGTCATATGGACATATCTTCCATAAATATAAAAAGCTCTCAAATTTTCCCCGCTTTACACCTAACCCTACTAAACTTTTGCCTCTTAGCAGCATCAAATCTTCTCTAGTGGGTCGGTTCACAAAGGTTGGAGCACCTCCACCCTCTTCTTACTTTATCTCATATTCACTTTCCCAACTTCTCTGTCCTCTCCTCGTGGTTAATTTTTTCCTCAATTTCATAGTTAACTTTAATGATAATCTTCAATTAAATTATACAATTTCCTTAAGAAATCCAAAGCATCTAGTTTACCTAAGAGAAATTTACTTTTTAGTCATTACAATTATATCTCGGGTTTATAATTTTATCTTTTTCTTTCCACTCTCCTTTCTATTTGTAATTGATCCCACCATAAGGAAGCATGACTTTTCTTATTTATATTGAAAGACTAACTTGAATGTGATCCTTAATTTGTTCAAAATTAGAATACCCATTTCTTCTATATAATCTATCCATATTTTACTGCTAAATCTACAAATTATATAGGAGTCGTTTAGGTTACATTTCCTCACATATCTAATTTCTCTTATCATCCTTTCTTCAATTTGCTAATTTTCTTTGGTTCTGATTCCTTGAATTTTCCACCTCTACTTCATCTTCAAGATTTCATCTTGTACTTCTTCGTAGTACCTCTCCTTCTTGGGGTTTCTCCATGGCATCCATTCTTTCCATCATCATAATCATTGTTGCAAGGCAATAAACATCATTTTATTCCTCTTTATTCCTTGATCTCTCACAATTTGCTCCACTCTACGCCATGTCTATAATTCTATTATGCATTGTTGCAACAACTCTCCACCTACTCTGTCTATTGAATCCCATTCTCCTCCATTGGAAAATTCACCACCAAAAAATCCTCTCTTTGTTGAAACTATCTCATATTCATTGAATCTTTTTAACTCCTAAGGATTTTATTACTTCTTAATTGTAGATTGAATCAACATTTGCATGGTGAAATATTCAAAGGCATATAGTCAAAGTTAGGTAGTAGAAAACACACACATATTCACAATAACAATTATAATGAAATACAAATTAAGCACAAAATTCTACAAACAATTTATTCAATTGTGGCCAATGCTTTGTGGCCTAATTACATATCACATATCTAGAGCACCACTCTCCAAATCACAAAACCACCAACACTCTTAGAAATACCAAATCATGGATAGCCTCAAAATTCTTTTTAATCACACATACATGATTCCAATTTATATAGAATTGGAGACATTTCAAAAGACTAGCCATCATGTGATCATCACTTTATAACTCCAACCATTGTAGTTAACGTAGGAACTAGAATCCCTTTGGCATTTCAAATAATGAGACCTCGCATTTAGTCATGTGCCTCGTTGACATGGCCAAAGGATAAAATCAACATAAATATACGTTGAAATATTTCTCATGCTTAATAAAAATGTCATTTTATACCTATGGTGGGTCATATCGCATCATTGAACCAAAATTTCACTAATGGTGAAGGAACAATCCTTGCCTTTGCCTTAGAAGTCCATGGTCAAAGAATATGGTTTTATGTTGTCGTGGGTCCGATATATTAAGGTTTAAACAATTACACCATCTTGTTGCGAACTCATCTTCCGACATTGATTCATGTAGGTTTTGGATTCAATGCAATGTGGTGCATGTCACCTCAAGTCCAAATCAAGTTCTTCCCATTGATCAATGATATTTAATGCATGATAGCGCGCATAATTGCACATTTAACTAGCATGTAAAATATTTCCATATATGTAGAAGAAATTCAATCGCAACTTTTTTCTCTGCTGGCTAAAGAAACTAACATGGCATGAAAATATATTCTTTAAAATGCAAAAATACAAATCTATAGTATTATATGTTCATTAGTCATCCACATATTCATGTCATCACTTAAATTTTAGTTAAAAGTTAAGGGTCTATTAAAAAATGGGTTTGGATTAATTTTAATACTAAAAAAATGCGCACAAACCTGATAAGCTAAATGAAAATGAGGCTAAACCACTAGTCCAAATCCACTTCAAAATGTGCAAAAACTTCATTCAATTCTAGGCCAATCCATTTTATCTTATCTCATAGCCTATTCTGAATTTTCATATTACTTGGAAAGAAAATGTTTTTTTTTTTCAATAACAAATGAAAATACCTATGTTGCACGGGACTCGTCTCACCATAATTTCATGTCGTCTCTCCGTTCTCGCTTCTCGTGACATCGAACTCGTCGGAAACGTTCGTATTTGTTGGGGACCGATCGGGATTGGGACTTCAAGGTTGTCCCCTAGCCATCCCTTGAAAATTTGGGGACTTTTTGGGACTTCCAAAATGTCCCTTAATAAATCAAAGACTTCGGACATCCCTAATTAAATTTCAAATCATAAAAAAATACAAAAAATGTAATTCCTAAATTACATTTAATTTAACCTAAAGGCTAACGCATATACCTATCAATCTTAAAACATTTACTTATTATCGTTTTGCCATTTGCGCCTACACTAGTGACTATATTATTTTTAAATTTTAATTTTGTCATTTTGGTTCTTTGATTATACTATGACTATAATTTATAAATTTATAATCCATGGTTTTCACTTCTAGGCTCTAATTTGAGATTTATATTTAAATTTTAATGAATTGTTCATGTTTACATCTTTATTAAAATTTTAGTACTATTTAATTTTACGCTTTACTGTTATTTAAATTTTTGAAATGATTCATCATGCATCAATGATCATAGAATGATTATGTAGATATTGGGGATAAAATAGTAGTAGATTGTAGGTTGTAAGTTGTATGAAACTCATAAGATTTTTAAGTTATGAAATGATGACGAAATTTGTTTTTTCGATGCACAATTCTCAATGACGATTATGTACTATTAGACTATTAGTATTAATCTTTAGATTTATCATTTTAGTATTTTATTATTTGATTTTGTTTAATTTAATTTTAATTTTAATTTTTTAATAAATAATAAATATAATGAATAGTTGCCGACTCTGTCGTCCCCAACTCGCCATCCCCTCGAAAATTTGGGGTGTGCTCTAGCCGTCCCAAAAACTCGTTCCCCACTTATTCCACAACATAAATATAACATAGGAATATATATATATATATATATATATATATATATATATATATATATATATATATATATAAACTTGGCTTAAGAATTGTGATCTTACATTAAGAGTGGAAATGGTAAGCCTTTTATATATTTATAGTACTATACCATATTAATCACCCTTAATAAAAAACACTCAAAACACTTTTATATATATGTAAAACGATATACAAATAAAAATACTAATAACTTACTTGGAAATTATGATCCTACATCAAAAGTGGAAGTGCTAATCATTTTATACGTTAACAATACTTACTATGCTATAATCAAACATTTAGACCATGCTTGACAAAGAACATTCAAAATACATTTTATTTTTATTTATGTTTAAATTTAGTGAACAATATACTTCTAGTAAATTTATTTTTATTAGTAAATTTATTTTTATTAATTATTTTATTTTTTATTTATGTTTAAATTTAGTGAAACAATATATCTCTACTAAATTTATATTTATTAAATTTATTGGGATTGATTCACAATTTGGATATGCTAAATCTTAGTGTACAAATGTCACTGAAACATTTACATAGTAGAGAACCCAAAACAATTTTCATATTTTAATTTAATTTAATTTGTTTTATTTTAATTTCGTAGGAACATAACACACATAATTATTAGTAAATCTCTAGGGTTTACGAATTTGTCTTGCTTCTCGTAAACCAAAGTCTCAACCGGGGATTTGAACTCAGATCTCTGCCACAAATTTCCACATTACTTCAATCACTAACTCGAGCTACCCTCAGGACTATTTTATTTCAAATTTAGTGAAACAACATATTTCAAATTTTAGTGATTTTTTAATTTTTAATTTTGTGGATTGAATTTTAAGAAATTAAAAACAAATTTTAAGATGAATGAAACTAATTTTTTTCCAGAAAAAAAATTATTTTCCTTCAAATTTATGTGAAAAAAATACATTTTGCATATACACCTATAGTGCATTCATCAGAATATGCCCACATCCTACATGTGACATGTTAGGGCCCTATATTATTAATGTAGTCCATTATTTTTGTTATTGTAGCCTCTTATTGTTATTTTCGGTACCTCTCGTAGTCTCCATATTGTTTATTATTGTGCCCTTATAGTATTATTATTAAGCTTCCGCTAGGATTATATTGTGATCCCATGGATTCTTATATATAGAAAGGAGGTTTTCATTTGTGTCATCTAAGAATTGTTCATTTATGTAACGTAAAATAGTTTTCCCCCTCGAAGTGGCTGATTCCTAAGGCGTTGATCTCTCTTTTTCTTCTATTTTGGGAGTTGGTTTCATAACATTTGGTATCCGAGCTTTGGATTCTAGGGTTTTGCCGTCGAAATAGGTCATCGTGGAATTTTTGCTATAGATTTTTTCTACGAAGGTTCGTAAGCTAAACAAAAACCTATTTGGTAAATAAATCGAGGAACTTCTTGTAAACATTTGTGATCTTGGTTCATAATGTTTTCGGAGATATGACTGGAAATAAGGGTTTTTGCAAGCTCCCGAATTTCATCTCAAAGAGGCGACCTTGGGAAAATCATTATAACTGGTTTAAAACTGTAATTCGTAAAAGCGGCGGTAGTACACAGAATTTAGTTTCATTTGTATCAATTTCATGAAGGAGAAAACAAAGACATGTGACATGTCGTACAAGTTTTCTCTACCGAACTAATCCATAATTAGGTCATTGTGGGAGATCGTCATAACTTTGTCTTGAAGAATCCAAATTAGGTATGATTTGTGGAATTGGAAAGATGATTTAGAGGGGTAATGAAGGGCTAAAGATAAAATTTCGGGATCTGAAATTATAGATACATTAGGTTCAATATCGAGCTCCTCAAAAGCAAGAAAAGGTATGCAATTTTTTTAATTGCATAAGTCTTCGTTTAAAAATCAGCTTGAAGTGATTCCAAGGGAATATTGAAGCATAGATATTAGTATTGGGTTCTAAAACTCTAAAAGAATTCAACACCCATTAAGCCCTCCAAAGGCTCTACTATGACTCATGAAGAGGAATAAGTGCAACATTATATATCAAAATTACAAAAATAAGCGCAAATTTCGCTCTCTCAAAGTCTAGCAAAAATGAAATGGAAGCTAAGATGGATGGTTTGAAGAAAGACATGGAAGCTAAGATGGATGTTTTGAAGAAAGGTGTGCAATCTAAGATGGTTGGTTTGAAGAATTACATGGAAGTAAATATGGATGGCATGGAAGCTAATATCGATGGTATAGAAGGCAACATGGATGGTTTGAAAAAAGGCATGGAAGCTAAGATCGATGGTTTGAAGAAAGTGTGGAAGCTAAGATGGATGGTTTGAAGAATGGAATGGAAGCCAATATAGATGGTGTGCAAGCTAAGATGGATGGAGTGGAAGCTAATATGGATGGTTGAGAAGGAAACATGGAAGATTTGAAGAAAGACATGGAAGGTTCAAGGAAGGTTTGGCAAAGTCGCTACAAGAAAAGCTTCCTAATGGAGAAAAGGTAGTAGAGTAAACTCATGATGAGAACAAAAGAAATGTTAATGATGATTTTATAGACTCTAATGTTGGATTTAAGCATTCACCATATTCCAAAGATAATTATAAGGAATTTTGATGGCAAGGATCCGATAACTTGGATACTACAAATGGAGCAATACTTTCGAGCTCCATAATACGGAAAACACACAAAAGGTACGTATCACAACTTTATATTTAGAATAAAATCAGTTTTTATGGTATCGATGGCTTTGTTCTCATAAACGACTGTCACTTGGTCAATTTTTAAGAGGAAATGATATCACATTATGAGGATACAAAGAGCAACACCTTCTTTAGCCAATCGATACATCTCAAACAAAAGGGTTCAATGATGGAGCACATTGAGGACTTCCAAAAAATTGAATATAAGGGGTAACAATATTCTAGAGGAGCATAGGATTGATTTATTCATAGGGACTCGAAGGATAACATCCAACATGATGTTCGCCTTTGGGAACTTGATACATTGGACAGGAATTCAAAGTTGGCAAGAAAATTTGAAAGCAAAATTATGGAAACAAGGAAGCCTACCACTCACAACTATAAAGATGGCGTTTCTATTCCTAGAATTCCATAACCTACAAGGTTGAAACCACAACAATTGGAAGAAAAAATAGAAAAATGGTTTACATAGTTGTGATAGAAAATATAGTAAAGGTCATAAGTGTTCCAAGACGAAATTATTTTACATAGATTGTGAAGAGGAGGAAGAAAAGGAGCAAGAAACTTCAAAAGAAGAGGATATACACTAAGAACTAACCCTAAAGGGAGAAGAAATGACCCAATCATATCGTGTAATGCATTGGAAGGAATTACCACTCCTCAAACTCTCAATATAGAAGTACATATCAAGAAGAAAAATGTAATAGTTTTTATTGATTCTAGTAGTACCCATAATTTTATTCATTCAAGTAGCTAAGGAATTGAATTGCTTCATATACCCAGTTATTTAATGTCAAGTGATGGTGGAAATGGAGGAAATATAAATTGCTCGAAATTACCATAATATCAAGCTAACCATGTGGTAATATGTATTAAATAGTCCAATGATTTCCATTCCAATGGTAGTGATGATGTTGTACTAAGAGTACAATGGTTACAACCTTGGGGACTCGTAGCTTTTAATTTTTTAAGAACTTTTCGATTTTTTTTTTTTTGAAGGAAATAAAGTTGAATTATGCAGATGAGGAAAGTCTCGAAAGATAATAAGCTCTAATGCTTCATGCTCTAAAGAAAGAATACAGGCTTTATTGCACAATTATGCCTACTTAGAAGTTCCAATGATCAAAATCATCTATTTTCCGTATTATCCAAAAATTCCTTGACAATCATTCCAAGGTGTTTGAAACTCCAAAAGGACTCCCACTTATGCGTGATCATGATCATGCTATTCATTGGATTCCATGAATTTTTCCTCGAAACATCATGCCTTACGTATATCCTTATGTCCAAAAGAGTGAAATCGAACGTATGATTGCGTAAATGCTAGAGGTCAGACATCTAACATTGTCAAAGTTCTTTCTCTCGCTTCCAAGAGTATTGGTGCACAAGAAGGATGGATCATGACGCATGTGTCGTGATTATAGGAGCTAATTAAGCTCACTATTAAAGATAAAATTCCAATTCCTTGGATGACAAATTATTGGGATGAATTACATGGAGATATTTATTTCACCAAGTTGGATCTCTCGTTTCAGATATCATCAAATTGGAATGAAGATCGAAGACATTCTAAAAGCATAATTTCAAACTCATGAGGGTCATTATGAATTTTTGGTCATGCCTTTTCTCACCTTACCCAAGCAATCTTCTCTACATTTCAAGGGTTGATGAATTCAATTTTCAAACCCTTTCTCTTTAGAAAATTTGTTTAGTATTTTTTGATGATATACTAATCTACAATGTGTGTCTTGGCTAGATCTTTGTCTAACATGTTGACATGGTGCTCAAACTATCGAGGAGAAGTAATTATATGAAAAAAACCCTCCATGTTTCTTCGAGTACAGGAGGTGGAATATCCGGGTCATATTGTATCTCAAGAGGGTGTTAAGGTAGACCCTAACAAAATTAAAGCCATTCAGGAATGGAGTCTCTAAAACCATAAAGAAGTTGTGAGGATTTTTAAGTTAACGGGTATTATCACAACTTTGTTAAGAATTATGGGAAAATAAGCACCTCTAACAACATTATTGAAGAAAGATTCATTTTCAAGGAAAATCTTTGAAGCAACTAAGGCCTTTGAACATCTTAAAGAGGAAATGTTCCAAGCATTGGTTCGCTACGCCAGACTTCACAAAAAACTTATTATGGAATGTGATGCCTCAAGAAATGGAATTGGTGTTGTTTCTAATGCAAGAAGGAATACCCATTGCTTTTGAAATTCGTCCAATCAAAGTAAAGACACAGAAGCTATTTATGAGAAGGAAATGTTAAGAATACTACATGCACGAAAGAATTGGTGACCTTACCCAATGGGAAGTCACTTCAAGGTAAAATGATCATGATAGTCTTAAATACTCTTTGGAACAAAGATTATCGAAGAGAAGAAAAACTAGGTCATAAAGATGTTGGGTTATGAATTTGAAATCATCTACAAAAAAAGGAAGCTAAATGTTGTTGCATATGCACTCTCAAGAAAGGATGAGGATGTAGAAGTATTGCTTCGTGTCATTTCTATTATCCAACTAGATTGGATAACCGAAGCAAGGGAGGAATGTGGAAGAATGACGAAGAACCATGGACACTCATTCAAAAGTTGTATCAAGATCCCAATACATCTGATACATTTAGTTGAAAAAACGATTCCTTATGGTACAAAGATATCTTATATATTTGTAAGAATTCCCAACTAAAACAAAATATTCTTTTTTAATTTCACACCTCTCCCTTAGGAGAACACTTGGGATTTTAAAAACTTGCCACAAATGGGTGAAGAAATAAATTTTTTTGGATGGCCTTAAATATGATATTCAAAATTTTGTATGCGTATTTGGTTTGCCAAAGAAATAAAGTCGAGACAATTAAGATCTCGAGTCTACTACAACCTTTATCCATTCCAAATCAACACGTGAGGAGGTTTCAATTGATTTTATCATAGGTTTACCTAATTCAAAAGGAAAGAGTGTCATCATGGTAGTTGACAGACTTACCAAGTATGCACACTTTTGTGCATTTTCTCATCCATCTAAAGCAGTACGTTGCTACTCCATTTATAGAAAGAATTCAAAAGCTACATGGAAACCCAAATATTATTGTAAGCGATAGAGATCCCATTTTCATTGAAATTTTTGAACATAATTATTTTCTTGTTTGGGTACTCTACTAGCTCATAGCTCATATTATCATCCTCAACTGAAGGGAAAACCGAGATAGTGAACAAATGTTTGGAAGGATATCTTCGTTGCTTTGTATTCGATAAAAACATAATGGGTCAATTGGTTACTCGTCGAATGGTGCTATAACACTTCCTTCTACACTACAAAAGAAAAATTATCCCATTTATGGCACTTTATGGATATCATCTATTGTCCATCACATCATATTTAAGAGAAAATTATAAGGTTCAAGGAGTGGAAGATCACATCTAGCATCAACAACAAGTTCTCCAACTCTTAAAGGATAACCTAAATTCGACATAGAATTGAATGAAATAATGCGATCAACATCATAGCGAGAGACTTTTTGATGTAGGCGACCGGGTATTTTTACTATTACAACCATAGTAAAACAAATGTCCCTCAATCAAGCTAAGAAGGATAATAAATTATTGCCAAAGTACTATGGTCCTCACAAGGTGTTGTAAAATATTGGTACTATGGCATACAAATTGGAGCTTCCCGCATATTCCCGAGTGCACCGCTTTTCCATGTTTCATGTTTGAAGAAGGTTATAGGTGACAAAATTTTGGTTCAAAACAATATTACTAGAACTTCGATGAGGTAGGAAAATCATATTGAACCCGCGCTCACGAAACAAGAACTTGACAAATACGAATCGATCAATTTATGAGTATCTCATCAATTGGAAGAACTTACCCACCGAAGATTCCACATGGGAGGACGCGAATTTTATACAAGTATCCAAAACTACTCAAGCGTTGAGGAGAACACTTTTTTGAAGGAGAGGGGCATGTTAGGGCCCCATATTACTAATGTAGTCCCTTATTGTTGTTATTGTAGCCCCCTTATTACATTGCGACTTCGTAGTCCCCATATTATCATTATTGTGCCCTTAAATTATTGTTAGGTCGGCTAGACGGTATTGTGACTCCATGCACTCTTATGTATATAAAGGAGTTTTTTCATTTAGGCTATCCAATAATTTTCCATTTATGTAATTTAAAGGAGGTTTCCCTCAAAGTGGTTGATTTCTATGGCATTGATCTCTCTTTTCTCTATTTTGGGGAGTCGGGTTCCATAACATGGCATAAAAGATAAAATTCCTAGGGGATAAAATTTGTAAGCCAAAAAATAGATAAACAAGAAATAGGGCTTGAAACCCCTTCAAGGAAAAAACCCCAAATAGGCCTTAGACAAAGCCCAAAATAGAAAAAGAAACATTACAAATAACAATCGTACAAGAAACCTTTTCCACAAAAATGACATTCATCAAGATACCCTCTAAACAAATGTAACTCAAAAGACAAGACAAGCCACCTTGTTAGCTCAACAGAGTTCTAAACATGCTACATACAAGAATAAAAGGGTTCAAGGCACACATTCCCGACCCCATAGGTCACCGAGATGTACCAACTAAAACCTAAAAATGGTCCGAGGAGCGGCAACTACAAGGCTATGAAAAGCAAGGCGACAACTTCGAAGGCCAAACTACAAGCACCACGCCGCCACCAAAAAATAAGTAACCACCAAGTAAGAAAGGAGTGGGTGTCCGAGTCCCACATCATATCGTGATTTCCACCAATACCACAACCCCAAACACACCCGCTTATAAAGCCAATGATGACAACCATGTGAAAAATGAGGGTAAAAAGTATCCGAGAAAAACAATTTCAAGCACAATTCACCCATTACAACATAGATCCCATCGCCTACATGTTGCCCTCATACACAAAAAATATGGAAACCACAGAAGAAGATGGTGGAGTAACTAAACAAGAGGTATAATTAATTACCCCACTCCATCAGCCCCTTCAACTCCAAAGTCTCCAATGACGAATGAAACTATGTATAATTAATTTTCTATAAAAATATTCCAAAAAAGTGAAATAATTTCCGTATACTTTTAATCTTGCAAAGATTAAGACAATAGTTATGAGAGCTAATAGATGATGATAGCATGATTTCATTCATTATATATTATTACATTATAAATATTAGACAGATTTCCACTTATATATTGCTATATTTATAATTATATTTTAAATGAGATAAATGAAATATGATTTTATATGATAAATTTATATTTAACCAATTTTAAATATAATTTATAGATATTTATTTACAATTTTAAAAAATATTTAATATAAATTTTATAATTTTTTTTTAATTAAAAAAATTTAAACAATATAATAAACAAAACTAAAATTTTTCTATAAATATTCTATATTATAAATACATTAAATAACATTATTATAATTAAATTAAATATTTTTTTGTAAATCAACATTATATTCATTCTTCCAAAAAGAGTGTACCACCGCAGAAAAACACAAGTAGTCTCACCCTGATTAGGTTTGGTTGACTACTGAATGATTAGCATATGACAATGAAACATAAAAACATCAAGAGACACAGCCCCTAACTTGAGAGGCCATAAAAATTCAGCATCAAACACCTAAAATAAATAAAACACGTGTAATCATGCTAATCATCGCAGGTGATGGATGTTGGGTTGGGTCTGGAGCTATTATAGGAGGAGGAGGAGGAGTGATGGAAGAGCATTGAATGTTTTCCTTGAAGTGGGCCATCCAAGCCTCCAACTTATCAACTTTCTCGATAACAGGTTCGGCCTCTCCAACACCACTACACGCTCCCGGACATGGCAATCGAAACAGTGTATTTTGTTCGACTAGTAATTATCCCCGCATGTTCTCCCGCCGCACCGTGTCGCACTCCGGCCTCCGAGGTTTCCGAGGGAGTTCAAGGAATAGATTGTATCAAACCCCAATGTTCACTCCACACAATAGCCTTGTTGCTACCCTCGTCCCCCATGATGCACCATCCCTCATCTTCTCGAGCAACCACGATGAACTAACCGCCACCACTCCACCTCGGAGGGGTGCACTCTCCCACGACCCATCGATGTGTCACCAGAATGCATCCGAGTCAGAGATTCACATCAGGACACCTCGTCCTCGCTACCACCCTCTAACCATCACAACTTCGACTCCAAGCGAATGGTTTGTTGCTATCACCACCATCCATCACTACTTGTTACACCGAAAAATCGTCATCCTAACATTCTTCTATGTGTATGAGCTCATTATTACCTGTTACCTTTCCCCAAAAGTTCAAAATATCGCTCTCATGTCAAGCCTTGAAATCAGAGAAAAGTTCCCAAAAATCTCCTTAAACTCGGGTGTCGCACTTTATCTCTATCTTCGCTTCCGTAGTCCCGCACCTAATGTTAAGCTCTTTGCGTACTCGAACGCACTTTATCCGTGCGGTGCGGCGGACCCTTGTCAGATAAAAAGGCGTGGCGATTTCCAAAAATCTCAATAAAAGTGAATTTCAGAAGCTCTAAACAGACCATGTGATAGAACCACTTATGAGGTGCATGAATCCTTTACCCATGGAGCTAACCCCTCGATGTGAGGAGCTTATCCCTTTTCAAGGAGGATTCTATCCCTTCATAGTTGGAACAAGAAACCTTCCTAGAGTTCATTATAAAAGAGGCATTTGCATTTCAAAGGGAGTTGAAGCGAGAATATTTGTGTTGGGCGTCATGGAGATTCGTACTCGCTGATTAAGACTTTTGTGAGGAGAGATTATACACTTACTACCTGGTTGGAGGAGGCAAAGCTTATCAAAGTAAAGGAGACTTTTTTGACTTTGAAATTCCCGTGCAACATCAAGGCTCGTGTTGTAAGGATTTTCTTCTTTTGAAATTAATATATGATCATTTTTCTCTACTAAGATTTCAACAAATGGTTTATTTAATAGATTCCTTGATCACTATGATAAGCATGGTTTATGATGATTTACATATGTTATGTATATTTTTCACAGACTACAGTTTAATATAAAATCTCCTTCATTATAATAATAACAACTTCAAACAAGAATCGACAATGGTAAGTCCTTAACACCTTCATAGAGTTTTCATAGATCATATTCTCAGAGAAAGATTAGTCTATTTGGTTATTATATATACTTTTAGTAATTAGAGATCTGTCTTCATCAAGACGGATTTATCCATGTCAAAATTTATGACTGGCCTAAAAGAATTGTTGTTTTGGTTTTTTATTTGAGATTTGAGAAATGTTTTTTCCAGTTTTTGATTGATAGATAGTCATCTCATCGGTAGCTTAGATTTTCTTTGTTTTTGAAATTTTGAGATCTTTTATGTTTTTCTTAATTTTTCCTAATCGCACTTTTCCTTCTTTCGCACGCGTGCGCTCGCATTTTTGCTTTAGTAAATACATAACACACATGTTCTCTCGCAAACCTCGCGACCTCGTTAAAAATTTGAAAAACCTTTAGATCTCTTTTCTTTAGTTTATCTTTATTTCATCAGAGTTTTTGATTTCGCCCGTAGCTGATGATTGTTTCGTCAAAAGCTTTCGTGAATGAATCAGCAACATTGGTGTTTCGATGATTTTCTAGAAGTTTTGCATTTTGGATTGTTTTTCACTTGGCTCAGAGATTCGGCGACTGATCGACAGTTACTCAAGATTACATTGGTCTTTTGTCTTTTAATAATCCGAAATTGACAGAAATCATCCTTTATTGAGAAATAGAGTTTCGTTTCTTGCAAATATTCGAAAAGAAACTTTGTTATTGGTTTTTGAATTTCATTTTTTTATAAAAACATAATTAAGTGTTTTTGATCTGTTTGTTATTATGAACGAATAGATCCTTAGTTTGCCGAATAACTATGTAAAACATTCTTCAAAAAAAAATTGCTAAAGCTTTTATTCAAATAGGTTATTAAAATTTGTAGATCTCGTAATTAGTTTTATAGTTTTGAGTATTTTTTATAAAAGTTTGTAGATCTCTTTTGAAGGAAATTTGTTTTATAGCTTCAATTTTTTGAAAGTGAAAGAATTTTTCTTATGAGCTTTGATAGTTTGTTTCGTTTGGAGTTATTGCTGAAAAGACAAAAATATTTTCTTTCAAATTGTTCTTTATGTTTAAAGAAGGAATTGTTCATTAAAAGAATTGCATTCTCTAACTCTTCCTTAATTAGAATTTGGCTGAAAGGAAACGATATGATTATCATTTTTAGATGCATTTTTAGTGTTTTTTGAAGTCGAGTCTTCACACCATCGCAGTTTCACTTCCGCACCCATTGACTTAAGAAACAACTTTCAAAAGTATCATTAATTAAAATTCATCTAGCAATATTTTTATTTTCTAGGGCTCTTATCACCAACATAGCTTAGGCTAGTATTCGAGTAGGGGAGTAATTAACTCTCCAAGGTAGTAAAACAAACAACAGACAATCTTGCAATAGGAAATAAATCCAATTGTAATTTGTATAATCTAGGAAGCTTCTCTTAAATAAGTCAATCACGAGACTGGTGTCCGAACTTTTGAGACAATCAATTCGTTTCATTGGGGAAGATAGAAGATTTTGCGCACATTACAAACGGAACCTCGCATTAACCATTGTTGAGAAGCTTGGGGTCATTTGTCGGTAAACCTCGTATTAACCATGTCGAGGAGCCTTCAAGGGGATTGAGTTTTGTTACTCTCCGTCTCTGTGCGTGGGATCGGATCGCAAATTGTTCCCCAAATATATTTGTTACCGTTTGTAACCTGTTCAAAACTTAAGATTATTTCCTAAGGTGACTCGTGAAGGAAAGATCTCAATGAATTTATACGTCGATCAGACTCACTTGGACTTCCGGGGGTTCTCTTCACATGAGATGGTTTTGTGAGGAAATCCCAGTTACCGTTTCATTACAAAGCTGTCGTGCAATCGTTCCAACCGCCCTTTCGTATTAAATTTCTACTAAGGATTTCATCACTAACTAGTGTTTTTAGTACGGGAAGTTACTATTTGTGTGTGGTTTGAACTCTTAGATTTTAAGCGTGTGATTCAATTGATTGTTTCTTAGAGACTTTAGGGAAGCATTGAAATTTTCTTTGTTTGGTATGTGTGATTATTTAAATATTTAATTGTGGCGGAATTGCCGAGACAATCCCGGAGATTACAAGGGAAACCCCCGAATATTCACCAAGTCGGGCCTTGAAGGCCTCGCGCTCCGGTATCTAGTAGCGGTAGGATTAAATCAACAAGTCAGACTTCATATATATAGTAGTTCATCCCGTTATCAAATACCCATAACAACACATTCAAGAGCCGATTTCGCTCGTTGAAAGTTATCAAAATATTTCAATGCCGTTGAACTGGCCGACGAACCCGAAATCTCCGAACTCCGAAACTCGAACCTCTCGTTTTGGAAACATCTTCGCACACATTCTTAACTTCTAGCGTATCCACCTATAGGGTAAGAAATATTGTCACTAACGATCTTCCATTTGGACTAATTTCTATTGAAGAACTTACTAATCCAAAATAATATTATCTTCTTCCCAATTACTCCTGGCCGTCATAATCTTAGGGAACGTGAATCAATTTTATACAAACCTATTCGAACTATCGCTGGGAGATTATCCTTAACGATTTTAGAAAATCCGGGTCTTGCTTTTTCTCCACCTCGAGTTCCATTTCATCCAACACCCAGAGGTTACTATCCATCATCCATTGGCGGCGGAGAGTCATCCATGTTTTCTGCATACCGAAACATTTTTACATGGTGGTCCTTATGTTCTTAGGGATATCAAGCTCGTCTGCATTTCTCCGAAGCAATTAACCACGAGAATAAGTGTTACGCACCGGTTTAAGTGAATTGTACTGGAACGTTAAACATGCAGAAAATCTTTATGATGTCCGGTAATATTCGAATCCACAAACTCATGCGCTGGGCCATCATTGAGGGGAAATTCAGGAAATCCGTTACCGCTCGGGGGCAACTCGAAGGTAGCCGGCCATCGCTCGGGGGGAACCTTCGTAGTTAGTTACCACCTAGGGGGCAACCTTAAGATAGCTTTTTTCCTAGGACAAACTGTGGAATCATATTATTTTTTGGGACAACTCCTAAGGATGCATATACCTCAAGGATATCAACCTTCAGGATAGTACATACCACAGGTCAACCCCAAACTCAATATGCTCCTCTCAAGGTCCTTATCAACCTCAAATTTCCGCACGTTACTTTAGGGTTATCAACCTCAAGTAGTCGAAGACTCAATTCAAGGTTACTGTATCACTTTATGGTCACTATCTGTTCAAGGAGCCGAAATTTACCACTTACTTATCAACCCTACGTTCAACCAGGATATGGTCCTTATGTTCAACCTTCTACGGACGCCGCACCTCGTATTGAATATGGTGTGGGATCCATCCCAAGATCAACAAACTCTATGCACGAACGTGCAATTACCTATCAACCCGGGATGCCTTTGGTTTCGGTTTAACCTCGCAACCCGTCCACCAACTATTCAAACTTCTCGCACCTATTTTCGTTCAAATAGGCCGGGCCTAGTTCACCTCGTACCGCCTCAAACTCGCTACAATGTCCGTTCAACCCGTAACACCTATTTCTAGAGTATCTTTAACCCTCGAGTTCGACTATCCCCGCATCCGTGCAAATCCCTCAAGTCTCCGTACCCCGCCAGATCTTCCGCCCGACTTCGGTTTAGATGTCCGCAGACAAGCCGCATAAGCACGCTTGCCAAGTCAACCACAATTCACGTATCAACCGTACTCGTGAGTCTCAATTCGGTCCCTACCACAAATCCAAGTTACCGCATCAACCGTACCCCCGGCTATACTTAATGCTGTACCTCAACAACCCCGCTATTCCAAGGATCCGGTTTTCTAGGAGGTTACACGATTCCTAACGTAAATATGATTCCTGCCATCTCGGGTATCCACCTCCTAGAACGTTTGGCTACTCAAGGTTTTCGTGACCTTAACCGTCGCTACCATTTATTGCAACTTTTGGATTTACCCGATTTGACGCGCCTTACAAATGATCCGATTTTCTATTATCCGTACCGCCGCCAATGCCGCATGTCGTTTCGTGATATTCAAATTCAAGGTAATTCGTGAGAGGATACATCAAATCACGTCATGACTTATCACCTCCGGGTGTGCGTCTAATTCAATTATTGATGATTCGATTCGCTTACGTCTTTTCCAAAGAACTCTTATTGGTCTTGCGGCCAAATGGTACATTGAGTTACCAAGAGGCTCGTTTCATAATTTCAGTCAGTTAGTGACTGCCTTCTTGACTCATTTTCAGTTTCCTGTCAGATACGACAATGGCATGGAATTATTAACTTCACTTAAGCAATCTACGTCTACGTATATTTCTGATCATATTCATGAATGGCGATGTAGAAGGCGTTTGGTGAAAGTTTATATTCTGAATCAAATTTTGGCAGAATGGTTTGTTAAATCATTGTTACCCAAGATCACTGAAGATGTAGCTAAGGCCAGTGTTGTTACTGAAGAGCAAGTGATTTCTCAAGCTCAGTACCTTGACCTCGTTTACACACAGTCAGGTACTTTACACGAAAAAATCCTCGACCTTCCAAAACAGGGTCAGATAGCTGCTGCTCCTTTAGGGTCTCATGCTGCTGATGGCATGATTGGTACAGTCAATACGAAAAGTAAGAAGAAATCCTCAAAGAATTCTTCTCCTATTATAACTTTACCATATTCTTCCAAAGGAGAATCTTCCCCCGAAATTTCTGCCGACATTCATGTCGTAGAGACATCTACGGCTAAATCTAAATCCGGTGGTAAAAAGAAAGGGAAGAGTAAAAACAAGAAAAATTCAAAAGAGAAAACTGATAAAAATGAATCCAATGACGACAAGCGCAAACCTCGTTACCCTTGTTACATTTGTGATGAGGTTCACTTCACTAAGGAATGTCCACATCATGCAGAGGTTTCAAAATTCGTTAAAGGTTCACAACAACCTGCTGTCTTGAAGGATACTTTTCCAACTCAAGATAGCAAGATGATTGGTTCCACTTCGACTGCTTCAGAAGAACCTATTTTGATGATGTCTCATGTAAGGATTGCGACACGATCGCAAGATTATGGTACTAAGAATCCTGTTGATGGGAAAGAAGCAAAATATTCTAATACAAATGCATCAACTGCACCTCCTCCTGTTTCTGGTCCGCTACAGATCGAGAAACAAAATCCATACTTAATAATCAAACCACCTGCTAAAGGTGTTCTTCGTAAATCAGCTTTCAATCCACATGCGAGAGCTGCTCAAAAGTACAACATTGTTGAAGACTTAGCTATTTCCCCTTCAACAATTTTGGCTTTGGAAGTGCTGTAATCATGCCCAGCACAGCGTAAATTGCTTTTGTCTGCTATAGGACCTATAGATGTTCAGGATTCTAATCTTATAATCTTTGATTTAGAAAATAGTACACCTCGTCTACCTCATCAAATGGCTTTCCAGATACCAGTGTTTGTAAAAAACAGACCGATCTATCGGGCTGTGATTGATGAGGGAGCTTCAATGTGTATTATGTCGATTCAGTGTTGGAAATCGCTTGGTTCTCCTACACTTAACCAATCTATGACGATTCTTAAGGATTTTTATGGTCGAGGTTTCCACCCTTTTGGTATTTTGCAGGATTTACCCATAGGGGTCGAAGGTAAAACCGTAAATCTAGATGTGGAAGTGGTTGATGCCCCTCTAGATTACAACCTTCTTCTAGGTCGCAGTTGGTCTTATGCGATGATTGCTGTTGTTTCTTCGGTCTTTCGACTCATAAATTTTCCATATCAAGGAAAGATCGTCACAATATATCAGTTAACTTATTTCTCTTCCGACCCAGCCTCTACAGAAACAATCCAGCACGTTGGTAAAGCGGCTATCCCTTATAAGGATGTTGGAGTAGGATTAGTTAAATATTCTGGTTTACTTGGAACTTTTTCCTTTCCTCCTCCTAATGTATCGCCTGCTGTTGCAATTATTCACATGATTTCATCAAATACTATTATGTTTGATGATCCTTGGATCATACCTTCTGATTCTGAGTTGGATTCAATTGATGGCATGATGCCTTTGAGTCCGTTTGAACTTGCATACTAGGCCGCACAGTCACTTTCCGACACCTCTTCAACCAAAATTGATCCAATGAATGGGATCACTGAGGAATCACTTTCTATATCCGGTTCAGCCACAACGAAATTTCTGGATGTTGTTCATACTGATGAGCAGATTCGTGAATTTTTTTCTGTTGATGATTTACCATGGGAAGATTTGCATCATCGATCTTCATTTTTACCTAAACCAGATCATTTTGAAGATGATTTCGCTTCAATTTTTACTACTGAATATGTCAAAGAACCCCAGAATCCATTGCAAAATCCTGATTCTGAGTTAAATTTGGAAAATATTTCTCGAACGGTTCCAATTGACATTTCAGTAAAACCAGGAATAATTGAAAACATTCATATAGGTGCTTGCTGTACTGAAGATGAAATTAAAGCTCATAAAGCCCTATTTCAAGAATTCTGTGATTTGTTTGCCTGGTCTTATGAAGAAATGCCAGGAATTGATCCATCAATCATTATACATGAAATCAAGACTTACCCGGATGCCAAACCTGTTCGTCAGCGTTTACGTCAAATACATCCTAGAAAAGCTGCTGCTATCAAAGCAGAAGTTGAAAAATTACTTCGTGCAGGTTTTATTTATCCAATTCCCTTGACGGATTGGGTATCAAATATTGTTCCTGTGACTAAAAAACAAGGAACGATACGAGTATGTATCGATTATAGGGATATTAATCGAGCTTGTCCCAAAGACAATTATCCAACTCCCTATATCGAGCAAATAATCGATGATTGTGCCGGTAGAGAAATGTTTTCCTTTATGGATGGCTTTTCTAGGTATAATCAAATAAACATACTCCCTGTTGATCAGCCAAAAACATCTTTTATTTGTCCATTGGGGACCTTTTCTTATCGCAAACTACCCTTTGGATTGAAGAATGTTGGAGCAACTTTTCAAAGGGCAATGTCTTATGCATTTCATGACATTAAGCACATTGTGCAGCCGTATCTCGATGATTTACCTGCTCATTCATCACGCAGGGATGACCATCTCACACACTTACGAGCTATCTTTATGAGGTGTCGGCATTATAAGATTAGGCTGAATCCACAAAAATGTGTTTTTTGTGTAGAATCGAGTCGTTTATTGGGATTTGTTGTTTCCAAATCAGGCATCCGCGTCGATCCGTCGAAGGTCGAAGCTATTATTAAATTACCTCCTCCTTCGACTTTACGCCAACTCCAAAGTTTGCAGGGGAAAGCGAACTTTTTACGTCGGTTCATTCCTAACTATGCCGAGCTTACAAAGGGTTTCACCCGATTGTTGAAACAGAACATTCCGTTCTTTTGGGATGAGATCGCTGATCAATATTTTGATGCACTTAAACACGCATTGACTCATGCACCGTTATTGCATCCTCCCAACTACAACCAGGATTTCATTTTGTACCTCGCTGCTTCTCATTCCACCATTGGGATGGTGTTAGTTCAGGAAGATGAACCTCACACTGAACATGTGATTTACTATCATAGTCAGAATCTACATCCGACCGAGATCAAATACACACATGTGGAGAAATTAGCATTGGAAGCTGTCCAAGCTGTCCAGAGATTTAGACACTACATTTGTTACGTAAAACCACAGTAATTTCTGATTAAAACCCTATGATGTATATTTTAACCAAACAATTACTATGGGGAAAGTATTCCAAATGGATAGTTATCCTACAGGAATTTGACTTGGAGTTTGAGAAATCCAAGGCAAAGAAGTATTTGGTATTTGCGGAACTGATGTGTGATTTTCCCTCTACTGATACTGAAACTGTGGTAGAAGAGCCCATTGCGGACGAATCTCTGTTTCTTATCAGTATGCTGGATCCATGGTATGGAGATATTATTGTTTATCTCCAAACCCAATCTTTTCGGCCTGAAATCTCACAATCTCAGCGACAGAAAATACGCTTCCAATCCCAACAGTATAATATTATTGGTGAAACACTCTATTTTCGTGGAGAGGATTCTATTTTCAGACGCTGTCTTGTTCATGAAGAAGCTGAAAAGGTGTTAAATGATTGCCATTCTGGAGCATGTGGCGGTCATATGTTTGGGTATGCCACAAACCAAAAGATATTGCACGCTGGTTATTTCTGGCCATCATTATTCAAAGATTGTATTTATGCAGTCTGAAAATGCCACAATTGTCAACTTTTTTATCGTAAGATGTGTGCACCACCCACTCCTCTTCATCCCATAATTTATGTTGGTCCTTTCGCGAAATGGGGTATCGATTTCATTACATGTAACCCTCACTTAGCCAGGGGCATGCATATATTATCTTAGCAGTAGATTATTTTACTAAGTGGGCCAACGCGATGCCTACATTTTTGGCTGACGGCAAGACTGCTGCAACTTTCATATTTAATCACATAATTTCTAGGTTCAGTGTTCCTCAAGCCATTATTACAGATCATGGAAGTCATTTTCACAATGTCATGATGACTGAACTGACAGATCAACTTGGCCCGCGTCATGATAGTTCCACTCTGTATTATCCACAAGCCAATGGTCTGGTTGAAGCCATAAATAAAGTTTTAGTCACCATGATTAGACGAATTATTGGTATTCACAAAACGAATTGGCATTCCATATTATTTTCAGCACTTTGGGCATATCGAACCTCAGTAAAAACATCAACTGGTTTCACTCCCTTTCAACTCGTTTACGGTTTGGAAGTTGTGTTGCCGATTGAATGCGAAATTCCGTCACTGAAATTAGCCATAGAATTACTCCCAGCTATGTATGAGGAGGAGAAATGTTTCCTGTACTTAGCTCAGCTGGATGAGAATCGACGAAATGCCGTAATAGAAAACGAGGCTCATGTTAAACGAATAAAATCTCAGTATGATAGAAATGTTACTCCTCAAAATTTTTCAGAAGGAGACCTAGTCTTAGTTTATGATCAAGCCAACGATAAGCTAGGAGCTGGGAAATTCATGCCCATGTGGCATGGCCCTTTTATTGTCAAGTGAAATCTAGCTAAAGGGGCCTATGAGCTGATAGATTTTGACGGTGTCCCTTTAGATAAACCCAGAAATGGACTTTATCTGAAGCGATACTATGCTTAACTTGGTATGGAGATATATTTTATTAGATTAGATTTCTTTACTGCTGGTGTGTTTTAGATTAGAAAAGCGTGCTTAGTTTAGAAGTGTGTTTTTATCACTATTCCTGCTTATCTGAGTTTTGCTCCTGATATTGCAGATGTCGACGTCTCTTCAAACCTACATTGGTTTTGCTGATGGTGCTTGTCATAGTAGATGGAACATTTCTTCTGCAGCTTGGGTTATTTACTCACCCTCTGATGAGTTAGTATCCATGCATGGGGTAAGCCTTGGTCAAAAAAAAAATAACATTGCCGAGTATAGTGCAGTGATTGAGTTATTATCCGAATCCATATCATTTGGAATTCGGAGTTTGATTGTTAGGTTGGATTCTGAACTTGTTGTATTACAATTAAACTGAGTTTATGCCATTAGAAATCCAGTGTTATTACGGTTATTTTTAAGAGTTCGTCTCTTGGAACGCGAATTCGATTACATTGAATATCAACATATTCCAAGACATTTAAATACATTAGCAGACGCAGTTGCTTCTAGTATGATAAATCGACATTTGCAATGATCAAAGCAGTAAAAAAAACAACATCCATAATATGTATACAGATAGCCGGTAAATAGTGATATATCATAGTATAGAAAGTTTTCAAAAAATATACATCGTCTTCGATCATAGGTTGGAAACACCTTATGATCAACAAAATGGTAACACAAAAAGTCAAAAATATGAGTCTACAACACGATCATCCCATCACTAATGGTGATCACGATAAGAAACCACTGCCTGAGCCACCCTACACAGGAACCTTCTAAAATGTCCTGGAACACCAATCACGTATCTCTGCAATCTGAGTGGGATCTCATCTATGTCCATCTCTGGAATATCTAGAGTCAGACGCTCTAGATGATGCTCTAAATCAGACAAAATTTCCGCTGATTGGCCTACTGGGGCCGGTGCGGTTGCAACTGGTTGTCTTCTGTCATAAGGCTGGAGATGGGCTGGTCGCCGTGGACCCACATCTGCATTCATAAAAACTTTTTGGTTATTAATTTATAAGACGATCAAAAAATAAAAAATAGAATTTAGAATTCGTTGAAAATGTTTTTACCTGATTCATCCCACTGTTCCCCGGCTGGGAGAGTCATCTCCCGGTCGCCGCGGAAGTCTATCCCGGCATACGGAAAGTCCTCAATGACAAAAATTTGGTGGTCCAGCCAACGAAAATACGAAGGAGGAAATCGAACAATCTCAGCGCCCTCAATATCGTGACGGGCCATCAATGCAACCCAACGAACCATCCTAGGTTCTCGGGGTCGACCAGCATCAACAGGAATACTTTGCGAAGCTAGCATGGGTACCCTCTCTAGAGAAAAAGTGACCACGATGGATCCATATCCAAAGTTACTTAGTTTTCCATTTTTCGCTCTAGTCAGTTGGCCTTTTACATTGGCCAACACAGCTTCGCACCAGTTGAAAATGGTGCCTCGGAAACAGTCTACATCAATACGCATCTGGGAACCGGTAGCCACATGTAATGCGGCACTCCCACACAGTCTGGTAGCAGTAAATGCAATCACTTTCAGCTCGGGATAGATGATATTTTTTATATCAATCTGTTTGTCCTTGGGGTCTGCTTCATCATTAAGAACTCTTGTCGAAGACTAGCGATAGTTTGGCCACCTGGCCTAGTCCCAAACAAGGAAAGTTGTTCACCCCTCTTGGACAAACCAGTCAAAAAATAAATATCCTCCAGCTCAATTTCGAGCCGGTGGCCGCCAATAATGAAACACTAGTCCTGCACGTTCCACCTATTTACCAGCCATGTCAGGAGGTCTACCTGTGCCCTCATGCCTTGAATGGCCCAAAATTTATACAAACCGCATGCTCTTAAAGCCTGCATTGTGGGAAAATGGAGCATCGCGGCGTCATCCACATCCTCATGCTCACGTTCTCTCCAAATCAACATCTTGCTAATCCTACAATGCATAAAAAGATAAGTTAGAACAATCTAATTTGAAAATTTTTGGGCGGGAAATGGAAAATTTGATTTTGAAATTCAATTGCGCGGGGACTGCACTTTTCCTTCATACACAGTGCATAGGAACGCATGCATTCTATATTAAAAGTGCGGACCCATGAATTTTTTCTATATAGAAAAAGGTCGGGGTCCGCAGGTCATGTGTGTTGTGCCTGTGGACCCCCGCGAGTAATTTCTTAAACATATTTCTCCCTTAAAAAATGAAAACTAAAGCCTAAAAAGAATTATAAACAGATGAAAAGCAAGATTAAGAGGTCATGGATTACCTGGGACTGACGGTTCTCGATTTCGTCAGACGGATCTTTCGAAATATTCACAGGAACTTTTTACCCAAAAGCTTCTACTTTTCACTCTGAACTTGAACGGTAAAAATGAAGTTGAAAAAGTCCTTTTTATAAGTTTTTTCGAATAGATGAATTTTTAATTTATTTATTTTTCACTTTAAAAATGGAATTTTGAAAGCATTTTTACTTATTTTAAACAGGTATGTGTAATGTTTCAAGTTTTTGTGCAGAAATTGGATTTATCAGGAGAATTGACCATTTTTCAACAAAGAGCATACTTTTATCACTTTTTCGAACTCTTTCAAAATTTTACGAAAAAGCGAAACATTGGAGTTCTCTTTTAAGCCCTTTTGAGACTCTCTAAATATGAAAAGATTGCCGAGTACTTGATTGTTCGAACTCGTTAAAGTAAATGAATGATCGTCCCTTTAGTATAAGTTTACCCTTTTTACGGATTGAAATGGACTATTTACGAAAAAGGTATACGTTGACTAATTACGATCAATAGAGTTCTCTCCCACATTATTTTATCCTTTTTCGGGCTCGAGGGACTAAATTTATGAAAAATTACACCCATGGAGTTTTCTTAAGTTTTTTCTTCTGACTCCCTAAAAATGAAAAACACCGAGTTTCTCCTATACTGGACTCGTTAAAATTTAACAGTAAAGGACCTGTTTAATTTTCAACAGGAATGGACCACTCCTTCTTAGGGTTTGAATCTTAAACTAAGTTGGACTCATCCGAAGGATGAGCTTATAAACAAGAAAATGTTATCCTCCTCAAGCTTGTCAAAAATAAAGAGGTACTTGCCAGAAATGGTGGGGGAAAAGAGAGAAAAATGACTTGTTTGTGGTATTTTGATTTTTCGAAAATCTAGTTAACCACTCTTGAACACGACACTTTCAATCACCTGGGTTGGGAAATCCTTTTCCTAACAGTTAATCGAACCTCATTTGAAAGTCTTCATCTGGTTTCTGGGTATTAGCTTTGGGTCAACTGCTACCAAGCCATCTGCAGTGTCGTTATGTGTTCAAGAGGACAGTTCAAATAAACCATTCATCTGCAAAATATCTGTCATCCATTTTTTGACCATCCCTGAGTCAGTCCTTGCCAATATATTTTCAAAACTTGATCTATGATTTCGTGTTGTGGGCTTGCCTACGACAGATCACTTTCTATCGACATCAGCACATTATCTAGGAAGTTGATCCAGAAATCGTCAATACCTTGAAATCTGCATGCCTCAATGGCAGGTTTCTCGCCTTCGACGACAGGTTGCATCATTGACCTTCGATCGAATGATTCCGTGACATGTTCGACTTCAGCTCATTCATTCACATTTCATGGATTGTACTGGGTACTTTGAGAGCCATTGACATTATTGGTGGTTACTCTCACACTTGTTAACAGTTTACATCATTGACTGGTAATCAAGTGGTTTCTACCATGTTCGACTTCGACACATTCATTCACATGGATAGAATCATACTAGTTCGAGATGCAGAAATGAAGACCCTGGATCTAGTTTCTACCATCCAGGCTGCAAGGAATTTTGTTATCATTTATACAGTGGACTATTTATAAACAGATGGCTGCATCCATACTGTGTCTACACATGTCTATACTGTGATGTACTCAAAATCATTCCTGTATCAGAAAAGTTTGAATTAGTGTTTAGTTATTTTAATCTGAGCATGGGAATGCCTACCTCAGTGATGATATGTATACATATATATTTTGCATTGAATGTTTTTACAGGTGCTGACTGGGGTGACCACGGGATGATCCTTGAAATGATAAAGTACTGCACTCTTCATATATGACAGACTTCAACATCATCTATTCCAGACTTTGCACTTTAGGGGGCAATTTGTTACACTGAAAATTGTCATCCTGACATTCTGCTATGTGTATGAGCTCATTATTACTCATACTTCTCCCTTTGCAAGTCTAACATATCAGTTCCTCATGTCAAGCCTTGAAAATTAGAGAAAAGTTCCTAAAAGTCTCCTAAACTTTGGTGTCACACTTTCTTGCTATCTTGCCTGTGGTCCCACACCCAATGTTCAGCTATCCTGCGTACCTAAACGCACTTCATCTGTGTTAAAAGTGCGGACCCCTGTAAGATAAAAAAGGCGCAAGTAATTTCCAAAAGGCTCAATAAAAGTGAATTCTAGAAGCTTTCATAAAATATCTTGCGGTGATAGAACAACTCTTATGAGGTGCATGTATCCCTTACCTTATGGAGCTAACCCCTTGATGTGAGGAGCTTATCCCTTTGAAGGAGGATTATATCCCTTCATAGTTGGAACAAAAAACCTCCTCTATTCTACTATAAAAAGAGGCATTGGGTAGCCTCAAAGGGAGTTGAAGCTTTAGAATATTTGAAGTTAAGTGCTATTGAGATTCAGACTCAGTTGATTAAGACTTTTGTGAGGAAAGATTACATACCTCTATTCGTCTTGATTGGAGGAGTGCAAAGATTATCAAATTAAAATAGATTCTTGCTTCGGACCCCGGAAATTCTTGTGCAACATCAAGGCTCAGGTTGTAAGGATTTTCTTCTTTTGAAATTAGTACAAATATACTCATTTTTCTCAATAAGCTTTCAATCAATGGTTTATTTCATAGATTCTTTGATCACTATGATAAGCATGGTTTATGATGATTTCTATATAGGTGCTATGTAATATTTTGTTTGTTTGTGACTGCAGGTTTACGAGGAAAACTCCTTCAAGCACGCGAAGGACAACAACGACTTCAAACAAGCATTGGATAAACGGTAAGTCCTTAACACCTCTATAGAGATTTTCATAGATCGTATATGCTTAGAGAAATATTAGTTTATTTAGCTGTTTGTTGCTAGATACTTTTAGTACTAGGGAGATCGGTCTTGTCCACAAGACGGATTAATCCTCCAACAGGGTAGCGCCACGAGAATTTTTTTTATGTAGGCCTAGTAATAGTTTGCCAGACCCAAGGATGGGGGTAGACCCAGAGATGGTGGGAAGACCTATCCATGGTTTTGTTTCATGGTGTTTGCACATCTTTTTGGGCACGATGGTTTTTTTCCCATGGTATTTTGTAGATCTATTCAAGGGAACTATGGGTATATTCTAATCCAGAGTTATTGGATTGGGGCTTATGAATACTTCGACATGTATATATATGTATTTTTAAGTTTAAAGGAATATAATGAAAATTCAATATGGTATTCCCAGTTTTGGGATCCAGGGGAAAATATCTGTGTATATTTGTTTTTTATTCTTTCCATTGTTTATTTTTCTATTTGAAGAATTCATTTGTAGGTAATTTATGTATAGGTTTAAAAGCTAAATTTTGGTATCATAGTATTTTTGGCTTCAAGAGGATGCCTTTGATGCCGAGGGGTTTGCTTGAGACTATGGTAGACCCTTTTCAGTGGGAGATCTGCATGATTGATTCGAAAGGTGAAAGAATATGGTGAATATTGGAAAGATAGAGATCGATAAATTTAATGGTCATATTTTTGAGTTGTGGAAACTTAATATGGAGGATCTATTGGTGGACCGATATTAGTGGACTATTGTAGATCTAGGCACGACACTGATAGGAATGTTGTTAGAATACTGAGAGAAGTTAGATCAGAAGGTGAAGAGCACAATACAATTGTGTCTCTTAGATTCAGTATTGTTGAATGTATCATATGAAGCTACAACAAAGTATTTGTGGGTCAAGTTAGGTATTTTGTACCAATCTAAGTCTTTAGTTAAAAAATAGTTCCCGCGGAAGAAGTTGTATACCCGAGAATGAAGGATGGAGACTCGGAGACAAAGCATATGAATGCCTTTAATACTGTGTTAGTAGAGTTGTGATATGTTTATATAAAAAATTTCGATGAAGATAAGTGCATCAGTTTGTTGTGTTCTCTACCAGATTCATGGGATATTCTGGTTGTTGCAATAGGTAGCAATACAATTATCTTTAATTTTAATGAAATAGTATCATCCTTGTTGCCACAAGATATGAGACATAAAAAATTGGAGAGCTAAAATGGAGATGCCTTGTCTATGAGAGGATGGTCCCAGAATAGAAATAAAAATAAGTCCTTGAGTGGGAGATCTAAATCTAGAGGGACATCTAAATCTCCAGGAAAACATGTAAAGGTGTGTTGTAAATGCAAAAACGAAGGGAAGTACAAAAATGATTGTCAATCTAAAGCTCCTGAGAAAGGAAAGGGATTTGATGATTCTCCGTGTACAAAGGCGAAAACCACCTCAGATGAAGGTGGGGATGTGTACTTGGATTCTTATTCAAGTACACATGTAGATCATGAGGCATGGTTGATTGACTAAGGTGCATCTTTTCACTTCACTCCCATAGGGAGTGGTTCTGAGAGTACGAGAAATATGATGGTGGTGATGTCTTCTTAGGGGATGGTAGGAAGTCTAGAATCATCAGACGTGGAAAATTCAAGCTGAAGTTGCAAGGTGAAAGGATTAGAACACTTCTTGGTGTTCTGCATATTCCTTCATTGGCCAAAAATATGATTTCTGTAAGCAAGATGGATGATGCAGGTGTAAAAATAGTGTTCGAGAAAAATACCTACAAGATGGTTTAGGGAGCGTTGATATTGATGCGGGGAGTTCAGATTGGAACTATGTATAATATTTTGGGTAGCACTATTATAGATGGGTGCAACCGTTTTGTGTTTATTGAAAATGGAGTAGAAAACCTAGTGGTATTTAAAGAAAAAACCATTCTATGGCACCAAAGGCTTGGACATATTGGAGAGAAGGGCCTGTGAATACTGCATGGTAATGGTATGGTAGAAGGTATGTCTAATTTCTCTCTAGATTTTGATTTCTGTGAACATTTTTTATATGGGAAATAGAATCGGGTGAGTTTCTGCTGTGGTGCTAAGAGGACAAAAGGGATATTAGAGCTTGTCCATAGTGATGTATTTGGACCTGTGTCAGTTCCATCACTGGGTATTTTTGTGTACTACCTCATTCATAGATAAATTCTCAAGGAATTCCTGGATATATTTCCTCGAGAATAAATTTTAAGTATTTGATAGCTTTAAAGAGTTTAAGGCTCTAATGGAAAATTAGACAGAGAAGAATATCAAGGTGTTGAGGATAGATAATGGTGGAGAGTTCTACAAGAAGGAATTTGAATATTTTTGTCAGAATTATGGTATAACACGACATAAGAATAATCCTTACACACCTCAAAAAATGGAGGTTCAAAAATAATGAATGATATGTTGATAGAAAAGGCAAGAAGCATGCTCAGTGGTGTTGAGTTAGGACAAGAATTCTGGGTGGAGGTAGTGGAGACTGCATGCTACCTGTTTAATAGATCACCTTCATCAAGATTGGAAGATAATACTCCACATGAGGTATGGACTGGTAAGAAACCATTTCTTTCACATCTGAGGGTATCTGGTTGTGACTCATATGTACATGTTCCAAAGGAGAAAAGAACCAAGTTAGATAGTAAATTTGAAAGGCGCATCTTTATTGGGTATGAGGATGGTATAAAAGGTTATAAGCTTTAGAAACCAGAAATAAGGAAGGTTTTTTACAACCGAGATGTGGTGTTTAGAGAGGTGAAATATGTTATTAAACATGAAATCCTAACAAAGGAACCTAAGAAGATAGAGTTTGAGCTAAAGGAGGAAGAATTAGAATCTACAACAAAACATAAATCAGAAGAGGAAGAGCATAAACTCTAGTTTTGAGAAGATCTGTTTGAGAGAGAACAAGCTAGAAAGGTATAGTTCATATGATCTTTTTTGAAATTTTTATTTATCTATTACTGGTGATGATCCTAGAACTATCTTGGAGGAAGTAGATTCAGAGTATTAAAAACTATGGAAAGAGGCCATGGTTGATGAAATGGCATCTTTGGACAAAATTGAGGCTTGGGATCTGGTGGAGTTTTCGACTGGAAGGAAACTCATTAGAATCAAATGGGTGTTTAAGAAGAAGATGCATGAAAAAGGAAAGGTGGAGAAATACAAAGCTCGGTTGGTAGAAAAAGGTTAGTCGCAGGTGTCAGGAATTTATTTTTGTGATATTTTTTTCCCCAGTTTATGTGGATGATATGTTTCTCATTGGAAATGAAAAAGAAATTATCTAGGATTTGAAGACCCAATTGTACTCCAAATTTGACATGAAGGATCTTGGTGTTGCAAAATATATTTGGGGCATGTAAATTAATCGAAATCATGAAAAAAGGAAGCTCTAGTTAAACTAGAGGAAGTATGTCGAGAAAATATTACAAATGTTTAACATGCAGGATAGTAAAGCAGTGAAGGTTCCTATTCCTATAGGTGTAAAGTTATCTGCTGAAAAATGTCCTAAGAAAAAAGAAGAGGAAGAGGATATGTACGGTTTTCCATATGTGAGTGCAGTTTGTAGCCTGATGTATGCAATGGTTTGCACCATACAAGTAAGTGCACATGCAATGGGATTATTGAGCAGGTTTATGTCGAAATTAGGGAAGGAAAATTGGATAGCATGAAGTAGGTTTTTAGGTATTTGTGTGGCACCAGTTATTATAATTTGTGCTACCAAGGTAGACCAGGATTGGATATATTTTTGGAAATTTGTGGCTTTTTTTATGCATACTAGGCTGGAGATATGGATCAAATAAGATCTACAAGTGGGTATGTGTTTAACCTATTTGGAGGAGAATTCAGTTGGATGAGTAAGAAAGTGTCATTTTATACTATATAGAATAAATACATGGTAGACACTCATGCAAGCAAGAAAGTAGTATGGTTGCAAATATTGTGTTCAAGTATGGGGTTGGTGTAGTGAACTATAAGGTTATATTGTGATAACCAAAGTGAAATTTTCTTGGCTAAGAACCCTTCTTATGATTCAACGACAAAGAACATTAATGTTCACTATCACTTTGTGAGGGATATGGTTGAGGATAAAAAGGTGTTGCTGGTAAAGGTGGAAACTTTGAAGATGTTGCAGATGCATTAACGAAGTATATAAGCATTGAGAATTTTTCTTGGTGTAGAGAAACAATGGGCGTTGCAGGGCTGAAACAATGACAAAGCTCTCTTGTGAACCCCTGTGTGGAAAGAGAACAACAAGTGGGATAATTTTTGGTATGTGTACGTTACACTGTGCGCAACAGGAGGTCACAGGGGATAGCAAGCCTCCCTATCGGGGGGTTTGCAGTGGGGTGGTAGCCCCCCTGTATAGGGTATGGGGTGAACCCTAAGATTTTTTTTATGCGAATCCATGGATGCGGGGCAGACCCATAGATGGTGGGCGAACCTACCCATGGATTTGTGCATGGGGTTTTCACATGGTTTTGGGCATGACGGTTTTCTACCCATGGTATTTTGTAGATCCAGTCAAGGGAACTATGGTTATGTTCTAATCCAGGGTTAGTGGATTGGGATTTATGAATGCTTCGATATATATATATATATATATATATATATATATATATATATAGATATATATATATATATATATGCATTTTAAAATTGAAATAAATATGATCAAAAATCAATTTGGTAGTCCCAGTATTGGGATGCTAGGGAAAATATTTGTGTATATTTGTTTTCTTTTCTTGCCATTTTTTATTTTCTGTTTGAAGAATTTGTTTGCAAGTAATTTTTGTATAGGGTTAGTAACTACAAAATATATACTTAAAAAGATATGAAATAAGGTTTCCATTTTCCTATGGAATCACATGGAGGAAAAATAGAACATTTCTCTTATTATATCAGAATGATCATCCAAGCTGAAGAATATGGAGGGTGGTGTAATATATTGTTAGGGTCCAAACCTAACCCCTTTATTTATGTAATAAGCCTGAGGGGCCTAGTTAGAGTCATAGTTATTTAGTTGAGTAAATAAATCCTGTAAGTGGTTATTCGTATTAATAATAATTGTAAGTGGTTGACATGCATTATAGAAAACGGAACACAATTAGTTCTACACGGGCCATAGTTAATAAATAAAGTGGTTAAACCATGTTATGCAAGGGAGTCAGGACCATTAATAGTTAGGGTTTTGGATGGAAATAAGATATAAATAGTCTTATATAGTAAGGGAAGAATCATCGAGTCTTATTGTAATCGAGCTCTTCCTTGTTGAAGGTTGCCCCATCAAAGAGACAAGTGAAAATTGTAATCTTCCTCTGAATAATAAAATATCTTTGCAACTTGTCTCAATTCATGTGATATTTATGTATTTCTGGAAAAAAAAATTCATATTTTATGGCATTATGTTATTCTCATAGGAAAATTTCATAACAATTGGTATTAGATTACTTTCCATGGTCAGTTGTACCTCCAATTTTCACAGAATTTGTTTCAGGCTAGAGCCACATTTTGATGTCTTTAAACCAAGGGATATGTCATTAAGCACATAAAACTACGGATTTGGGGAGGCATGCACATAGGAACTCTAATAGGCGGTCATGTGTGTTAGACTCCCTTGTAACCCCTATGGGTACCCCTTCGAGTAATAGTGCATTAGACATAACCGCACACATGCTACACTTCCATGTAACCTTGGGTATATTGGAAGCCCCCTAGGGTAACCCAAAACCTCACCTTAGATAATCCATCGACCATCTTGCTACTAAATTACATTGAGAAAAACACTCGAGGAGAGTACTCACACATGCAGTAGGGTAGTTGGGTAGTATGGCTAAGGGTATGATCGATCCTCCTTAATTAATGCTCTGAAATATTGGGTTGATTATTATTATTAGAACCCTACATATATTGTGATATGTAGAACCTGGCACTCCTTTGTGACCACAGTTCCCTCAAGATCGCCCCCTACCTTGTCGTCTAGATCAGAACCAACAGTTGGGGTTCAACCACCGTTATATAGATCAGATCCGGCAGTTGGGGTTTTTTTTCCACAGTATAAATCAAATTCAATAGTTGGGTTTTTCACAACATATATCAACCTCTTTATGAAGTGATGGTTTTGGCTGCCATAGTCCATATCAGATTGTCAGAACACATTTTTTAGCGCCAAAATTTTGGGGTTTTGATTACTACAATCCAAGTCCAATTTTCATAGGACATTTGGCAGTATCAAGCATTCTGGATTTCAGAAACTGCAGTATTTATCATAAGACGCTTGCAAGAGACTGATCCCATAATATTTAGGATGAAAATTTGATCACAATGGTAGCATTCACCTATAAGCCCCCAATTTTTGTGCGATCCCAAAATTTTCACAACGTGGCTTCAAGTTACCCACCTCACTAGACTCTTGAAATTGCTCTCTTTCAAACCATACTACACTTAAGTAAGCTCAACATTTGACCAGAGCTAGTTTACGTATGGTACTAGGTCTAAAGTAATGGTTATGGGGAAGGCAGTGGAGAGAGTTGAAGCTCTTGAGAAAATATTCGATGTCATCCAAGAATCTGTTGACAAACTCAGATACACATTGAATGCCTTGCATATGCCTCGTGAACAAATAATGGAAGAACATAGTGTTGATGCACAAGAAGAAGGAGAATTGAGCCATCAAATTCATTTCGATGGAGGTCACCAATACTCAATCCATCGGATGCCTAAGTTGGACATGTACAAATTTGATGGCTCTAACCTGGCAGTATGGGTGGCTCAAATGGAACAATATTTCTGCCTTAACAATATATATGAAAAGGAAACTAAACTATATGTGGGAGTGATTTCCTTGGACCAAGAGAGATGGAAGTGGTGGCAGTGGCACCTGAAATGTTATCTAGGGAGGCAAACTTGGAACATGTTCTCAAAGGCCATTTGTGACCGCTTTGATCAGGAATCTCACTTTTTGGGTCATCCCACTAAGCTCAAGAAGACAATTACAGTAAGGGAATACATTACAACCTTTAAAAAATTGGCCATCCGGACTAAAGGACTAGGATATGCATTTTAATTGGAATGTTTCATTAGAGTCTTAAAGGAAGATATCCAAGCCCATATTTGAATTAATCACCCATCTACTTGGTTGGAAGCATGAAACAAGGCATTAAAGGTAGAATTCCCTTTAAATTCCCAATCCAATCGTACAAATTTCATTGTGAGGGCACATACCACCCCGACTACAGGATCCACCCAAAAAGTTAAGGTTTAAAAGTGTCACCAACAGAAATGGTTGAAAGAAGAAAACAAGGACTCTGCTACTATTGTGATGAAAAATACTCTGTGGGACATAAATGCAAGGATCCAAAATTCTTTCAAATCGACACTTCTAAAAAAAACTTCGTTGACGAAGCTCCAACCAGTCAACTAACTGAGGAGTAATAGGGTGAAACCTTAACATCCCAAGACACTGATACTCCAACTATTCTACATGAGTTTATTATCTAACTCCATGCACTGACCGACATTTCTTCAACCCATACTCTAAAAATATGAGGTTTTATTAAACATCAACCTATAGTGGTGTTGATTGATAGTGACAACACACATAATTTTGTCCATAAGACAGTAGGAGAAGCAATTCACTATTTTTTCAGGGCAATATCTAATTTCCAAGTCCTTTTTTCTAATGGGGGAACCAGGAAATGTGAAGGAATTTTTGAAAATATTAAGCTTCAAATGGGGAATTTTCACCTCCAAACCCATATTATTTCCATTGAAATGGGTGTTTGTGACATTTTCCTTGGTGTTGAATGGATCCATACATTGGGCCCTATCACAATGGAATTCTAGGAGTTATATATAATCTTTAAGAAAAATGGACACAGTCATATACTCATGGGACTTTAGGCAGGTCCTCCTATTATGACTAGCTCACATCGAATGGAAAAGATTTTAAAAAGGGCCATCATGGGATAGTATCACAATTTAATGCCATTTATGCCATTGAATCCACTCCTCCTCCCATTCATCTCGAGATGCAAAAAGTATTATATCACCACCCCTAAGGATCTCCAACCCTCTAGAGGTGAACATTATCATAACATCCCTTTGCTACCAGGTACCCAACCACCAAATGTATGCCCCTATTAATATCCTTTTCCCCAAAAGAATAAAATTGAAAAAATCATCAAGGAAATCCTTGAAGTAGGTGTTATTCATCCCAGAACGATCCCTTATTCATCTCTGGTGGTCATGGTTCTAAATAAATATGGTGAATGAGGCATGTGTCCAAACTTTAGGGCCCTTAACAAGCTCATTATCAAGAAAAAATTTCCTATCCCGATAGTTGATGATTTTCTTGATGAACTATATGGTGCCAATTGTTTTACCAAGTTGGACCTATGCTGAGGATATCACCAAATACAGATGATGAAAGTTGGCACTCCTAATATAGCCTTCCAAACTCATGAAGTTCATTACGAATTCCTGGTCATTCCATTTGGTATCTATATTGCCCCATCCACTTTTCGAAACCTCATGAACCACCTTTTGAAACTATATATCAGAAAATTTATCCTAGTCCTTTTTTATGACATTCTCATCTACAACATAAAATGGGACACCCACCTTCATCATGTTGACCAGTTATTGCAACTTATCGAATATCATAAAATATTTTTCAAATTATCCAAGTGTTCCTTCGACATGGAAGAAGAAGAGTATTTGGGACATATTGTGGGTCGTAAAGGAGTGAGGGTCAATCCAAAAATGATTCAGGCAATGAAAAACTGGCCCCAACCAAAAATATTAAAGAGTTTGAGGAAATTCTTGGGTCTCACAGGCTATTATCGAAAATTTGTCAGAAATTATGGATGAATTTCCTGAACCCTAACTAATATTCTCAAGAAATAATAATTTCTTTTGACAAATACAACTCAACAGGCCTTTTTCTCTCTCAAAGAGACCATCTGATCCACTCCACTATTGGCCTTACTAGAATTTACTAAGACTTTTGTTATTTAATGTGATGCTTTAGGTATGGGAATATGCACAATATTAATGTAGGAAGGTAGACCTTTGGATTTAACAATCCAACAACTCAGTGGCAATAATTTTGGTTACTCTACATATGAGAAAGAAATTATGGACATATTACATTTAGTAGACACTTTGCGAACATAATTATTGGGGCTTCGTTTCCAAATCCGCACTTACCATCATATCCTAAAATATTTCCTTGAGAAACGTCTATTGTCACCACAACAAAATAAATGCCTCTTAAAAATGTTGAGATATGATTATGAGAAAATTTACAAGAAGGGGCACGACAATGTAGTGGTTGATGCCTTATCATGCCAATTCAAGGATGAGGGAACCCTTTTATCCCTCTCTCTACCCATACCAGACTGGATTAAAGAGGCCCACCATGAATGGTTCTCCCACCCATCTATTTCCCATTTCATTAATAGCTTAAGAGTAGATCCTAATTTCTCAGAGGACTACTCTTGGAAGAATGAGGTTCTTCGCTACAAGGATCGAGTACTTCTATCCCTGACCTCCACCCTCAAAACCCACATCTTGGAAGAGTTTCTCTCCTATCTAGTTGCAGGACATTCAGGCTTTCAGATGAATTATGCATGAGCATGCCGCTCTTTATTTTGGACTAGAATGAATAATGAGATTCTTAATTTTGTAGCTGAATACTATGTATGCCAACACAATAAAGGGGAAATGATCAAACTACCAGGAACGTTACAACCATTGCCACTCCCTCCTATTTGGAAATATGTTTCCATGGATTTCATTACAGGTATCCCAAATTCAGGAAATAAATTAGTAATCATGGTGGTTTTTGACTTTACAAATATTCTCATTTTTTCACTCTACCACACCCATTTACCCCAACATTGGTGGCTTAAGTTTTCATGGAACAAATCTTAAAACTGCATGGGATGTCGAATTCCATCATGTCTAATTGAGAGCCCACTTTATCGAAAAAATTTTGGCAGGAACTTTTCAAGCTACATGGCACACAACTCCAACTAAGTACATATTATCATCCCCAAACCGATGGTCAAACAGAAGAGGTTAACAATTTTTTGGTGTCCTATCTACGGTGCTTCACTTCAGGCAAGAAACATCAATGGGTAAAATAGGTTCCTTTAAATGAATGGTGGTATAATACAAATTATCACGAAGCCACCAAGATGATGCCATATGAGGCATTTTATGGAAAAATACCACCTTCAATAGCTTCTTATATCTCCATATGTTCCAAAGTATAGGCAGCTGATCAACTCCTACAGAAATGTGTCTCCATGATTGCTCGTCTCAAAGATAATCTACATCATGCTCAGAACATAATGAAACAATATGCCAATCGACATTTTTTTGAGTAGTCATTTCAAGTATGCGACCAAATGTTCCTAATAATCCAACCTTATAATCATACCTCTCTCAAATAAAAGGGCTAGAAAAAACTAGCACCAAAATTCTATGGGACTTATCAGGTACTTCAACATATAGGAGCAGTCAATTACAAACTGGCCTTTCCGACTGCTTTAAAAATGCACTTGATATTCCATGTATCGTGCCTCAAGGAAGTTGTGGGGGAAAATTGTAGGGTTCAAAAAAGTATCCCATAATTGGATGAGGAAGGCTCACTTTGGATCCAACTAGAATATGTCCTCAATACTCTTGAAAGGAAAATTTTGCAACCCCATGATCAAGGAAGTCCTCATCCAGTGGAAATACACTTCTCTAGAAGATGCGAAAAGGGAACCAACCACTATTCTTTATAATTTTAAGTAGCTTAAGCCTCGAGGAAAATGATGCTTTTGATGGGGGAAGGCATGTTAGGGTCCAACCCTAACCACTTTATTTATGTAATAATCCCAAGGGGCCTAGTTAGATTAATAGTTAGTTAGTTGAGTCAATAAAGCTGATAAGAGGTTATCCTCATTAATAATAATTGTAAGTGGTTGACCTACATTATATAAAATGGACCACAATCAATTATAAATGGGCCATAGTTAATAAATAAAGTAGCTAACCCATATTATGCAAGGGAACACTAGTAGTTAGGGTTTTGGATGTCATTAATATATAAATAGTCTTAGATAGTAAGGGAAGAAGCATAAAGCCTTATTATAATTGAGATATGATTTTTTGGAGGTTGCCCCCTTGAAGATGCAAGTGAACATTGTGATTTTCTTTCGAATAATAAAATATATTTGCAACTTGTCTCAATTAATGTGATATTTTGTGTTTTTGGAAATATTGTTTCATATTTCTAGCATCCTGTTATTCTCGTAGGTCAAGTCACTACAAGGAAAAGACCCTCTAGCAGATGTTTTTGAGGAACCCCTTATAAAATTACCCCAGACATCCATTTCTAGTAGAGGTTCCTAGAGGAGGTTGGTGGGCAGAGGTTTTTGCGGATGTATTTCGTCTGGTGCTCTTATCACCGTAAAACGCACTAGTGCATTCAACACAAGGAAGCACCGGTGCAGTTAAAAAATTGGCACACCAGACACCGTGCGCTCTGTACACACCCACCCAGTGTGTTGTATTTTTTTAGAGCACCAGTACTTTACATAAATTGCGCATCGACGCCTCATAAAAAATGCACGAAAATTGAAACCGCTCGGGTCACCCTTAAACGCACTGGGTCGCCAACGCATCGGGCCACCCTGAAATCCCCTTGCATTAGAATAGGGTTAAATAAATAAAAAACTACGACCAAAAAACTACACAAAACATAGGCACACCGAGAACCGTGCGCTCCTAACACACCCGCCCGGTGCGTCATATTCCTATACAACACTGGTTCCTTACATATCTACCGCACTGATGCTTCCGAAAATGTGCACGAAAATAGATACCACCCGGTGTGGAAAAAATCAAATGCACTGGGGTGCCCATAAACCCCACAGGCTAGCAGATGGTTAAATAAAAAAAATTACGGCCCAAAAACCGCACAAAACATTGGCACACCGAAAACCGTGTGCTCCGTACACACCCACCCGATGCCTTTAATTAAGGAATAGCACTGGTACATGTCAAATCGTCAGCACTAGTGCCTGATAAAAAGCGTGCGGAATGGAAACCGCCTGTGGCAGAATGATGGAAACGCACAGGGGTCCCCATAAAATTTGCGCACCGGAAAAGGGTTAAATAAAAAAAAAAAAATTGCAGTCGAAAAACCGAACAAATAATTGGCTCACCAGACACCGTGCCCGGTGCCTCATATTACTGTAGAGCACTGGTGCATTATAGATACGCTGCCTCAGTGCCTCATAAAAGTGCACGAAAATAGAAACAGCCCCCAGAGGCATACTGCAAATGCACCAGTACGCCAGTAAAAACCCCGCGCGCCGAAACAAGGTTAAATACAAAAAAAAAATTACAGCCAAAAAAGAACATTTTTCACTTTTTTCAGTGCTACAAAGCTCTCAAGCACCAGTGCAAGTTATCCTTGTTTGATCCGCCCTGACATCCATGCTCCCATTTCACTTATTGCACACACTGCTGCTATGCATTGCCACCAATCTCCAGCTAGAATTTTATAAAACAATGGACAAAATTTATTTTGAAAATTATAGAGCCAATATGCCTCATTGATAGGTAAATGTACAGGTATTTTTCTTGTTTTTCCATAGTTAAACCTTTTAGCAGATTAGAATTTCAAAAAACCTTAAAATTAACCATTAAAAAAAAAAATTGTCGTGTGGTGCATTCGAGCCATTCAGCTCGCACTGGTTTGTGGTGTTGCCTGTAAATTTATAGGTCACACCGCAACTGGTGCTAACAGTATCCACACTGGTTCCGGGGCGGTAACGCGAGGCACATCGTGTTATTTTAAAAAAAATTAAAATTTCGGTGCGGTTGTTTACCAAGCCGCACCGTTGACAACGTGGTATCGCGGCAACTCGGTGCGTTGACGGAATTATCCGTCCTAGGGCGCATAATGTGGTCAGTGCACCACATACCGCAATTTGACATTGTTAACGGTTCGGCCTGGTAAACTGGTGCTAAGGGTATCCGCACCGGTTCTGGGCCGGTACCAAATGTGCACTGTGTTATTTTAATTTTCTTTATAAAGGGCGGTGTAGTCGGTTACCTGGCCACACTGTTGACCTAGTTGAATAGTGGTGATGCGGTGCATTGACCAAAATAACCACCCCGAGACGGCTATTTTTGTCAGCGCATGACTTATGGTATTTGGCTTACGTCAACGATGCGACCTTTTAAAATACCGCACCAACAACTATGTACAGTGGCAGGAGGGCAGTGCGCTGACATATATATACGCCCTACGGCGTATAGTGTAGTCATCGCACTGCCCTCTTGACACTGCACGTACTGAATAGTGCGCTAAAAACATTTTCTGGAGCACCGCCCTTGGTACGATGAATATAATTAGGTGCACCGTATCTGGTGCGCTCTTTTGAAAGACGCATCGAGACCGGTGCGTGACTGTGTTTTTTGCGCACTGACTATTGTTTTATTTATTTTTAAAAAAATATTTATCTACATATATTTCTAAGTACATGTGTCATTTAATAAAAAAATTGTGTTTAATATGTCAATCATTCAAAGACGTGAAAGGAGAGAAGAGGGGAAACATCAAAAATAATAGGAAAAACAATATAACATGGTTCTCCTGTGGGAGGCAAGAGAGAGGGAGAGAGATGCGTACCCTCACCCTATTATAGCAGTGATGCAGGGACTCCTAAGGTAGGTGGGCCTCCTCAAGTTCTATGGGGAGGCTACTTCCCTAAAGTCCCATAGTTTGTTTTTGAGACATCTTATCTGAAGGTCGAATGCCCAGTGACAGGCTTTCTGGGTTGGTATTAACCAGTGGTACACGCCCACTGAGGAGGATGTATATTTTATTACAGGGCTATCGAGGAGAGGGGTGAATTTTCCCTCGTTCCTCGAGGTTCCAGCTGGTTGTGTAGCAGGGAGTCAGTTAGGTTACTCCCAGAGATACATTGGAGCACATTTCGTATCTCCTGTATATTTTTAGGTCCCTGGAGGGCAGTTACGTATTGGTGCATTTGGTTGTGAGGAGGTCCAGTGTCTCTCACTTATCGTTTCGACCATTTCGCACAACACTAGTGACAAGCAATGCATTAGTTGCTCACTTTTATATTATGTTGATTCTTTACTACAACAGCCATGACTTGTCAGGTCCTCTGCCATTTTTTTGTGGCAGTTCTATACAACATTAGATAGATTTCGTGCTGATGCACAAGGGAGGGTCAAATTCCCTTTTGCTTCAGAGATTTTTTGTTTATTTTTTGAGAGGTTTCCAGAGACGAGACCTAGTTTTTTTCGGCAGCCTCGTAAGCCAGTTACTGAGGCACATATGCACATGTGGGGGAAGATGATTCCCAAGAGGGAGGAGACTATTTTTCTAGCGAGGATATCAGATGATGCACTGGAGTTGCTAGCCCGTGTTGATGAGCATCCCTTCATTATGGTCCCCTGTCCTTATGCGGGGTTAGATTGGCGAGGGTGTGCCAACATCCTCTTCATATCTGATGAGCTGCTAGATGATAGAGGTAATATTAATATTTTATTTAAATTTATTCTAACATGTTATTTAACTTGTTTTTATTAAATTGTGTAATGAAATTGTCTAATTATTGTTGTGTACTTGTACATATTTTGTAGACATTGGCTCTTTTGATGGCGAGAATATGCCACCACCACAACCTGATGTAGGCATGGATCCTGATGATGATGAGGGCATGCCAGATGCCAAGGATCAATAGGAGGCCAGTGCAGATCATAGACCTGCTCCTGCTGGTGTGCTGGTGCGCAGTTGACTTAGTGATGCTAGATATAGGATGGAGTTGGGTGACCAACTCATTGCATCGATTGTTGAGGCGGGCATCAGGCCCACTCATTATAGAGACATAGAGGCCGATGATAGGCTATTACGGATGTGGAGAGGCATGCTGAGTGACATGTACAGCCTGATGCGGCATGTCGTAGGAGTTACGACAACTTTTACATGAATGACGAGGACTAGTGCACGTTACGATCAAGCCGCGGCACGTGATGGACAGTCTGCGAGGCACAACATACCATCATCTCATGATCGTTCACCTCACACCGTGCCAGATGAGCATGAGCCTCCACTAGCATCTAGTAGGAGTAATCATGGATATGAGGCTGGACCATCGACCACTAGTACTGATATTGATGACGTTGTACTACCACCAGCTGATCCATGACATTTGTATTACAGTTGTATATTTTTAACATTATTCAGTTATATATATATATATATATATATATATATATATATATATATATATATATATATATATATATATATATATATATATATATATGGTCATATGGTCCATGTATTTTATGTTCATGTTGCAGAACTGTACTTAATTTACATGTTGGTGATCATCATGATGTGTATGTTGTTAGGTCATGTTAGATATGTTAATTTAATATGCAGCTTGCAAATAGATGTGTATGTGATAGCATGAGTTATTTGAAATGAGATGTATATTTGATGTTTGTGTTGTGATGATGTTAATATACAATGTTAATTGTGTTTTGTTAGATGATCATGATCATGATGATGCAGTTATAAATTTTGCAGAATGTGTTTTTTAGTCAAATTTGATGTTTGTACGATGGCTTTTTGTAATTTTTTAATTTGTAAAATTGTAATTATTTATATGTAAAATACTAAAATGGTAATTGTAATTGTAATTGTACGCGAAATTGTAAAATTTTAATTGTAATTGTAATTGTAATTCTAATTCTAATTGTATGTAAAATATTTGTAAAATTTTAATTGTATTAATGTGAAATGAATTTATTGAAAATTTTAAATTTGTAAATTTGTAAATTTTGAATAATTGTAAAATAATAAATCTAGAATAATATGATTTATTATAACATAGTAAAGTTTATAAAATAATGCAAATAAATTCATGTACTTAGAATTATCATTATTTTATTATGATCTTAGATACAAAAAAATGAATTAATTTATACAGTATGCCATTGTTTTTTAGATCAACATAATTGCAAATTATCAAGTGAATTATTGATTTTAACATTAGCACAATGCAAATTACCAATTAATTCAAAATACATATTATATTAATATTTCAAAAAACCCATCTTAAAAAGTATAAATATTGATGAAATAACACATGTACCATATCACTCTCGGTTCTCATGATCACCCTCATTATCTTCTAGCTTGCATGGCATGATGACACTATTGTTCTCAAAAATATGTTTTGATCTAGGGTTATGTGTCAATATGAACCACCAATCCCTATCCAACACATCTGGGTTAAAAAAACACCTGGTTGTAGTGTTTAGAGAAAACATAGGGCTCCTTAGCTTCATCCCACATCTTTCTAGAGTTGATACATATCAGCCTTCTATTGTGATCTTCCTTTACATTATTCTGATCAAAGGTGTCCCATCACTTGCACCTAAAAATAACACATTAGAAAGAAGAAAAATCCACTTCAATGATCTCTCGTATCTTTCTGACATAACCTAACGTCCCTCATACTAGGTTTTGATCACGGTGGCTAGATCGACTAGATTGATCAAACTCAACTTCCACTCCAGATCTCTTGGCAGTGTTTCTGACATAAACATTTTAATGAAAATGGTATCCATATGCCCACATAGATGGGAACAAATGCACTATTATAAAGATTAAAAAAATGTAATGTCATGTATTCTTATAAATAATATCATGTGGATAAATGTAAATGTAGATGTCTTAATATAAGTTTCAAATTTACATATAAATTAAAAATATTATTACCGAGTTGCTGCACCCAATCCCTATGTTTAACCCATCCTCTTCAGCATGCGGGTAACGACCGGTAGCACCGTATTTCTCTCTGACTTGGTCAACAACCCAACTATTGGGGCATATTTTTGGCATATTTTCTTTTAAATGATTAGGATAAGGAACACTTCTACCATTCAACCGTCTGAATTATTTCCTGTCACTATCCCATTTCATCCTGTTTTGTTCGTACAATGCGATCCATGGTTGTGTCCCTTCAGAATTGTAAAGAACTAATTTATTGGTTGCTTCGATTTCTGCATTCGCTGATGAAATCAAACCAACATTATATAGTACTTATAGATAAAAATGTAAATTATATCGAAGTTCAACATGAATATTAATTACTTTCTGTAAATTTGAAAAATTATAAGTCACTTACTCTTTATCAAGTGCTTTTTTCCACTCATTTGGAGAAAATCTCCTTATCTTTTGTCTTCATCCATTTCATTGTCCCAAATCACCGCACCTGGTTTGTTGTCAATTTGCTTGATGTACTCACTGGCATAATAAAAAGACTCATATGATATGTACCCCTCTGATTTTTCCCTTTGTCGAACAAAACCTTTCAATTTCTTCATGTACCTCTCTAAGAAGAACATCCAATGACAAGAAAAAACCCCAACTAATTTAACATCATCTAATAGGTGGATTAGAAGATGAACCTGTAAGTCCATGAAACTCATTGGCAGTTCCTTCTCAAACATACAAATAATCTCAACTATCTCTTGACGCCACCGTGGAATGCTAGCCACATGAATCTCCTTTTACGTGATCCAACGTACAAATGCAGATAATTTATATATGGCACGTCCTAGGTCTTGAGGGAATTCATGTTTCACACACCCACACATGAACAAAGGATAATGACACTGCAAAGTTATAAACACGTGAAATAATATATAAAATTGGTTATGCTTTATGATCCCCACATGGGATAACATTTATTAATATAACAAATAATAAAATCATGCTTTCGAAATTATACGTACTCTTAGAAGATTCAAATGGTCATGCGATTTTAACCCCGACAAATGGTCATCCATGGTGAAGCAGTGTCGTAGTGAAGACTCGTATGAAGTTGGCACCCTGACATCCATTATAACCTCCTTTGCCAAAGATATATCATCTTTTTTTTAAATCCATGGGACATCACCTTCTTTGAAAAACCATGAATTAGAGGAACCAATGTCTGCCTCTGATCCCGTGCTTTCTAATTGTCTTGGAAAATGTTTCTTTTTAGTTTTTCAAGTAATAAAATCTTTCCTAACAGCCAATGTGTCACTTTGTTTCGATGATATGTGCCGCCATAAAGAAGATGAAACATTTTGATGCAGGGGCATTAGACCCTAGCCAGCAATGTGGAAGTTTTGTCCACATGTTGTGGCTAGTAGGGTTTGAAACATATAAAGTGTAACAACTAGGTGTTAATACCTTAGCTGATTGTATTATTTAGATTAATTAGAGTCATAGGAAGTCGAATAGCTCAGTTTTTCTAGCTGTCATATTTTCAGTTAATTGAATTATTGTAATTAGACTGTTGATTTTCCAAAATGGTCCTCACTGAAGAACCGAAGAGTCACTCTGTGATGTATATAATTATATCCTCCAGATGTAGAAAGGGGGAGAGAAAAGGGTAGAAGAGATATTTTTGCAGTGAGACTCTGTGCATTGTCGATTGCTTCCAATTAAATGGATTTCAGTTTTGTTGAATTTATAATTGTCTTGGAAAGTAAATTGTGAGGAATTTCATTTAGTTTTGAGGTGATTGTATATTGGTAGTTCCGTTTTCTTGTCTTTGAATTCCCGCAAGCTGTTGAATAACCCTATAAATCTACCCTGACCACCGACGAGGTCTGTACAGTGATACTGGCCGTGGAACTCTGGTTATAGTAATGGAATCCTGCGAAATAAAGAAATTTATGTTTGATTGTGTAAATTGAACTCCCCAACCGAAGATTTAACCCGGAGTAAATCAACGAGAATATACATAGGAGAGCGCAACTCGGATGTCCAACCACGGTCAATCCCTGTAGCAAAACCGCAAGTGGGTTTCCAAGAGCGGTTTCCCCATTCCGCACCACCTTTCGGGGCTAAGTGGTATTCCCTCGATGAGGAGCGATTCCATAGAGGAACCGACGCGTGGCCAGATTGGACTGTGGAGAAACCGCCCTTCCGTATTCATTTCATGCGTTAACGATCGACTAAGGACGCCAAGCGAAATCGTCAAGAGCCATCGATCTGGTGCAGGAGCATCGAAGGGTGATCATTGAACGGATATGCAGGACATTTAACCTAAGGTACGGTTATATGTTTGTTTAGTCCGTAGACATATATGTGGGGCCGACCGGAGGTATATTATAACGCCAGCGAATTATAAGGTATCGGGACATTATATAAAGCGAGAGATATAATTAAATTTTCAAAGGTTGCCAAATCATATTTATTTATCAAATTCCATGAATTTGATAAATAATATTCCAGAAAAGCATAAAGGACCACGTGGCAGAAAGGAAAGGGGATACGACCGAGCCACGTAGCGTTGACCATCCCTCCATTGGGTGCTGACTTTCAGCTTCGTTGCGTCATTTGTGGTATCAGAGCCAGTTTGACGTTGTTTTGCTGACATGGCAATACGAGTTGGTAGGGGTACTGGCAGAAGGAGACCTGTAGCCAACGCAGAGGTGTTGGAGGTGTTGCAGAGGGTCGAGGCCAGAATGGATGCTGTGGAGCGAAGACAGACCTGAGATCCTGAAGACATCAGTGAACCTGAAACAGAAGAAGCTGAAGAAAATGTTAAAATTCCTCTTGACATGAGGCTCCTTAGGACTATTCTGGGGTCTGCAGTTAAGCCCAGGATTGAAGTGTCAAGCTATGCAGGGGGACTGAATCCAGAAGAACTAGTAGACTGGATAAATTAATTAAACAAGTGCTTCGATTATGAAGAAATAAGTGAGGATAAAAAGGTCAAGTTTGCAGTGACAAAGCTGAAAGGGCATGCTGCACTTTGGTGGGATGGAGTGCAAGCAGAAAGGAGGAGAGTTGGCAAGCAACCTATCAATAGCTGGACCAGAATGATGGCTAAACTAAAAGGTAAATTCTTACCTAGTAATTACCAACTGACATTGTACAGACAAATTCAGAACCTGAGACAGAGGTTGCTGACAGTAAAAGAATACACAGAGGAATTCTACAGAGTGAGCATAAGAGCTGGGCAATTCCAAGATACACCAGAGAAGACTTCCAGATATGTGAATGGTCTCAAGCTGGAGATCCAAGATGAGATTGGTCTTCTGTCTCCCAAGACAGTGGAAGAGGCCTATCAGATGGCCTTGAAAGCAGAGGAGAAACTCTTGAGGAAACAGTCTACCAAGAAGAGGGGTACTTTCCGTGGGAAGGGAAGTCAGGGTGGTAGAGGAAATCCTACACTCAAGGATGGGGATAATAGTAACTCACCTCAGAATGCATCTACAGAGGAGGATGCAAGTGGCAGAAGGGGTTCTTACAGAGGAAAAGGAAGAGGAGGCAGAGACAGTGGCAGAGGTAGAGAATTGAGGTGTTATAGATGCTGGGAAGTGGGACACAAGCACTATGAATGCCCAGAGAATGTGAGTGCTGGTCCAAGGAATGTTTTTGTTGCCCAGGCTGAAAAGGAGGCAGAAATTGAAGAAGACATTCTTCTAGAAAGAGGAGAATCCTTAGTGGTAAATAAGGTTCTGTTGAAGCAAGCCAAAGAGGCCACTGAGCCTGCACAAAGGAAGACTTTGTTTAGGAGCATATGCAAAGTCCAAGGGAAATGCTACCAGCTAGTCATTGATAGTGGCAGCCCAGAAAATCTAGTTTCCACTAAGGTAATAGAGAAGTTGAAGTTGAAGACAAGGGAGCATCCAACTCCCTACAGGGTGTCCTGGCTGCATAAAGGGCACCAGTTGGTTGTGAAAGAATAGTGTGAAATAGAGCTGCAAATGGGCAAGTAAAAGGACAAAGTTTTGTGTGATGTAATACCCATGGATGTGTGTCATATACTGCTGGGTAGACCTTGGCAGTTTGACAGAGCAACAGTGCATGATGGCAAGAAGAACACTTACAAGTTTTTCAAAGATGGGGTGCATCATACATTGATACCCATGGAAGAAGGAGAGCCATCCAGCAGAGTGATTGATCCAAAGACCTTGTTGCTGAGCGGGAAGGAATTTCTACAGCAGATAGAAGAAGAAGAGGTAAGCTTTACTTTAGTTTGCAAACCTAAAGTAGTTCTTGCTTCTACAAATATTTCTAATTTGCCAGTAGAAATCCAAGAAATGTTAGATGAGTATTGTGACATTGTTGTGGATAATTTACCTGATGAGCTACCACCTGTGAGAAAAATCAGCCATCATATAGATTTTATCCCTGGATCAAATCTGCCAAATAAGGTAGCCTACATAATGACTCCCAAGGAAAATGAGGAAATCAGGAGACAGGTATAGGAGTTGGTGGACAAAGGACTGATCAGAGAAAGTCTGAGTCCATGTGCAGTACCAGCAGTTTTGAGCCCAAAGAAAGATTGAGGCTGGAGGATGTGTACTGATTCCAGAGCAATTAATAAGATCAAAATCAGGTACATATTTCCTTTGCCCAGAATTGAGGACTTAATGGACTGTTTGAGTGGTGCTAAGTATTTCTCAAAGATAGATTTGAAGAGTGGATACCATCAGATTAGGATAAGAGAGGGTGATGAATGGAAGACTGCCTTTAAAACAAATGAAGGACTGTATGAATGGATGGTAATGCCTTTTGGGTTGTCAAATGCACCAAGCACTTTTATGAGACTTATGAATGAAGTGTTGAAAGAATTTATTGGGAAATTTGTGATAGTATATTTAGATGATATACTAGTTTTCAGCAAAACTAAAGAAGAACATTTAAGGCATCTTAATCATGTCTTGAAGAAGCTGCACCAAGAGAAACTGCTGATAAATTTGAAGAAATGCTCATTCATGAAGGAAGAGTTGGTGTATTTGGGTTTTGTTGTTTCTGCAGAAGGATTGAATATGGACCCAGAAAAGGTCAAGGCAATTGTGGAATGGCCTTCACCCAGGAGTATTTTTGAGGTAAGAAGTTTCCATGGACTTGCTAGTTTTTACAGAAAGTTCATAAGGAACTTTAGTAAGATCAATGCACCCATAATTGAAACAATAAAGAAGAGAAAACAACCATTTAAGTGGACTTCTGAAGCAGAAAGAAATTTTAAAATTTTGAAGCAAAAGATAACAGAGAAGCCTGTTTTGATTCTGCCTGATTTCACTAAACCATTTCAAGTAAAATGTGATGCCAGTGGAGAGGCCATTGGAGCTGTGTTGAGTCAGGATGATAGGCCTGTAGCCTATTTCAGTACAAATTTGAATGATACCAAAAGAAAGTATTCCTCTTATGAGAAGGAATTCTATGCAATTGTTCAGGCACTGAAGAAGTGGAGACATTATTTGATGTCCAGGGAATTTTTGTTATATTCTGACAATCATGCTTTGCAGTATATTGTATAGCAGCCCAAGTTGAAACATAAGCATGCTAAGTGGGTTGATTATCTCCAAGGTTTTAATTTTGTTTTGAAACATATAAGTGGCCAAGCCAACAAAGTAGCTGATGCTTTGAGTAGGAGACACTTGCTCGTTCAAGAAAATAATTTTGAGGTTGTAGGATTTGATTTTCTCAAGGAATTGTATAAAACAAATCCTGATTTTAAAGATGCATTTGAGGCATGTAGTAACGCTTTTTTAACAGACAGAAGCCAGTGGCTGGATTATTTTTTGCAGGAAGACTTGTTATTCAGAAAGAACCAACTGTGTGTACCAAAATGTTCCATGAGAGAAAATTTGATCAAAGATAAGCATAGTGGTGGAATTGCTGGAGACTTTGGTACTGATAAGACTTATGAGCAGCTGAGTCACTTTTTCTAGCCCAATATGAGAACAGAAGTAGACAAGTTTGTGAAGAATTGCAAAATATGTCAGTATGCTAAAGGAAGGAGCCAGAATGCAGGATTGTACACTCCCTTGCCTATTCCAGATAGGCCTTAGGACATGATGAGTATGGATTTTTTTCTAGGATTTCCCAAGACCCAGAGAGGGAATGATGCAGTCTTTTTTGTGGTGGACAGATTATCCAAAATGGCACATTTTATTCCATGTTATAAAACTAGTGATGCCACCCATGTTGCTAACTTGTTTTTCAAAGAAGTTGTTAGGTTAAATGGGTTGCCCAAGAGTATTGTTTCAGATAGAGACCCCAGATTTGTGGGTCACTTTTGGAGGACATTGTGGAAGAAACTTGGTACCAAACTGAGTTTCAGCTCAGCTTGTCACCACCAGACTGATGGAAAAACTGAGGTAGTGAATAGGAGTCTGGGAAATTTATTGAGAAGTCTTGTAGGAGAGCATCTCAAGCAGTGGGATCATATTTTTCCCTAGGCAGAATATGCATATAATGACTCACCAAACAGGAGCACAGGGCAGAGCCCATTTCATATTGTTTATGGAATGCATCCCAGAGGAATATCAGAATTAAGAAATCTGGGAAGAGCAGAACTGAGAAGTGCAGATGGTGAGGAATTTGCTTCAGAGATCCAGGCCATACAGGAACAAGTGAAACAACAATTACAAGGCAGCAGCATCAAATAAAAATAGAGCAGACTTGAGCAGAAAGGAAGTTCATTTTGAAGCAGGAGATCAGGTTTTGGCACACTTGAGAAAGGAGAGGTTCCCAAAGAAGCAGTACAACAAATTGAAGTTCAAAAAGATTGGACCATGCAAGATAATTAGGAAGTTTTCTGCAAATGCTTATGAGATTGAATTGCCACATGATGTTGGAATATCTCCCATTTTTAATGTTGCAGATTTGTACAAGTATGAAGATGATGGTGCAGAAGAAGGATCAGCAGACAAGGAACATATTGAGTGGAAAGAACAACTACATCCAGCACAGCCATTGCAACCAGAGAGGATACTGGATAAAAGACCATTCAGAAGGACCAGAGGATGAGAGTACTTTCAGTACTTGATCAAATGGAAGGATAAACCAGAGGAAGATGCCACTTGGATGACTGAAGGAATGTTGCAGAAGATAGGCAGATCAGTGGAAGAGCTCATGGACAGGGGCCCATGAAGAAGATTGCCCTCAGGAGTCTGATGCAGGGGCATTAGACCCTAGCCAGCAATGTGGAAGTTTTTTCCACATGTTGTGGCTAGTAGGGTTCGAAACATCTAAATTGTAACAGCTACGTGTTAATATCTTAGCTGATTGTATTATTTAGATTAATTAGAGTCATAGGAAGTCGAATAGCTCAGTTTTTCTAGCTGTCATATTTTCAGTTAATTGAATTATTGTAATTAGACTATTGAGTTTCCAAAATGGTCCTCACTGAAGAACCGAAGAGTCACTCTGTGATGTATATAATTATATCCTCTGGATGTAGAAAGGGGGAGAGAAAAGGGTAGAAGAGAGATTTCTGCAGTGAGACTCTGTGCATTGTCGATTGCTTCCAATTAAATGGATTTCAGTTCTGTTGAATTTATAATTGTCTTGGAATGCAAATTGTGAGGAATTTAATTTAGTTGTCAGGTGATTGTATACTGGTAGTTCCGTTTTCCTATCTTTGAATTCCCGCAAGCTGTTGAATAACCCTGTAAATCTACCCTGACCACCGGCGAGGTCTGTACAGTGATACTGGCCGTGGAACTCTGGTTATAGTAATGGAATCTCGCGAAATAAAGAAATTTATGTTTGATTGTGTAAATTGAACTCCCCAATCGAAGATTTAACCCTGAGTAAATCGACGAGAATATACATAGGAGAGCGCAACCCGAACGTCCAACTGCGGTCAATCCCTGTAGCAAAACCGCCAGTGGGTTTCCAAGAGCGGTTTCCCCATTCCGCACCACATTTCGGGGCTAAGTGGTATTACCCCAACGAGGAGCGATTCCATAGAGGAGCCGACGCGTGGCCAGATTGGACCGTGGAGAAACCGCCCTTCCGTATTCATTTCGTGCGTTAATGATCGACTAAGGACGCCGAGCGAAATCGTCAAGAGCCGTCGATCTAGCGCAGGAGCATCGGAGTGTGATCATTGAACGAAGATGCAGGACATTTAATCTAAGGTACGGTTATATGTTTGTTTAGTCCGTAGACATATATGTGGCGCTGACCAGAGGTATATTATAACGCTGGTGAATTATAAGGTATCGGGACATTATATAAAGCGAGAGATATAATTAAATTTTCAAAGGTTTCCAAATCATATTTATTTATCAAATTCCGTGAATTTGATAAATAATATTCCAGAAAAGCATAAAGTACCACGTGGAAGAAAGGAAAGGGGATATGACCGAGCCACATAGCGTTGACCATCCCTCCATTGGGTGCTGACTTTCGTCTTCGTTGCGTCACATTTTTAAATATATGCATGGGATCTAATAAGTGGGCATTCTTAAGATGCTCCCAATATTGGAGGTCATAAAATATAGATTTCCTTTTCATCCTAATTGGAAATTTCTCGACATAGGTGTCGAAGAAATCTGGATCATCGAACATAGGCTCCCCATTTGAATCGAACATTTCCATGAACTCCTTCTCCTTCTCTCTCTCATATGATCTAATCCATTCAGCTGGTGTCATTATTGGAGGCCTTTGGGTTCTCTCTCATTTACCATTGAAATTGGATGCTTCTCTTCTATAAGGGTGTTCTTCTGGTAGGAATACCCTAGAGCAATAATACACTAGCTTTCGTAGGTCCTTGGACCATCTAGCTTTCAGAGAAGTTCCACAAAATTTATATCCAAAATAGCTTTTTGTTACAAGACCTATGAGATTATATTTGTATACATTAATTAATATTCATGGCACGTTAAAAAATATCATGAAGATCATAAAAAATATTACAACGAATTAAATAACTAATATGTGAAAGAATATTGTTACATATATAAACAAATCAATAAATTAAACATGTAATTTACCAGAGCAAACTCTTAAGCCTGGATAATCATGTGTCGTGTAAGCACATATTCCATACAACATAAAACTCCTCTCTGCTGTGATGGGTCTTGATATATCATATACATTTATCCCATCCCATAATTCATTTAATTCATATACCAGTGGTTGTAAGTAGACATCCATATTCTTCACTTGTCTTCTACCAGGGACTATGAGAGCCAACATAAGATGTTCATTCTTCACGGAAAACCATGGGGGGGTATTGTTATTGATCACTACTATAGGCCAAACAGAATAGTTGGTGTTCTGGATGGAATATCGGTTGACGCCATCCATGGCTATGCTGAGTCGTAGACTTCGTACTTCATCCTTGATTTTTTCGGGCCATGTATCCTCTATATGCTTCATGGATATTGAATCAGTTGGGATTCACATAAATCCCAACTCACTTCTGTGTGAGGCATGCCATCCCTGCAACATAGCTAATTCTTTGCAACGAAAGAGCCTTTGAATCCTTGGGATTATAGGAATGTGCCTCAATATCTTAAAATGAGGACTAGTACATGATTTACCCTTCTTTTTTGATTTATCATACCTATCATGCCCACATTTCGGACACATCTCTTTGTCTGCATATTCTCCTCTATATAGAATATAATAATTTGGACTTGCATGATATGATATGTACTCAACACCCAACATTTTCAACAATTTCTTTGCCTCTTCATAGCTACCAGGAAAGACATTATCACTCGGAAGAACCTTATCTTTGAATAACATGTAGTTGGTGATCATGGAAAAATACATTAATAAATGTACATTAATGTCAATATAATTATTAACGTTCATAAAATTTACCATTTGTAATGTTCATTGCAGTGTACTGATTATATTTCAAATTTATATAAGGGGAGTACTTTATGGTAACTTACCTCAAAAGTTCTGAGAAACATGCATTCGACAAGCCAAATTTTTCTTTCAAGTTGTACAGTAACATCGTTGTCCCAAACTGCGTAGACTTTGACTGACCACCAGGTCCAAAGAGAGGGGTGGTGGAAGAAAATTTAAGGCTTTCGAAAAAGGTGTTAGCGATATGAGTATCATCTCCTAGCTGATCATCATTTTGGAATGCATCTAAAAAAAATTTCTCCTTGGCAGTCGTATCCCTTAAGTAATCATCCATACCAACCTCTATTTTATTGCCTCCATTGCTAGCTTGTGAAGAGCTACTATTTTTGTAGTCATTCCTAATTGGTGAATCTGGATGTAGCGGGAATTGAATCGACGGTTGATTCAACCATTCTTGGTATCGTTCCTCTCCGATTTTTTATCTTAATTCAGTCTTCTCTCGATTTTACATTGTCGTGGGGTGCAATAAAATATGGTAGGTAGGTCGTTCATCATCACTAGAATCCTAATAATTAAAAAAAAAAAAAAATTGAACATGATTAGTACAAAATATATGATATCAATTAGTAACCATGTTGACAATATTGCATCATTATAAATTGGTTTGGCGTTGAAATAATTACATATTAATCAATATATATACCAAAAAATTATAATTATAATTACCATCATTGTCTCAAGATTGTGGCTAGAAGATGAAATATTGTTATAATTGGCAGGGTGAAGCGGTTTTCCATTTTCATCTACCAAATGCGCCTTGCGGTATGCAGCTCCTGATAAGAACTTCTGATGTTTTGGAGTAGTTTCAATATTTTGTGCATTTGAAATCGATGTTGAATCTGCATGAACCTACAAATTTGTATACATTATAAATTTAATTAAGTTGCACATGATTGACTGCATGGATAAAAAACATAAATTCAATTAGATAGTGAAAAAATAAAACAAATATGAAGTAAATATTACGTCTCTAGATGGATAGGGAGAACTCCATGATGGACTTTTAGAAATATTATGGAACGAGCTGGATTTTGAAGAATTTTCCATTGCATATAATATATGATATTTTTTCCCTGCATTTGAGAAAAACAACAATAAATTTTGGTGCACAAACCTAAATGTAATTTCGGTGCATAATGTACAGATAAATGCACCAGTGCGTTTTTGGTATTACGCACCGGTGTCGTTTTATAACTCGACGCACCGGTGTTGTTCGATTAAAGGACACACTGGTAAATGAATAACCACAAATAAAAAAAGCGCAACACTATTTCTTTAAGTGAAAAAAAAAACGGTAAATTGAAAAATGGGCGGCAAAATATTTTCGAAAATCTAATTTCATAAAACATTTCTTTAAATACTAAACACTTTTCATTATTTCACTATGTTTGCAAAAATTTTCAACCAGATATTTGCAGGAAACATACCTGGAGCAAACAGAGCATGAGAGCACTGTGGAGCGGGGAAATACATTCGAACAGAAGTATTCAGACAATCAGAATTCCAAACCTCTGGTGATTCAAACATTGTAACATAGGATTTCAAACGATGTGAGTAAAGTTTATTGTTTTTTTGTACTTTTTTTTGTAGTTTTTTTTTATGCAGTAAAAGAAAAAATCAAACTCTATTGTTTTTTTTTACTTTTTTTGTAGTTTTTTTATGAAGTAAAATAAAAAAATAAAAGTTTATTTTTTTTTTACTTCTTTCTGCAGTATTTTTTACCTTTTCTACAGTTTTCAGAAACAAAATAAAAAAAGAAATCCAATTTTAGAAAGAAAACCCTAGTTTATTTTTGTTTCTGCCCTTTCTTCTCCCTCTTTTTGTAATTTCAGAATTAGGACTTTTCAATTTTGATTTATAGGGTTTGTATAGTCATAAGACATCCAACCCATGAGATGAATTGCATAGTCTGATCCCAATCCATGTTGGCCCTTGCGTCAATCTAAAAAAAATCAGATTTTTTTTTCGTCGGTGTGCCTTGAGTAACATAGTGCACCAGTGCGCTCTCTTATACCAGCGCACCATGAAAGTACAGTGATAAAAAATAAAAAAAATAAAATATTCTTTTATCAGTGCGCCATATGTAACATATGGCACGGTGCACTATTTCATTATGGTGCACCGCAAATGTGTTGTTTTACAAAAAAAACCATTTTAGAAACAAACCCTACATTTTTTTGTTTCTTCTCTTGCTTCTCCCTCTTTCTGTGATTTCAGAATTAGGGATTTTCAATTTATATTTATAGGGTTTGTATTGCTAAATATAATCCTAAGACGTCTAACCCACAAGAGGACCTGCATAGTCGGATATCAATCCATGTCGGCCCTTGCATAAATTTAAAAAAAAAATAGAAAAACAATATACTGTGATAAAAAATTAGAAAAACAAAATATTTTTTCCCAGTGCGCCATTTGTAAAATATGCAGCCGGTGCGTTATTTCATTATGGTGCACCGTGAACATTCTGTTTCGAAAAAAAAAAAAAAAAATACAAACCTTACATTCTTTTTGTTTCTACTCTTTCTTCTCCCTCTTTCTGTGATTTCAGAATTAGGGCTTTTCAATTTAAATTTATAGGGTTTGTATTGCTAAATATAGACCTAAGACATTCAACCGACGGGACGATTAGCATAGTCGGATCCCAATCCATGTGGGCCCTTGCATGAATTTACAAAAAAAATAAAAAATTTATTGGTGCTCTGGGCATAACATAGCGCACCGGTGCTCTATATTGTATAAGTGCACCGCATAAGTAATGTGATAAAAAATTAATAAACAATTTTTTTTTTATCGGTGCTCCATATGTAAAATATGGCACTGGTTTATGCTACAAAAATTAACACTGGACGATTTTTATTATTTTATCATGGTTAACCGGATTGGTGATTAATTTGTAACGCACCGGTGCTCCTTGTTGACATAGAGCATTGTTTGGTCTATTATACTGTTTGTGCGATGCGTTTGGAAGACATCCATGCACCGGTGTCAGTGCGTACACCATGAATGGTGCACCGATTTCTTGAGATTTTTTTTTTACTTGAAAAGTTGACAATTTATTTATAAATATATTAATTAATGATATGGTACAGGTTTGAGATTGATAAATAAATAACTGAAAAGAGATCAAGTAACAAAAATACAAATAACACATCAAGAAATGCAAAGAAGGCAAGTTCTTTGTATATTTTTTACAAAAAATATTATTTTTGAACTATGTGTAAGTTCAACTAATATTTATTGTTTACTATGTATCATGTAGAGCCACAAAATGACGAAGCTCGATAAGATTATTTATGATCTAGGACCATAAGAGTGTAAAAGCTTGATGGAAAAATTGCAAAAGGATGAATCAGGTGAATGAAAAATACTATCGATCCAATATCAGTTTTTTTTTTTAGTTTCTATTAATAATATAATTAAAATTATTAGATAACATTTGTGAAACATTCTATTAATTTACATCTGTTTAATGTTCTACAGGACCCAACAACTCACAAAAGGAATGTTGTTCTGAGAAAAGAAAAAAATAGAACATGCAAATGAAAACGAATTGCTCCTTAGCTCATCTAGAGTGGTGTTGGAGGTTAACGAATTACAAAAGTTTGAGGGATCTAGTGGAATGAATGTATAGACGTTCTTTCCACTTACAATACAAAAATCAATCCAATGATTCCAAGAACCAAATTTTATCTAAACTACAGGAAGAGTTTCTAGAGAATTGGTCAATGAGACCTGTCAGACTTTTAATAGCAAAAACATACAACAACAAAAAATAAGGAATGAAAAAGTAATATTCCTTTAGATGTTTGTCTATAATTATTTATAAATATCACTTTTGTTATACTTACTTTTCATATATCAATATAAAAATTAAATATTTTATTGTCATGTTACATTTTTAGGAAGATTATGAAAATCTCAAAAGATGAACGAGCTGATATCAAAAATATGCCAGTATGAATGTCCAAAAAGGTGTACAAGGAGACGGTCAAAGAAATGGACAAAATTGCATCGTGGGAGGAGCCATCTAAACAAAAAAGTGCTTCAAATGTAATATGTAATCATTGAATTTTTCGATCATTAGGTACAATAAATAAACAATTTAGCATTAAATATTAATTTTCAAGTATTTTCTTGCAGAAAAAAGAAGAAAATGGAATCCATTCAGCACATAAAATAGGACGACAAAGAAGAAAATTATTGATATCTAAGTTTGTGAGTAATTGTTACTTCCTTATAACAACTTAACTAGATTTCATTTTTGTATTTTTTAAGTTGTTTTACAAAATTTATCATTGAATGTCTTCAAACAGGTGCTAACATACAAAGAAGAACCATCAGAGGAATTGATTGAAATTGGGTTAAATATGGGTTGTGAGTATATGTTGGCATATCATAACTTAATTGTGGAATTTGTAAGCATATTTCGATCTTTTTTTACTTAGCTCCATCTATAATTAATAGAAAAAATAAATCTTTTATATTAAATATATGATTTGTTATGGGAGATCAAACTTGCAGGGAACAAAGTATGGCACTGCGCCAACAGATCAAATCTTGAAAGATGGCATGTTACATGGTTTTGAAAGAATGTGTATAGTTTATGAGTCAATTTTTGCATTGGTACGCCATTTCTTTTCGATTTACATTGATGTATATTATTTAATATTGCAATTTTCATTATTATCACCAATGTATATACACTCATTACATTTTATTTTTATGTTTGTAGATGGAAGGTGAAGAAGAAGAAAACAATCAACACCGTGAACAAAAAATTCCTGAAAATAACCCAAGTATTGGAAGTAGCTCTAGCAATGATAACAATTCAAGTGAAGAATGATGATAAATATGTTTGGATATCAAAGCAAGGTGTTGTATTTTTTGAAAAATGTCTGTGAAATCAGACATTTTCTTTAATGTAATGGACATAGTGTCCCAATAGAAAGATAAAGGGATACCAATAACTGCACCATTTTGTATGACAAAGTATGTCTCATTCATATATATATATATATATATATATATATATATATATATATATATAATAATTTTTTTTTAATTTATTCTATTGTGTTCTCCATTGTCACTATTGCGTTCTCCATTATCGTAATTCTCAAATTCACTAATAAAAATTTAATTCATATGAATATTGTTATAAGATATATATGTGTCGACTTTTCATGAATAATGAATTTTAAAAAACCACAATAATTATGATATGATATAGCAAATTAATCCAAACATCACATTCAAAATAAAAATTTAATTAATATGAATATTGTTATAAGATGTGTCGACTTTTGATGAATAATGAATTTAAAACAATCATAATAATTTCACTATCACAGGTCAATGTTTCTAAAAAATACAAAATGAAAACCGGTGCATGTATTATTATACCAGTGCGCTTGTATTCTTAAGCGCACCGATGCTTTTTTACGACCTATGGGCACCGCACAAATACCAAAACCAGTTAAAAATATTGAAGCATTTGTGTGGTACGACGCTCTGGTGTGTTTATGTCTATATACACACCGGTTCCATTTTACAACCTATTAGCACCACATGAATACCGATACCAATTATAAATCTCGGTGCGTTTGTTGGATACTATGCACTGGGGCATTTTTGTGTCTATACGCACCGGTGCATTTGGACGACCTGTAGGCACCACATGAATACCGATACCAATTATAAATCTCGATGCATTTGTGTGATACTGCGCACCACGGCGTCTATGTGTCTATATGCACCAGTGTATTTGTATGAAATATTTGCACCGCACTAATACCGATACCAATTATAAATCTCGGTGAATTTGTGTGAAAGGGCGCACCAGTGCGTTTCTATAAGTCTACGCACCGGCGCATTTATACGAGCTATGGGCACCGCTCAAATCCCAAGACCAATTAGAACGACCCCCTGTGTTTTATCACCAACACTACACCCGATGTTGTTTTATACCTTAACGGCCCGGTGTGTTATCCTTTGACTACCCCGGGGCTCTGGCTATAGGTACGCACCAGTGTGTTAAATCTTGATTAGCACACCGATGAAAAAAACATCTGTAATAACCTCCAGCCACCCATTTTTTTTTTAGTTGTGTTGAATTTCCATTAAAATCTCCTCCAAAACCTTTGTAACCATAAACAAATGTGGTAGCATATGTTTTTTTGACAATTTTGGCCAATTTTACAAAACTAAAAACCTCCTTTATAACCTCCGCTAGAGGGTCTTTCCTTGTAGTGAGTGCATAACATATACAATCATATATTTCATGAGCTCAATATATTAGTAGATGAATAATTCAAGAAAGTTGTAGATAGACAAGGTGCTCTTGATCTAATTGAAATTAAATACAAGGTTACCACTTATTTACCTCATAGGAACCTCCTTGTATGGACCTTATATGGAGGATGCAATATTGTTAATAGAAGGATAGTTATAATTTGGGGAATATTTGTTTTATGGACTTCTAACTTAATGAGGAGGTTTAATTGGTTCCTATATTTCTGTTTGTTACTAGATTTTAGCGTTCATTGTCAATGACATAAATGATCTTTCCATGTTATTAATATAAATCTCTAGCTTATGAAAATGATTAAAAAATAATATTTTGGTTAATAAGTAAAGGTAAGGCCTAAGTAGTTTTGTGTCCCTAGACACTTACAAAATTTAATATCACAATTTCTTCTCGAAATAACGATATTGTTTCCTTTTTATTGGAAAAAAAAGAATAAATAGATACATACACCGATATCTCTCTAAGCCCCACCCCCCCCCCCTCTCCAACCCAATTCCATGACACCTTATGAATGAGAATTTTTATCTTAAAAAAAGTTGAATTGAGAAAAATGACAAAAGGAAAAATGGTTAGGAAAAAAATAAAATAGGGTGAAAATAAGAGAAAACAAAGAACGTAAAATGGATGTAAGATAAGGGAAAATTATTAGATGTAGGAATTTACATGGTAAGTTCCTTAGATCAAACACTAAAGGTCACCGCTCACAAACAGATCACAAATTAGTACACCAGTATATCACGTGGTTAAAACCCTCGAAGAGGGAAATAGTTCATGGCCTGAGCTAACACAACCACTTCAGGAAATTTATTAATATAAAAAGAAAATTTACATAAGCTTATCTCATAAATGGTTACTGGATAAATGACCCTCCATGCTCTTTAAATAGATATCATGGAACAATTGGGTGTTAAGACACAGATCAAGTGTTGGTAAAACCGAGGAGAGAGTGAACCATCGGATCACTACATATCGTGACCGTCAGATTATAAGTTACAAATGTACATAGTAAAGAAACACACTTTACCTAACTCTACACTAGACCAAGTTATACTTAACTATTTCCCATGTGTTGGAATATCCTAACATCCCCCTTAAGAACAACTTGGGATAGGATTGAAGGATTTAAGGTGACACAATAGGAGAAGGAAGGAGGAATTAGACCCTATCCCTCATTAATGATAACTTTCCTAAACTCCAAGCATAGATCAAAGTTTGGTAAACTTCGCTTCTGTGAGAGCCTTTGTAAATATATCAACAACTTGATCATTTGTTGAATAATACTATACTTCAAGAACACGGTCATGAATGAGATTTCTGATGAAGTGTATATGAAGCTCAATGAGTTTCATACATTGATGTTGAACTGAATCTTTGCATAGCTGAATGGAACTCTGATTATCACACCAAAGTGTAGTTGGATGGTGCTGATGAAGACCAAATTCAGACAAGATCTGACGAAGCCACATGGTTTCCTTGTTGGCTTAAACTGCACCACGATACTTTTCTTCTGCCGAAGAAAGAGAGATGGAACTTTGTTTCTTACAATACCATGTAATAGGTCGTGAACCAAGAGTGAATACATATCCTACAGTAGACTTTTGATCATCAGGGTCACTAGCCCAAACAGAATTAGTGAAACCTCGGTTGATATATTCGAGGTACAGTTCAGTCCGAGATTCATTACAGTGCAGGAGCATCTCCATGCTTGATTGGTTGGTGCATAAACCGAGCAACAAGACCAATGACAAAGGAAAGGTCAGGACGATGGGTTAGATACATAAGTTTACCAACAAGTTGACGGTATAAGGTAGAATCAACATCAGGGGTAGTACAAGTGACTAAAATCTTGACTCCATACTAAAAGGGAGATGGGGTTGGCTTACAATCTTCCATATGAAAGTGGCGTAGAAGATCACAGGAATATTTGGACTGAGAAAGGTAATAACTTCTTTGGATTGCAAGACTTGAAGACTAAGGAAGTAATGCAAGTTTCCTAAGTCTGTCATTTCAAACTTATTTTTGAGCCTAGACTTCACATGGCTTATATGGTTGGGATTAATACTAGTAAGGATAAGATCATCAACAAAAATAAAAAGGATGATGAAAGACATACCCACTTTCTTGGTGTAGACAGTGTTGTCAGAATGACACCTAGAAAAGCCATTATCTAAGAAAAATCTATCCATTTTGGCATACCAATCCTGAGGAGCTTGTTTGAGACCATAGAGAGACTTCCTAAGGTGAAAAACAAGGCTAGAGTCATTTTGGATAAATCCAGGGGGTTGTTCCATGTAGATTTATTCATGCAAATCTCCATGTTAAAGGAGGCAGCAAGGGAAATAACAAGGCAGATAGAATTGATTTTGGCAACAGAGGAGAAGGTTTCAATATAGTATGTTATCACAAAATTGCACTTGATTGGCTACTAATCCGACAACTTTATGTAACTGTTTCAAACCAGCTTGTGACTGAAGCTTAGCCTCTTCAGTCTGAGAGGGCTCTCTCAAAGGGGTTAATGATATTTGATAATGATGAAACTAGATGGCTAACTCTATTTGGAAATTAACTTGACTATGATGTGTGTAGGCTGAAAAGAGTACAGGTCTGCAACCATTGGGCTTATGGAGTCAACAAATCAGTAAGTTCAGTGGTAAGGTCTCCTGACATGGAAGCTAAGGTAGGCAAGACTTTTTAGCAAAGGTAAATCACACATGGAACATAGAACAACACATCCATTTCTTCAATAAAGGAAGTTAGAGTATACACATATGAATTCTGAGTAATAAAGATGAAATCCACTGCAATTAGTACACATAAAAATATAAATCAGAAAATCATTAAAAAATCCATGAGAATCTCAAGTCTATCAAGAAAGAGTCCTATGTATTACTGATATCAATCAAATTACATAAAGCTGCATTAGTGCGAAAAATATCTAACCCTTTACAATTTCAATAATATTCCCTTTAATAGACCTTCTTACATCAGAGATGATCTGCCTCTTGGCTATATTCATCGAACTCTTCCTATGACACCTTTCATAATAGTAAAACATTTTCTTTAATCAGAAAATGACAGCTACACTCTAAAACAGTCCTTTTCCTAATAGGACTCATATTCCTATTTATTACATCAAACTACCTTATCTTTTAAAAAAATTACCTATCTGAAAAATAATGCTTCACATGTTCGAATGGGCTATGTCATAGCTCATCACTACTTGACATGTTAAATATCCTCCTCAATATATGGAAACAAACCCTATTTTTTAGGAAAACAAGACCGTATCTTCAACAAAGTCTTCAACTAATGAGATGTCTCCATTTCATGGTATTAAAGTCATGGATGATTGCATGCAAGGTCCCTTAACCTGTTCAATGTGTCTACCTGTCCAAAATTGCTCTTAAACCTGCTCAGAAAACTTCAAAATAGCTTGCTACGAAAACATGGCAGTTTCGTAGCGTGCTTTCGTAGCATCCAAAAAATGACTTTTGCAATCAAAATTTCTGCTTCTTTACTATTTCATGGTGTCCATCATGACCTTACATATCATCACTACCATTTCGCTTCCATAAAAGCTACAAAAAATGGTTTTAGAAGAAAAAATAAAGCTACAGATTTTTTCGTAGCATTTTCCTAGCTTCAAGCCTAGGAAATGCTACGAAACTGTGTAAAACTGTGCAATTTCCAGATTTTGACCTTGTTTCAAAAAGGTTCCTTCCAGCTGTATAAACTTGGTTTTAAACATGCCATTAACCTATCAAAACATAAACAAACTCAACTTAAGAGCCTTGAGGTGTTTCCTCTTCATTAATGATGAGTTGAGCTATGGGTTCCTGAACTACTGTCATCTTTAAACCCTTCTTCTCTAGCTCCTCATTGATCAATTCTAACCGCTCTTGGAGGTCTTTAACTTAGTCCTTCAGCTTTCTGTTGCTATATTTCAAGTGAAATTTCATTCTTATAACATGCTTCACCTCTTTTCTTAATGGCATAGTCCATTTGATTAGTTGATGTGTATCATCTAAGGTCTTTGCACACTATCAACCTGCTCTTCCCAAATCTCTTTCATTTTCTCAAACTGCACTTTTTGGACATTATTTTTCCTTTCCTCTTTCTTCATGACTTCTATTTCATGATTTTCTAACTTCAATTTCTCCTTTAAGACCTCAATCTCTGTTTTTCCAATAATTTTCTCCTTTCCTGTACTTTGCTTGATGACTGGATCTTCTTCTGCAGGGGATGAAAGGTCAATAATGCGTTGTGGTGGCTGGACAGTGTCAGTGGCTAGATGAACTTCTTTACTGATTTATAAAATTTTTCTAGCATGTCTTGTCATGGGTTTCATAGCCTGAAACATAAAACCTGCATCCTCACCTTCAAACTCTAACTTCTTTGCTAATTTGGCTTTCTTGAGCTTCTTTCCTCCCTCATCTATATCCTCATCTTGGACTATAGGAGTCTCTTCAATATAAATAGCATGTAGAATGTCTTCTCAATTGACTTTATCCATTTTTTGGCTCCTTGTAATCCTTTTTCTACCATGTTTACTCACATTTGGCTCTTGTTTTTCAGGTTTGCTCATAGTTGACTTTTGTTTTGCAGGTGAAATAATATGTGTATCAATTTTCTTCAATTGCTATGTTTCCATGATTACTGGTTCACTTTGCTCTGCCCCTACTGGTTCACTTTGTTCTACCACTGAAGGTGATGTTATACCTCTAGGTTTAGGAGTTCTTTTAGGGGTAATGGCATCCACTTCAAAACCACTGACAAACAGAAAAGAAGATCAGTCTTTGCCTAGTATTTTTAACTCATCTAAAACCAAAAAATTTATTAAACCATGATGAAAAAGTGAGGTTTCACTTCCTTCAAATTTACCTTAAAATTTATCTGCCATTTTTTCTAAGCTTCTGTATAAATAAAAAGGTAGATCAAGAGATATCTTACCAACAAAATGTAGAAGAAGCTTGAAGTGTTAAGAATAAACCTTATGATATCTCCCTTCACAAGTGAAGTATTTCTGAATGATAAACAATAGCTTTGAGAGATTATCTTTCATGTAGCTCCTTGGAATGGCATTTGTAAGGTCAACCTCACTATGTTCTGGCTTGATAAATTCTTTACATTCTTGCATGTTGAATTTGAAACCTTTGAACCATTTTTCTTCTCCTCTTGGAATCCCTGTTGTTGCTGCAATGGTTTTGGTGTTATAATGAGGTTCAACATTCCTGCTTTTGCAGATGTCCCATTGAAATTTAGGGCAAACTCTTTAGCAACATGTACATGTCATCCTTGCAATATTTGGCAAAACTGCAAACACCCTGTTTTTTTGAAAACTTCTGAAGTTGTTGGGTCTTCATTTATCAGGTTCATTTCTAATGGATCATATCTAAGATAATGACCACCTTTTTTGGTCTTCCTCTTTGCAGCCATGGTGCTTTAATGTCTTCTCTACCTCGTGTGATCAGTGATACCTGCAAACCTTTGAAAATACGAGCCACAGCTTCGGCTCAGTGAAATAGCTCTCCAGAGCACAATAACACACAAAGAGGGAATGGAGAATGACAAATGACTCAATTGGGAAATATTTTAAAGTTCGATGAAAAATCATGGCAAAATGATGACTCATACATGATTAAAATGGTAATAATGACTTTAGCCATGACTATTGTACCTTGATCTTAACCCTAACTAACTCGAATGACATCTACCCTATCCCTTTCAATCATTTACTGACACCTAGAAATGGTTTTGACAAGACAGACATGAATCCTTTTTTTCGTAGCGTACCTAGTGTATTTATGGGCAGTTTCGCTACGAAATTATTACCAGTTTCGTAGCGAAAAGTGCATTTTCTTTGTGTATTTCATTACGAAAGTAGGGATTCTAGGCTAAAATGAATTTTTCAGGGTTATAAACTTGGGAAATGAAAAATGTCATAAAATAATGACTGATGTGACATGAAAAGATTTGAATGGGGGTGAGTTTTGGACTTTAGGATAAGATAAGAAGGAAAATTTAACATTTTCCTTAGCCAAGTAATGAAAAATGAATTCTATGACCCTACCTTGACGCATGAACCTCTAAGACTTTGTCAAATAATGTTTCATTTTTTTCTGAGTGATAACATAGTCAATGCCTTCAAACTTGTGAAAATGCTTTAGCAGCAAGATGAGCTTTATGTCTATCCACTTTTCCATCTAGTCCAAACTTTGTTTTGTAAACCCATTTGCACATGACAAGTTTTCTTCCCTTTGGAAGAGGAACATGATCCCAAGTATCGCTTGCCAATAAGGAACGATATTCTTCATTCATAGATTCATCCCAATATGGATGACGCAAAGCTTCTTAAAATTTGTCTGGATCAGGATTTTATGGAACTTGAGCCAATAAGGAAGAGGCTCTTTCAAGCTGAGAACGTGTACGACATCAATCTGTAGGGTCACCTGCAAGAGAACCTGCTACATCCCGAGTAGAGTGGACCCATCTTTGATGATGTGGAGCTGAAGGAATATATTTAAGAGGTGGAGGATGATTTTCACCCTCACTCTCATCATCTTAAATAGAAGGAATTCTATGAAAAATAGAAGAGATAGAGAGAGGTGGCACATATGCCAAATCTGGTTCGCAAGCCAAAGGTGGCACACCCACCGAACTAGGCTCACAGGCCAATATATTTTCATCAAATTTTACATCTCTTCTAATGATTATATTTTTTATTTTGGTTGAAGAAGTCTATATCCTTTTACATCTTCAGAATATCCAACAAAAATGCATTTTTCACTCTTAGGTTCTAAGGCTTTATGTTTCACATCTGGAATATGGGCCCAAGCATCACTTCCAAAAACACGAAAGTGATTTACATCTGTTTTGATTGAGCTCCAAGCTTCTTCTGGAGTTATATTCCTTAAAACCTTAGTAGGAGTGCGATTTACTATGTAATTTTCACAGTTAATTGCTTATGCCCAAAAATTGAGACTAAGTCCTTTAGATTGAAGCACACAATTAGCCATTTATTTTAAGGTATGATTCTTCCTTTCAGCTATACCATTTTGTTGTGGAGTATATGGAACAGTATGTTGGAATTGAATGTCATGCTCAGTGAAAAAGTTGATAAATTTTTTTGTTAACATATTCTCCTCCATTGTCTGATATTAACTTAAGAATTTGATGTCCAAATTGTTTCTCAACAAAGGCCTTAATGGCCAAGAACATGTTAAAAAATTCACTCTTGATTTTTAAGAAGTATACCCAAGTGCATATGGAAAAATAATCAATGAAATTTAAGAAGTACTTGCAACCAGAGAAATAAACAATAGGAAGTGGACCACATAAATCACTTTGCACAAGCTGCAAAGGGGCTGAAGCATGCCAAATGGCACGTTTGTCAAAACTATCTAGATGATGTTTTCCGAGTACACATCCGAAGCAAACACCATCTCAAAAAGATATCGTAGGAAGACCCGTCACCATATTTTAGTTACATAGAATTTGAAGAGAGAGATAGTTTAAGTGACCAAATCTATCATGCCAAATTTTTCTCACTTCAGCATTGTGAGCAAAAAAAATGGAGGGAAGACATGATGACCCAAATTTGTCAAACTTATACAACCTTGTGGAATAATCAACAATGCTAGTAGCTAAAATATGTCTAGGATATTTGAGGTCCTTGATTGCAACATCATGAGGTGAGAATTCTACTGTTTTCCCTTCACCTGAATGATTTATCTAATAAAAATATAGAAGGTTGCAGGACGAGGTAGGAACACATAATACATCATTAAACTGACCATTATCTATGTGAATGGTTCTAGATCCTACAACACTAAAATATGTATCATCACCAACATAAATATTTTTGGGGTTACAATCATTTAAAGAATAAAACATGGCTTTATTTTTGGCCATGTGGTAAGAAGCTATAGAATCAATGAGCCACTCATGAGAATGAGAAAAAGAAGATACATTTGATGCATAACAAGATCTTGATGCATGAAAACCACAAGCAGAAAGTGCCATTCATGAAGATGAAGTTGAAGAGTTCTCCAAATTGATGTGGTGCTTCTTCATTGCTGCTTCCAAGGCTTCCATCTTCTTAAAACATTTGGACTCTACATGGCCATCACGATTACAAAAGTTGCAATGTCTATCTATTTTCTTCCCTTTGTTTTTATTTTCCTTATTAGTTTGGTGAGTTGCTTTTTCAATTTGCGGTTGAAATTGCTTAAGACCCTTTTTTGGTTTAGGACCATTCTTTTTAGGATACTTACCAATGTACTACACGATCTTACTTATTAATGCATAAAATAGTGTAAATACCCATAAACAGATCTATGCGAACAAAACAATTATTTAGCATAGATACTCATAAACAACAAGTAAATAAAACTCATCAATAGAAACTCAGATCTATCTCAACAATTCTTTCATTAATATCTGGATCCTTTGCATACATTCACTTTCCACCATGTGAACATAGCTGCAGGGGTCTGTGCACACAACTGCAGACTTCCTAAGGTATCTACGCACTGAGCTGCAGGAGCCTTTCCCTCTATCCCAAAACCACAGACTCTGATTCAAAACAGACTTACATCCAAATTCATTCTATCATTCCATTCATTGACTCGATTGCCTATGACTTCTATATAGACTCCTTATATATATTTTGCATTTAAAATTCCATGGTCCAAAACCATGGGTGGAGTTCAATGTTCACAAAATATTCCCATTACATTACATAATAAGGGGCTTTACCCACCCCAAATCCCCTTAGACTCAAAATGGACTCCACTTTGCGTGCTCCACTCCTTAATTTGTAGAGTCTTTCTCCACTGCTTTCTTCGAGGGGATCCCATGTCCAACAACCCCCAAAAAAAAAACGGCGACTCGTCTCGAGTCACAAAGGTGGTGCACCATCGCTCTTCGCTTTGATGCCGCTCAAGGCATCCTACAATTGTGGAACCACTTTGGTGCACTTCTTTTCAAAATAATTGAGTTTTCTCGCTTGAGCCATGCTTGTTTGAATCTACAGCCCATGGATAGTCTCATACTTTCTTTCGACTACGTGGAGTATTAAGGCTCTTTTTCATCGATATAGTCATTGCTAACTTTTGGTGATGGAGTCGTCTTTGTACAAGTTTAATCTGTTGCCATTAATACAACTAGGGAACAATTCTCCAAGACCTCAATGGGAAGTCCAAAGCTTCGTATCTCTGATCCTCAGGCACCTTTTGTTAAAAAATTTCCAGAAACAAGACAACATTCCATGTTCTATCATAAGAAGGCAAGTCTCACACTTCTGATCAGATACAACACAGATATTTGGTAACCCTATTACAATGCTTAGTAGTTAATTCATGTAAGAGATTCTGCCAATGCTCCAACTCTTCATCGGAATCTGAAACACACGAACTATTGCACTCCCAAAATATTCTTCCATCCATGGTGGGTTTAATCCAGTCTCCATTCTGCGCAGTAAGCTTATAGATATTGTCAATATTAGCATCCCCATACTCATGTTGGACAAGCTCTGTATATCACACACCTTCGGAAGGATATGATGGCATAACAACTTGGGTGCCATCCTTTTCAAACACCATATACCTATTATTCAGGTTGATTATAGCATCCATGTCGTAAGCCCAGTCAAATCCCAACAATGCAATATAATGATTACTATCATCAATGATCTCGATGACTTAAAAGTTGAACAATATGTCTGCACTATCAATATCTATGCGGATTCCCTGCAATTGCCCCATGGGAATGATATTTCATTGATTTTCCATTCTTAGCTGAATAGGTGACCATTGTAGCTTAGGCCTTCCCATTTGTTCACATGTATGTGTTGGTAGGACATTGGAATATGATGCTAGATCCAAAATAAGTTGATCCATCTCATAGTCTCTCATCTGCGCAATCAACCGCATCTCTCGGCTACTTCCTTTCTTGTTCTTGTACATTTTATTTACTGCATGTTGTTCTAGTTGCAACTTTTCCTTGCCAATGAAGTTATCTATCAATTCCTGTAACCCTTCTATGACCTTCTGGTCCCTTAGTAATTTCATACACGTCTACAAGAAGGATTCCAAGATAGACTGATCAACTTCCTTTACTTCGGTATTCTCCTCAAGATTATTGCTCAATGGAAATAGTTGTCTCTGCGCGGTTGATGTCTGAGCTTTAGGCCGAGTCATAAATTTCTTCTTTTCTTCCATGAATGTATATTTCTCACGCTGCACATTAAACCCAACATTCTTATCTTTAGCTTTCCTTACCCATGTCTCTATCACATTCCTTTTTTCTTCCACATGGTTTCCTCTGACATTCACATCACTGCGTGTTACTATTTTAATGCTAGAATCTTCCTGGTGTGGTTCAACCCTCATCATTTGTATATTTAGAGCCGACTGTTGGTTGCACTTATCGTGCATTTTATCTAACAAAATGGGGCAATCTTCTATTTCATGACCAAATTTTTGACAATACTTACTAGAAGTGAAAATAGGATTCTGACAATCCTTGGAAAAATGTCCTGGTTCTCCCCAATTGAAACATATGATTTTCCCTTGTCCACGACTACCGACTCCTCCTCGGCCACGCCCTTGGCCTTGGAAACCTCCTCGCCTAGTCGGAGAAATTGAAGCTTCATGACCTTATACTTTCATTTTGTACGCACCAAGACTGTTCTAAATCATTATATTGTATCTCTTATAATGTTTTTCATCGTGTCCTACTGAACTACAGAAATTTATGAACAATCGCTTCGACAATCTGAAAAAAAATTATAGCAAGTGAAAATATTTCGTGGAATGTTGGACTAAAACTTCGCATATGCTACACCATACATGGGGCCGTACACTTGGCCCAACACTCAATCCAGGCTTCAATGGACTCGACATCGGAGAACTCAAATAGTCTCTATAAACATGGCACTACACTTTATAGCGACCCTCTGCTTAGCACTTGACACACCAGACTTCCGACCTCATATCATATCTAACCTTATTTCCCTTATTTAGATCCTATAGCTCCGTGTGAAAGCTATTCAACTGATTCTGAATCTATTGCAATCCTATTCTTGTATTATATACTGGCGAAGCTTCAAGCTTCATCGCAATTTCCAACGCTTCACCCTGAGTTGTAAATTTTTGTTGTGAAAATGAAAATATGAGATGAGGAAACAACGTAGCAATGAGACATTCTCTATGATGTTCATCCGAGATATTGAAGCTAATTTGGCTCAACAGTGTCTTAATATTTGATCTACCTCCCACACGGTCTTAGTCGTCAACTCCTTAATTTCTTTGATTTGTATGATACATTGGGACAACGACTTTGGTTTCTTAAATTCAGTGTTCATCAAGGTCTTCGTCTCAGCTCATATATCATTTTAATTCTCCGTGACATATTTCATGTACTAGGACAATGATCTATCTTGCAGAACTGTAACCAACTGTCCTTTCTTCATGTTTTCATCTATAATATTCTGCAAACTCCATATTTCTTATGCAACAAACCAAATTTTTTCAGGATCGTCTGATCCCTTGAATACAGGCATATTTGGGGGTTGGGCCATGGTGAATGGGGGAGGTGGAGGTGGAAGTGGAGGAACAGAATGGGATGGGGTGATGATGGGGGTGGAAGGTTGAGGAATATCCACAGTGCTTTGCTGACTTTCAGATCTCAACGACAGAATTCTCGGGGTAGCGGTGTTGATTTTTCCTTCTTCAGACCCAAACAAAATACGATATTTAGTTTCAACATAAGTACCCCAATTTTTTCTGAATATTTTACCACTCTGCGTGGCACGAGGTTATATTTCCTTCAACATCAATTTGAGCGAATTTGTAATATACCCTTTTCATAAAATAGCATGTTAATCCAGAACTTCAGTGAATTCAGGTTCTTAGCTCTATGGCCTTTAAAAGCTTGCACTCTACTTCATTATAAGACACAGAAGTCTCGATCGCGAACTAAGTAATAAACCCTCCAAGGATACTATCGATCCAATAATATGTAGCTCTCGTGATGTCTTTATTAGTCTTTTTCATCTTCTCAATCAAATCTAGGGTCTACGCAGTTAGCTTATTATTGAAATACCCTGTCTCCACAGCTTGTCTTGATATCCACTCCTACAGATCACTAGAAAATGATGCAAAAAATATATCGTACTCATCTGTATAGATATAATTTTGTAACCAATATTCAGTAGAGATTTTAAAACTTATGTTTTCTTGCACAAAAAACTCGTGTTCTTTTAGATCTACCCAATATTCAATCTCTTGCTTAGATGGATTCCATATCCAACTATCTCTTCGTCAAATCCCGGTCCCGAAAATAGAACTATTTGTTGGCTTGATGGGGCCTAAACCCAGGTTGAAGTGTGGCTGGGAGAACCAACAAAACCCACTATTACTTCCCCTTTCAGCAACAATCTGCTTATGTAGAGCAAAGTCTCACCCGAGGCAATATAGGGGGTTGCTAGAACCAGGTTTCTGCATCCAGAGGGAAAATGGACTATGGCTTTAGGGCTTTTACTCTTGAACAGTGCTTTGCAGGTTTGATATATCAATAACACAAGAATTGTTCAACACATATTTTGAACTCACCCGCAGACTATACGATCTTACTTATTCATGCATAAAATAGTGTAAACAACTATAAAAAGAACTACTCTATTCAATTACAGAAAAAAACTCATATTCAACATAGATACACATCAAAAAAAATTAAAGCAAACACATTAGTAGAAACTTATATCTATCCCAAAAGTTCTTTCATTAATATCCATATCCTTCGTATGCATTCACTTTCTACCCTGCGCACATAGCTACAGGTGTCTACAGACAAAAATACATACTTCTTAAGGTCTCCCCACACTCAGTTGTAGGAGCCTTTCTCTCTAACCCAAAACCATTGACTCTGACTCAAAGAATTCTTACATCCAAACACATTATATCATTCCATTCATTGACTCTACTGTCTATGACTTCTATCTAGACTCCTTATATAGATTTTTCATTTATAATACCATGGTCCAAAACCATGGCCGGAGTTCAACGTTCACAAAATATCCCCATTACATTAAATAATAAGGGAATTTGACCCACCCCAAAATCCCTGAGACTCAAAATGGACTCCATGTTGCGCGCTCTACTCCTTGATCTACAGAGTCTTTCTCTACCTCTTTCTTCGAGGGGATCCCATGTCCAACAGAGGGATGGGTAAGAAAGGGAAGGTCACAATTGAAATGCAAGTAGGACTTTTTGAAACAAAAATGATTTGAGAGAGAGGGGCCTAATAAAATAAATAATATGAGAACAAGAGAAAATGAAAAGGGTGATATTTGAGCATGAGTTAATGGATGAAGCAAATTGTGTAGGTTCTTTATGGGTACATATAATTGATTGATGATTGGTTGCTAGAATTGACTTAGTTTAAATCCATAATCATTATTTGAAATGTTATGGGATTATTTTTCAGGGTAATGTCTTCTTTATTTGATTTTTAATTGAATGGTTGGTTTTGGCTTAAGTACTCGGTTTTCTAAACCATATTTATGGATTAACTAAATTTTTCAACTTTGGAAACATTGTTTTCTTCCTAATCCATTGAAAAATATATGAATTTTATCTCTACCTTTTCTTTTCACACACATATTCCACCTTCAATGATAAATTACAACATTTACTTCTACTGGTAACATTTTATATCTTATCAAAATTCCTTTTACTCGCATTGTAAATTAAATTATCCTTTACTTCTAGTGCAAATTGATAGGTCTTATCTATGGAACACAACATATGTACACTTGTATCATCATAAATTATAATTTTCATTCAATCAACATACCTTGAGACTCATTAGCCATTTTCCTCCACAAGGGGTTCACCCTCTCAATTTGATAAATACAAAATGAGTGCGTATAAAGGTATACAATTTTCTCAATAATTTTTTGGAAAAATAATAAATACTTGGGGCAGGGAATTTATTTTGAATGGAAAAAATATTTATTCTGGTGTTTCAAATGTGAAATAAAAATACACATTCTCTTATTGTTTCAACTAAAAGAATAAGGGTTTAAACCTAGTTCAAAATAGTCCTAAGTATACTTCCATAAAGATAATTTTGTGAACTTGAAGACATCAATTACAAGAAATATAAACTTAGTCTTTCTAGAGCACATTACACCTATAATATCTACAGTAAAAATACAAATAGACTTATTCTTCATGTCCAAAAATTTAATAAAAGAGAATTCAAAGATCTCGAGAAGAGGTAACTTCCTTTGAACTCTATCTCAAATAGGATCCCCTCTTACAAAGATAAAGCATCCTTGGAGAGTTGATATACATGAGAATTTAATTCCATGAAAATTTTAGTAAAGGAAATTTCTTCAAAAAAAAATTATACCTTGTATATTACATGAATAATTTGACTCAAAATCAAATTTACTATTTGAGATTTTTTATCATCCCAATATGTAAAATTTTTGGAATCCCCTAGAATTTGAAGCTTTCTAATATCTCTATCTACACCTACACCATAAGAGACCACGAAGCATACAATTCGGTTCTATTATTAGAACCTTTTCCTACATGGTATTTTAAAGAAATGTTATGAGATTTGTTTAAAAAAGAATACCTCCATCTCAAAATCCACATAGGCTTCTTGTCATGCAGAATCAAGAAAACCCCATGCTATAGAGAAATTTAGGAAATGATATTTAGGAAAAATAGATAATTTTGTCTTTGGAGGATTATAGCACCCCCCAATAGGCACATTAAATTTCGATGAGATGTCCATCATGGAAATATTACTTTTCCTTTTATTAGTGTCAGTATTTGCATCCTGCCACCAGTGATCAATTTATCTCTTTTTTCACATCATTTTAGGGTCCCATTCAGAAATTTTTGTCATTACATTAGGTCATCATGCAAAAATTTGGTCACTGGAGGTAGTCCTAGCTCAAAACCTCACTCTTTTAAAAAAATTCATTACTTGCTGACTCATTTCATCACTTTGCTGAGTGTCCATCAATCATGAGTTTTTATCACCATGAAGTCCATTTAGTCAATGTGTCCCATTAGGTCTTAGGGTTTTTCAAGGTCCAATAAAACATCATTTCCATTGCATAAAAGACTAGCAAGACTAAGAGTGATTAATAAATTCACTTTACTATGTAAATTTGAAATGTAATATTAAGTTTTTATTCCATTATGTAATTTTCATTTCATCATGTAATTTTATGTTTTCACAATTTGTAATAAGTTCAATGGTTCCAAGATAACTGTGAACTCAAAGGTTTCATGTGCCAAGAAATCTCAGAAGCTTTAAAGTCTAAGTGTTCTCAATCCATCAAATGATCAATCTTCAAAAGATCAGAAACAAAAGTGAAAGGTAAATATTCGTAATTTAAAGTGAATAAGAAGAAAGAAAAGTGGGTCCTAAAGGCAAATGCATTTGAATCATCAAGTATAAATCTCATCACAAGACAAAGAAAGAACTCATTTTCTCTCCCAACCATCGTGCTCACACTCCCTCAGCTTGAAAAATTAGTTTGTAGGGTCAAAATCCAAGATTTGGGTGGATTTGCGCTCCTAGAGGTTAGGCGTTGCACTCCTAGAACTAGCATTGCACACCTGGAGAAGGGTGTTGCACACTTGTCAGTTAGGTGCTGCACTCCTAGAAATAGCATTGTGCTTCGGGCCAGTTTCATCTACAACCTTAAAAACTTCATGCAGAGCTCCAAAACACCAGAAAAGGGTTTCTCCACCTTAATACAAGTAAGAAACACCATTTGTGCCCTCCTAACATTTTCCATTTGCAATATTAAGGTGTAAAATCTCTCATTCAAGTTTGACAAGTGTTTAAGCTAAGAAACCCTAGATTTCATTGCTACAACCCTAAATTGTTCCTTAGACCCTTCATTCCCTTCCTATATCACATTATACCCTAATCATATCCCTACATCACTAAATCCCTGTCCCCAAACTACATTACCCAAAACCCTAACTCCTAGACTACCAAATTTCTAGGCAGCTTCCCCTATACATGTAATCAATTTCCCCATATCATTTCCCTAAGTATTTTAATTCCATATCAGTCCCCTAAGTTCACTAACCCCCTTCCCTATTCCCCCAAATTTTCCTACTCCCATCACCACTCCCTAAACCTATTTTCCACTCCCCTTTCCCTTACCTAGGGTTTCAAAAACTAAAAACACTATGGAGGAGGAAGAAAAATTACATGGAGAAAGAGGAGGAAAAAGAGGAAAGGAGACCTCACAAGGGAGGAAGAATTATGAGGCTTGAGCCCACCAACACCAAAGAACTAATGGCCTCAAATATGAAAATCTCTTGCTTTGAATATGTTGGTTGCCTTGATTTCTGCAAAATGATCCAGATAGTTCAACACCACCCTGTATTGAGCAGAGTTTTCATTTCAAACCTTAGACACAATCAAGTGACCCTTGTAGGTGTGACCTTAACCATATCCACACCTACCATTGATGCTTCCATAGGGATACCAAATATTGGTGAGAAGTGGTTTAAATCCAAAGAATTGGATGACCAGTATTATGAACCATTCATTAAACCAAGGTACATAAATGAGAGAAAGAGAGTCTTCCCTTTCAGTTACCTTCTTGATAGGTATACCCCCATGATGAAAATAATCATAAAGTACTTCTCTTGTGAAGGAAGGTTTCCAGACTTTACACTTATCATATTAGACTGCTCATTCAAAATAATCATAAAGTACTTCTCTTGAGAAGGAAGGTTTCCAGACTTTACACTTATCATATTAGACTACTCATTCACTTCACAAGAGTCAAGTTGCTCAATATCCCATACTATTCGTTCGGGAACATAGAAAAATGGCCTGCATAGTACAGATGAGAGAATATGATCAACAAATGAACAACCTCTTTCATCACTCCTTGATCAAAATCATTATACTTCGTCATCTTGATCAATTGCACATTTAATGGGATACCTTCATTGCCAATGATTTTTTCACTACTCCACAAGCTCAGCATGTTGAAACCATCCCTCCTTCATCTCAATCCTCTGCATATATTCCTCCATCGGCTCAGCCTACTAGACCCATATCATCACCATCATCAGTATTTCAGAGTCATATCGGGTCATCCAACAGAGTTGTGGTCAAAGAGCCTACGAAGACCAAAGAGGTTAAGAAAGACACATTGGCTAAAACATATCAGAGAGGGCATAGGAAGGTGTTTTCCCCACATATTGTGGGTGGTACCTTGCCTTCTTCATCAGCAAAGCAGGTACAAAAGGGAAATAAAAATAAAGAAGACACAGTTGTGCATGAAGAAGTCATGCAAGAGGATGAGGACCCTCATGACAAGGAAATAGATTTTGAACTAGTTGACTTAGATTAGCAAGATGATCATGAGGCCTATAGTTTTATTTTCAAAGAGAAGGATGCCCAAATTAGGGAGCCACAAACTAATTTGGATAAAGCTCAATTTGTCATTTCATTTCTTGAGCAGGAGAATAAGCAAATGAAGGATAAGAAATTTATTATGGAGCTAAAGCTTCTCAAAACAAAGAGAGGTAAATCTATGATCCCACTTGATGATTCTGACCATGATGACATCCAAAGCTACAGAAAAAAGACCAAAAACAAGGGGTCTTAAGAGGGCTTTACAACAACAGAAGATTGAGGAGGAAAAAATCACTTTTGAGGAGAGGATTGCCAAGGAGTTTGAAGATGACAGAGAGACATGACTTGATAGGGTCAACATTCATCTTGATAAAATCATCCACAAGGAAAAAAAGGACAAAAAAATGCTCAAAAACATGTCTAATAGGTATATCACAAGAAACAAGGTCTGTAGCATTAAACTCAAGCAGTTGCAGGAGAAACATAAGCAAACCCTAGCCAAGAAAAATGAAGGAGACAAGATTGACATCCTTTCTGAGGCATCCCTCATTTCTTAGAGAATTTCATCAAGCTTCCACAACACAATTTTGGAGAAATTTTGAACAATTTTTTTTTTTTTTTTAGTTTTTACAAATTTTGGCACAGTTACATTGCGAGGAGATCATCACCCTAGGCACTGCACTTCTTCTAGGAGGCTCCAAATGAAAAAATGAAGGTACCATTGGATTTAGAATGCCAAATAAAATCAGGTTCGACACTTTTCTAAGAAAATTTGGGCAAACTGGCATGTGAAAATGTCAAAAAAACTCAAAAAATGAAGTTTCTGCCCTCTTTTTCAGCTATGCATTGCGCTCCTTACTAGTCTTGGGAGATTGAATTTTTGGAGTGTCCAATCTTATCGTTTTTGGAAAAAAAGGAAAATTGTGAAAACTAGATAGGACATGCTTTGAATTGAGCTACCTAAGCTCAATTTGGACATCAAAAACCCCTTGAAAAGTTGAGATGAAATTGGCACTGCGCTCCTGACCTTTCTCTGTTTTTCCTAATTTTTTCCAGTTTTCTCAGTTTCACCATGGGAAAAGCATGTTTTCACCAATGTAATTGATGGATGCAAATGTAATTATGATTCTTTTGAGTCTCCTAGGGGTAAATTCATTAGGTAAAATTCTTTTTGAGGATTGATGAATCAATTTCACTAAAGTCAGGGATGAGTTAGTTTGACCTCCCTACACTCTAGGTTTGCAGTTCAAAATTTTGTGGGTCAGCTCCTCAACTCAAGGATTCGACTCCTGATGTTGGGAAAATTAGTTACATGTCTATATCTTTCATTTCTTGACTCATTTCAGAGGTTGGATGTTGTTTTATTGATCAGAGACACTACTATATTCAGATTTTGGCAGGAATATATTGGATGAGTTGCAACTATTGTTTTGGGATTCATGTGGTACTTTACTTTGGCATAGTTTATTCTTTTGTTTCATATGTATGAATTTTTTGTACTTTTCATGTTCATTAAAAATCTATGATATTTTTTATTCTCAAGTTTGATAAGAAAGATAAATCTTTTATGCTTTGTTTTGGGAGAGTCGCCATAATTTGTTTCAGTTCTTGAGTTTAAAAGGAATTCATGTATTGTCAAGCTCTTTTTAGCACCTCACCAGTCTAATACATCTCACCCTAAAACACTAAAGTGTTAGAGTGCTTATCTACCTTGCCCCATTAGATGACTGCAATTCTGATCTTATTTTCCCTGACCTAGTTACCTCTTTGACCTAATTCACTCATCCAGCACCCAAATCAACCAATCCAGAACCCTGTGCTACTATACCTATCCTAAAAACTAATTGATCCATCCCTCTTGGCCGTGATCCCTTGAAGAGAGCCCTCTCTTTCCTAGTAGGCCTAGCTACTTGGCAAGAGCTTGGTCTATATTTACCTTTACTGGTCTCTTCTCAACCTAAGAGATTTGGTGGAGTGATAACATCTTGGCAACCATACAAGGGAAGAAAGTGACAGATCTTCCCCAGGATAGTAATCATCAAAGTTTATATCTGATTGCTTATGGTGGACATCGGTCAGATGCATATGAAGGTTAAATCATTCACCTAGCGACTTCAGTGTCAAAGAATCCAAAGGTTCAAAATTTTCATGGTGACTCCACTTTTCAAGAACCAATAGTTTAAAGATATTCTTGATGAAAACACTGTTTTCAAATTGGATTCGATTTCTCGAATGTATGTTCCTATAAATCGAGCTCATATTCCTGGTTTTCTAAATCGTATTCCTTGTATAGATTGGAAAGCAGGGTTGTCAAATTTTAAGGGTCAGGACGGTGAAGATGCTAGTTTGGATTTGGTCAAATTTCATTTTCATATTCATATACTAAAGATTGAGTTTCCTGAATATTTTCTGATGAAGATGTTTATGGCTACCTTGGAGGAAAAAGCAAGATCATGGTATGAGAGTCTACCATCTACTAGTTTATATTTTCTAAATGAATTTCATTCAGTTTTCTTTCAACATTATCAAAGCTCTAATTCTTCCTTGTCGATGATTGATAGTTTTTGTGAGATCTTTGATAATTTCATTGAGTTTCTTGAAAATTTGTATGGGGATGATGAGTGTCTAGACGATGAGATTATGGAATCCCTATATGATTTTTCCCCCAACAAGAATCAGTAACTTCCTCCTTGGATGAAAAAGACTGGGACCAAGAAATAGAAATGCCTATTCCTAATCTTGAAAGTGAAAATGATCAAGCCAATGTTAACTGCTATAAAACTCAATTTTCTCCTTTGTCTGAAGATGAGATAGATCAGCTCCTGAAAATTCATGTTACAACCCAATATAATGAAATTTTGCAGTGTTCACATAGTCAAGAATGTGTTACTGAAACTTCTTCCATCATTGAAAATGAAAATCTGAGTTTAAATGATGACAGTCATGAGATTGATTAAACTATACAAGAAGTTGTTGAGAGTAAGACAATTTGTGATGATGATTTTTTGCAAGGAGATCAACTATCAGAGACCGATGTCTTTCAATTTTGAAGAATTTTTTATGCTCAAGGATGATTTAGACTATGAATTTGAGGAGTATGAGCCTAAGAGAGACAATGTGAAAGTGATAGAGTCAAAGTTTCCTGTGCTTCAGGAATTTGCAACCAACACTCAGATAACAGAAATTATTACTTCCCTATACTTTCCTATGGATCAACAACCAAGTGTTCTTTTAGATCAGAATGAATGGTATGCTTGTGTTTTTTCTGAATCTCAAGACAAGGTAACATTTCAAATTATTGAATATCCTTATATTGATTTACTACAGTCAATAGGGGAGATGAATTTTCTTGTATTTTTGGATCATGAGCACATTTTCAGTAGACACTTGGAGTGGCCTAGTTTTTGTTTTTTCTGCTTGCTTGAGGAAAGTGAGAGCAACATTCAAGTAAGTAGCCATCTATTGGATTGATTACATTGAAGGATCACTTCACATGATTGTACATATGTCTTCAGTAGGCAGGTGGTTGTCATCAAGATTGGAAGCCCTCAAGTCTCGGTGATATGTTGCCATCAATAAGTTTTGTAAGTTTATATTTCAGTCAAGTATTGAGTTAGTTTGTCATTTAAAAATCTAAATATTCAGTTTTCTCTTTAGCTGTTGACTCCATGCCCAATGGATAGGCACTTGGTCTACGGTGTTCTTGACATCTCCGAGGAGATTTCATCCCCAGCTGGAGCCAATGTTAGTGTCATTATTTTCATCCTACCACCAGTTATCAAAATATCTCTTTTTCACATCATTTTAGGGTCCCATTCAGAAATTTTGTCATTCCATTAGGTCATCATGAAAAAATTTGGTCACTAGAGGTAGTCCTAGCTCAAAACCTCACTCTTTTAAAAATTTCATTACTTGCTGACGCATTTCATCACTTTGTTGAGTGTCCATCAGTCATAAGTTTTTATCACCATGAAGTCCATTCAATTAATGTTTCCCATTAGGTCTTATGGTTTTCAAGGTCCAATTAAATATCATTTACATTTCATAAAAGACCAGCAAGACTAAGAGTGATCAATAAATTCATTTTACTATGTACAATTGAAATGTAATATTTAGTTTTTATTCCATTATGTAATTTTCATTTTGTAATTACTCTAATAATTCCCAAAGTTGTGAGATTTTGATTTTATAGTTTTAAGAATATTAGAGGTAACCATAGATCTACTTTCAAGCTCTAGGATCTAGCCTTCTTGAGGCTCAGACAGGGCTCTCTCTATAAGATTTAAATTTTTTTTTATGTTGGATTTTAGGCTAGTTATATGGGGCAATTGGGTTTTGATATTTTGTTTGGTTTGGTGGGAAAAATCACATAATGAGTTGGATAGTGATAGATCTGATTTTCCATTGGGAAAATGGAGTCAATATTTCAAGAAGATAGGTCAGGATCAAGGTATAAAGTAAAATATTTTTAGGGAAATAGTGTTAAGTCACTTAAGATCTTTGAGGTTGATTGGTGAAGTGGTTTAATCTAGATAAAGAACAATCAAATATTCTATTATCCGTATAAGGCATGAAGAGGAAATAGGTCATTCGAAAGAGGGAGAAATTAAGGGTTCCCTACTCTCGAAATCAGCAGAAAACATCAAAATGAAAACCAGTAAATAACAGAGTGCTTTTAACACATTCTGATACATCACTTCCTGATTTCACATTTAAATTTGGAACACATGTATGTATGAATGGAAAACATAAGAAGATTTAAAAAATAATAGTAGAAAGTACTTCACTTAAGTTGGCCCAACACATGAATCCTGAAACATGATGCTTTATTGATTTGATCTAGCCTGCTGACTTGAAACTTGGTACAAAAGTAGGTACAAAGATATTGACTATAGAAATCTTCAGCAATTTATTCCACAATAATACTTCAAAGAGTGAATTATTTATACAAAAAGTGTTACAAAATATCCTAGAATACTCATAGGGTTTTTCTAAGGAAAATAAAATATCTTTTACAAAAATATAGTGACAACTTCTTAACAACTTGCGAGCTGTGCTATTTATTCACATAAAATAGAAATGTTGTTTGGATTTAGGTGCAGATGGCTGTTGTGTTGTCTTCAACGCTGGAAAAAATATCTTCAATCTGTTTTGAAGTGTTATCTCTCATCTGATACACTTTAACTCTTGATACTCTTTAATCAATGTTTTAACTGCCTTACTGCTAAAAAATTCTATTTTTACTGAGTAAAAACAACAATCTTTTTTTTTATCCTCTTCCACTGTAAAACTGTCTTTTATAGCAAATCAGTAAGCCTTTGCCAAAATTATTCATCAGGTAACTTTCTCTTGGTAATTTTTCTGTAATTTTCATCAGCCTCTGTGTACCTAACAAAGGTTTGTTTGACCACAAAGAGATGTTTTATCTCATGTTGTAAATAAAACATATCTTCAATTCTTTTGTGCAACACTTTGCCTATAGGTACTCCTTGCCAATCTACCTTGTTTACTTGTTCTTTGACAAAATATTTGATTTTCTTGTTTTAATCCTCTTGCTTCATTAATTTATCATTTAGAACAAGAATTTTTGGCAATCCTTTTTGCCTCAATATATCAAACTTTACCATAAATCTAGTTATGGCCAAATCCATGTTCTGACACTTATCTTCAAGCTGCTTCATCAAGTTTTTCTTTTTAGTTACCTTTCTCACTTCAAGAATTGTTTTAGTTCTATCAATTATCCCAATCTCATTCAATTCTTGTTTGTTTTTGGTGTTTAAAAACTTTATTACTCCTTGGGCCTCTTCAGGTTTGACACCAAGCTCTTCCTTTGTCTTCACAATTTATTCTTTTTCTACTTTAAGCAAATCCTTTTGTTCATAGATTACCTGAATGGAAGGCTAAGTGTCATTTATTGACTCAATGATCTTGGACCACAACTGATTTTTTATGTATTTCATTGGTTCTTTCAAAGTTAATTATGCTTCAACCTTCTTCAACTGCTCACTTAGCCTTTTGGCTTTCTGTTCCTATGTTTTAGCATTGATTTGAGCTAATTTTTTGGTATCTTCCAAGTTTTTTACTTGTTCTTTTAACCTGTGATCTCATTATTCTGAATGGACATATCTTCCATAGCTTTTATGAGCTTGCTTGCCTCATCTGTTTGTTGCACTGCTGAAGTACATGATTCTATAGCATAGGTAGTAGAAGAATTCATGGGCATAGCTATAGCCAATGGGGCTTTTGGTGCTAATTCCTCTACTAAGGTTGAGGGAACTATTGTAGTGACCATGGGAATTACTATAGGAGGAGCGCTTTGATTTTATGTTGCTTCTTCCTCTTGGACAGGCTTGTCCATTTCTATCTCCATTTCCTTAATCTGTGCTGTCATTTGGAGAATGAGTCTCATAATCTCATCTTTCTAATTTTCCTCCTGCACAATTTCTTTTGTGTGAGGATGTTCTGTTGGAGGAAATTTTAGTTGCTTTCTAAGTGCTGAAATGTCAACATTTTTCTTTTTCACCAATTCTTCTGCAGCCTTTACATGTGCAGGGTTATACCCTACCTCAATTACCAATTATTTTAAGGATTTGATTCTAGTGTCCTTGATATAAGAAGAGGCTTTTTCAATCCTGATTTGATCTCTCAAATTGGTTATAGTGTTCTGAAGTTTCTGGGCACTCATTACCTTGGTAGTCATAGTAGAATAAAGCATTTCAAAGCGTTTCTTATGAAACTGAATTTGATCTAAAGGATGAATGCTATCAACTGGTACTTCCAAGTCAACCTTCTTGTAGTCTACTAATGTTGTAGGTTTGGGCACTGTTGGCTGTAGCATTGTCATAAGAAATTTCTTGCTGGTGTAATCACAGGCTGATAATAATCTATTTTGACTTCCTGAAGTTTGTTTTAGATACTGTGAATAAATTTCATTTTTTCACTCTTCATTCTTAACCTTGATTTCCTTGTATTTCTCTTTAATATCACTGTCTGTATTATCTGCTTGCTGTGATGAGGATGCCTCCATGTTTTGTTGTTTTTCAATCATCTGAGTGTATGGAGTATCCTTTTCCTACTCATTTACAATAACTGTAGCAGCATATGTGTTCTTCTCTATGTTTTCTTCATCTAGAACCTCAATTGTTTCTTTTTCCTTGTCCACTGAATTGAACTTATGTTTCTTATAATATCTGATTTTAAACCTAGTCTCTGTTGTGGTGTTAGCTATGTAGGTGCCTTCTTCCCTGATTCTCTTTGTAGCTTTATCCTCTTGATTTACAGTTTTCAAGGTGTGACTAGTATCACCATGTTTAACTGTTTCTATCAAGGTATTTTCCAACCATTCTGTTTGATTAGAAAACTGTTCAATATCGGGCCTTTTATCATGGATATAAGGGGTCAATTTACATTTTACCCTCATTTTACTAAGAATTCCATTAGGATCATAATTCCATAAGAAACTTTCTTCAAGTTTATATTCCAACAACTATTTTGATGCTTCTATACCTGCTTCCCTATAATTACAAATGAAAGGACCCATCTGGTTCTTTAAATTGAATTGAGTCTTCTTTTTGGTAGCCAAGAAGTTGATAGAATCTGAATTTAGAATTTTCCTTATGTACTCTAATGCAAAAACTCTCATTGGCAAGTATTTTGGCAGTTTATAGGATAAAAGGTTTGACCCTTAGACTCTAATATCTGTATGATTTTGGTAAAGGTACCAATCTCCAGTTCTGCTTTGCTCTGAAAGCTGTAACACTTTCTTTATCTCATTACTTATTCTTGGTTGTACACTATTTTCCAACATGTTTATCAATGGATGAACAAAACAATCTATGAAATCCACATAAGTGAATTCTGTTGATTCTTTTCTGATTAGAGAGGTCCAAAAGATGACTGACAATGGATTACCATCTACATCCAATTTTTGAAGGGTTATTGGGAATTTATCTACTTGGAAGGAAATGAACATGTGAAAGAGGAAGAATCAATATCTGAAAACTCCTTCAGTGGGAAATTTCACAAGCTAATCATGGATAATATCAGCTATGTATTCAACATAGTTATAGATGACAGAAGGAGGTTGGCCTAGCACAAAAGTTGATAGAAAACCAAGAATGGACTCATCTGTGTGCTCATCAGTAAAATAACCTAGGATAAAGGATAACATAGAAATGACATGCCTTGATCCTTCAAGAAATTTAGAAGATGAATAGGGAGGGTTTATCTTTGGGATTTCAACATATGAAGGGATGAAAGTTTGGAAGATCTGAAATATCTTAGGAAATTATAACTCAATATAAAGCTTTGTAAGATCTTCTATGGATAATGGGACTACATTGGGATCTGGTTTCAACTGAAGCATTAGGTTTATAGACTCTGCAGTACTAGTAAAACATACCTCTCTGTTATCATCAACCATAGCTCTTTGGTATGGGAAATAATAGGATTGACACAGTATAATAACTTCTGGACACTGATGAGTATGTGGGACTACATATTTAGGTAAATTAGAACTCCCAAATCTGAACTTCATCTCCCTGATCTAAGGATTTTTCTAGACTCCAGCGGTGGAGATCTAAAAGATTGAATTCTATCACTGGATCAGTTATTTTGTAATCCACATCAGCTAGAGGTGTATTATCAACATCCACAACAGCAGGTTGTAGTGGATTTATAACAATGGTGGTTTTAGAAGCCATTACTGTGTTTGATTTTGACAATTTTGACCTTTTGGATGCTTAAAACTCTAGTTTTAGGATTTTTTTACTCTTCTATAAGCTTAGACTATTTACAGAAGGTATTTTTGGCTTAACAGATGTTTCTGAACAGAAAATGGTACAATCGGGATTTCTTTTGGTTTTAACCTTCAATTTTAGTTCAAAAACTAGTCTTCAACTCTTCTTACAGACTCAAGAAAATATATAACAAGGGTTTTCAGCTCATTTCTTGAAAAAAATAGACCTAAAACAGATTAATACATGTACAAAAGAGTTCTGAGTATTTGCAAAAGGGTTTTTGAATTAATTAGAAGTTTTTTAAGGTCTGCAAAGGCTAAACTATATTCAATTTCGTTTTGAAACCATTTATAGTATTAAAACTGAGATTTTATCAAGGTTTCGCAAAAATACATTCTTTGAGGGAAAATACAGGCTTTTTTGTGGGAAAACAGGGTTTTATGGTGATCAATTTCAGAGGAAAAATCTTTCAAATGACGGAAAGGTTGTTTTTTTCGAAGAATACCTGTTTTTTGTAGGTATTTGGTCTTGAAACAGGGTTTCTGAGGTGTTAGGAAAGCTTTTGGAAGTCGTTAAAGTCCTTGGAAGTAGAATGGAGGCTTCAGGCGGTCTTAGCAGTAATTTTTAATATACATCTGGTTCTTTGGGCATGTAAATGGTGTATAGCACTCTTTTCTTCAGTCATAAGGGTTTAAAATAGTAGAAAATGCAGAAAAGGTTTAAACTGCACTTATATGAAGTTTTATAGCAATTTAGGTTTAAACGGTGTAAGCATTGAATGCCGGTCAAGTCAGAAGGAAGGTGGTTTGGCACTAAGGGGAGAATACCACCATCGGTTATCGCATGAGCTAGGAATGTTAAGTGGTTTAATTGGATCGGATGCGATCCAGTAGTTTTATGTCACGTGGAGGAGAGAGAGTATGCAAAAACCACCCATTTCATAAAATCAAAATCGATTAGCAACCGTGCTTTTGGAAATGCGATATCACATCTGGATCGTCAGATCTGGAGGAAGATATGTGAACGATGAATATTTAGTAATGAAGTAGCTCAACATATGGGGTGTGGGGCCCGAGAGATCTTATATATGGCGGGGTTAAGTTTATACGTTTAAAACATTGTTTTAAATGTAAAAGCTAATGCTTTTAATACAATGGGTGAGATATGTGGATATATGAAATTTAGATAGCGAATAAGGGTTTTGCATGCGTTTTATGTCCTTTGGGTGGGAGATATTATATATAACATGTTTTAACCTATGGGGGAAGTGGGATAATATTTGGCACATGGGTATTAAAACCATAGGTTAAACGTTAATATAGTGGGTTTGGGGTATTTAAAATAAATGAATTAATATAAATATGGGAAGGGTATTTATAATGGAATTAATACATTAAATTAAAGTTAATATGAATTGAATATGATGAGCAGAAAATATACAGATATACCAAGTATAGTGTAAAATAAGCATATGAGTACAATTGTGTAATATTCCTAAATTAGTTACAGCTAATAGGAATATTAATTTTGCCTTGTTTATTTTTGCATTTCATGATTGATGAATAAATTATAAAGGAGAACATGTAAAACTACTGAAAACCAAGAATCAATCAATGCCTATGTGAACAGATACATATCTGGGCTATTTAAAAAAACTCCTAAAGGTGTGAATGGGTCTAAATCACAAGAGGGGGTCATCTTTGACCAAGTCAACAGTGCAGTCTAGATGCATTGAACCTCGTTGAGGGATAGCGCAATTCTAGAAGGAGGACCTTATGTGAAAAGGGTTAAGTGATTCAAGGTGGTTTAGGGTTTGGAAAGACTCCTATCTTATAAAAGGAAGAGGAGGGAAGCAAGAAGAGGTTGTGGAAGAATATCATATCTCAAGGTATTGTCTGCCAGACATCCCTTGTTGGGTCTTCCTATTCAGGAATCCCACCTCCTTCCTTGAGCAGCTCTTGGAGGAGACTTGTGCTATCTTTTCCACATCAGGCTTTTAGGACAAGATTCACCTTACACCTATAGCACTGCTCCTGTGAGGGTTGAGTTGTCCTTGTGAGTTGCAGCAGTGGAAGAAACTAGATCTGCTTAGATCTAGCCTATACTAGTGGCTCTTCTCAGTGAGTGTGTCTTTTAAGCTCCTGGAAGAGTTCATTAGCTGATTTTACTTCAGATCTACATCTTGGCATCAGGCCAAATAATTCTCAGAGGCTACAACACTGTTTCACTCCCTAGACAACGTTATTTGCATATCTACAGCTGCAAGCTGTTTTGCCTGCATTTTGGAGGAAAGATCTTTGGTGTTGGGATTCTTCCTTTCACTATGGTGATCCATGGATTAGCCATCCAATCCATTTTTGTTTTAGATATGATCTTCTATAACATTGTATTATTCAGAAATTTCTGAATCATTCTACAGATCTTCATTCTTAGATCTCAGATCTATTTCCGGTGCTTCATGTTTTGAGCAAAACCCCAAGGGGAATGTATAGATCAGCATTTCTTGTACACAGATCTGTGTTAGATCTAAATTTTTATGTACAGATCTGCTCTAGATCTGAATAATTAATAAACTAATGCTTCATCCCTAAAAATAATGCTGTCATGGTTATGCATTCTTTTCCTATGGTTGTAGCACCTCATTTCTGAGGATTTTTGCTGTATAATCTCATTCTTTCTCTTGTATACTGTATGAGATGTAAATAAAATCTGATTTTCTATTAGATATCTGATTTATGAACCTTCATATCAGCCTCATAATGTGCTTCAGTGGATCTGCATTGTTTCTGAAGAAATCCTTTTCATATAGCTGCAACCCCTCTCTTTGGGTGATCTTCAGCTAGACTAGTTTGTGGGAGATATGTTTAACCCACCTAGTCTGGTTTGTTTTTTCTATCCTTTTGGATTTAGATCTTAGATGAGCTGATATAAGCGATCCTGGAGCTGAAAACTCATTTCTATGCACATAATTCTTAGAAGAGCGCTATTTCAGCAGGCTTTCTGAGCTGTCTTGATTTTGGGATATTACAGTGGTATCAGAGCAAGATCTTTGGCTGAGCCTGTGGCTTCAAGCCAAAGTGATGTATAGAAAGGAGAAAGGTCAGAATGATGAATAATATGATTTTATTCTCATCACGTTTTAGATCTAGTAAGAACCTCTCCAAGGAGGTTGTATAAGAAGAAGAGAGAAGAAGTAGTGAAACTCCCAAGAAGTTTCAAGAGCAAGAAGATCTTCCAATCAGACCTACAAGATCTATACATGGGGAAAATTCTGAATCCTCATCTCATGGATATGTGCACTCAGCCATATCACCAAAGCTTCAACATTCTGTCTGTGATTTCTTCATGAAGAGGAAGAAAGGAGGTATGCCCTAAAAGGAGACTCTCAGAGAGTATTTGTAGGAGTATGAAGCTCAATCCAAGGAGTTCAAAGATAACTTGAACTTCCAAGGGTTCTGCAATATCAAGGAGAGAATAGGCACAAAGGAGGAGCAACATGGTAGGGGTAGATTCTATCTATCTATCCTTGATGGATCACCTAAATGTCTAGTTAGGGTTTGGGTGGAGGAGCTAGAAAACTTTGTGCAACAAAGTTTCAGAGATTGAAGCCATCAAAACAGCAGCACTGCATTTTGAAGGTAAAGCATATGCTTGGTGGTTGTTTGAGTCTTTTTCCTTGAAGAATGCCAATACACCTACTTATGCAAGGTTTATTGCAAGATTGATAGAAAGGTTTGATGAAGCTCCATGTGTAACATCTTCTGTTGATACTATCAAAGCACATCAGATGAATCTTTTGCATGAGTTGGAGGGGTGTATGAATCCAACTCCATTTCTGAAGACCATGAAAGAAGGTGTAAGTTTGTTTGATGCCTTGCCAAGGCCAAGATCTCCATTGAGTGAAGGATCCTCTTCTCAAGAGGAAAGCATGAAGGTTTCTCCTTCAATAGATGACCAAGATCTAAGGTCTCTTATTGATGATGAGAAAATCTCGATTATTGAAGAGGAGGAGAAGACAGGAGATGATAACCCAGTCACAAAAAAGGCACCTCAAGCACCTCATGAAGATGAAGTTGGAGCACTTGCTCCAAGGGAAGAAACTCTTTCACTCTTGCAAGGTGTTCCACAAGGTCTCACACATAAGGCTCTTGGCATGACACATGAGCAACATGTACCATCATTGTTAAATGATGAGATCTTGGAGATATAAGGAAGAAAAGAGGAGGAAGGGCATCACAAGGTGGAGAACATGAACCCTTCTCTGCTTCAAATCTTGGAAGCACAAAGAAGGCAAGAGGACCTATGCATTAAAGGTAGGGGCAAATCTGTCTACCTACATCCACATTCTACTCTATGCCTTGACACTTATTTGCAAGGAGGTACTTTACCAGGAGCACCTATTGATAGGAGGAAATCTAAAGCATTCTCTAAACTATGGGCAGAATATGCATACTTGGCTAAGGAGAGAGCCTTGGGAGAAGCTAGCACAACACAGAGAATCTCTCATGAATTCAGAAGAGAGATGAGCAATTTCCAGAAAGGGGCATTGCTAACTCCCACTCAGATATCTGCATTGAGAAAGGAGAGATTAGAGATCTATGATGACATAAGCATGAGGACACATGGCAACTCCATGCCTTTGGGGCAGCTCATGATCTCTTCATTCACAAAGAATATTTCTGAATATGGCAAGGGGATCTTGGCCCTCTTGTATGAATGGGCCAAAAGGAGGAAGTTTTGGAAGACAAGAAATTTCCGAGGGGGAGTTGATTTCCTTATGCTTCAAACTTGTCTTGAAAAATATCAGCTGCAGATGGGGCAGCAAAAGGAAGATTATGATGCTCCAACATGTGACTTTGATATCAAGTATGTCAAAGAGGGGAGCCATTATATGACAGGGGCAGCATTTCAGACCTCTACAACATTGTCATTCTTAGAGAGCTCGGATCCTTATTGGGATTCCCAACTCATGATGGAATACTCCAAGGATCTTTTTACATGGTGGGTTCTTGATGGGGAAGTAAAGGATGAAAGGTTCAAGGTGGGTGATGGAGTCATCTATTTCTATAATCTTATTATGTTGCTTAGTGACTCCATGCTCAAGGTGAAATTACTAGATGCCACCTATGAGATCCTGCTTTCCAAACCCACTGGTTTTATCAAAGCATATCATACTCTCTTGGGTGGATTCATATGGGAAGGTTTCAAAGAAGAGGTGCACTCTCACATGAATATGTGCATGTATTACTTGGTATAGGAGGAGGAACATAGCTCTTGGGAGGAGCCATCATTCACATCTCCTTACTCATTGAGTGTGAGAGGGAACTCATCCTTGAGTTACCCCACTGATGTAAAACAAGTATATAGAGACACTTACCCTTTTGAGCATTATCATGTATCTCCTATATGCTTATATTTTTCTAACACTCAGTTGCAGGACATTGCTCCAAAAAGGGGCACTATTTATGATGGGTTTCATGGGCTACTCAAGGCCATGAACTATGTTGATGCATGTCATTCCTTGGAGAATCTTAAAAAGCTATTATATTCTTCATGGTGTGATTCTCTTACACCAACTATGATGTACATTCTCCAAGCATTCCAAAGGCATGAGGCAACAAACAAGTGTTGGGGAAGGCACTTGTCATATCCTATTCTATGGCAGTTAAGGATAAAACTGCGCTGGTTGCACATGAGGGAAAATATTCCTCCTCATTTATCATACATGGCATCTAGCATGATTCTAATTATGATCCCACAAGATGAATAGGTCCTTATCTTTGTTGGGGGCATGGTTGGAGGAGAGACACACTTGTTGTATGTGTCCTTGGGGGAAGGAGTTCCCCATTCTTTTTACATTGCATGCTTCAATGGGAGCATGAGATTTTGTATGGCCACTATGATAGATCCCTTGTCTCTTTGTAGAGTGAGCCATATGTTTGTTGGGGACATGCCTCTCACATATATTGGGGAAGATTTTTTCTATGGATTTCCAAGCTGGGAGGTGGTCCACTTCATTTGGATGATAGCATGGAGATGGGAGACTTTCATGAATCATGAAAAACCCCGTGATTGTCATCACTTCTCTCTTAAGGAGGCCATGGATCAGCAAGAAGGTTCCCATAACAACCTTCCATTCTTTCATGATGAGATCCATTGGGTTTATTCACCAAGGGCCAATTTGCACATTGAGGAGGGACCATTGGAGGACTGTACTATTGCAGAGAATTCAGAGCAATGGGGGAGACTATTGGATGAGGAGGCCACAAGAGAAGAAGGGGATATTTGCAGCACCCTTGCAGTTGCTTGAGGACAAGCAACATTTGGGAGGGGGAGACTGTAATATTCCTAAATTAGCTACAGCTAATAAGATTATTAATTTTTCCTTGTTTATTTTTGCATTTCATGATTGATGAATAAATTGTAAAGGAGGACATGTAAAACTCCTGAAAAACAAGAATAGATCAATGCCTATGTGAATAGAGACATATCTGGGCTATTTAAATAAACTCCTGCAGGTGTGAATGGGTCTAAATCACAAGAGGGGTTCATCTTTGACCAAGTCAACAATGCAATCTAGATGCATTGAACCTCTTTGAGGGACAACATAGTTCTAGAAGGAGCACCGTATGTGAAAAGGGTTAAGTGATTCAAGGTGGTTAAGGGTTTGGAAAGACTCCTATATTATAAAAGGAAGAGGAGGGCAACAAGAAGAGGTTGTTGAAGAATATCATTTATCAAGGTATTGTCTGCCAGACATCCCTTGTTGGGTCTTCCTATTCAGGATTCCCACCTCCTTCCTTGAGCAGTTCTTGGAGGAGACTTGTGCTATCTTTTCCACATCAGGCTTTTAGGCCAAGCTTCACCTTAAACCTACAGTGCTACTCCTATGAGGGTTGAGTTGTCCTTGTTAGTTGCAGCAGTGGAAGAAACTAGATCTGTTTAGATCTAGCCTATACTAGTGGCTCTTCTCAGTGAGTGTGTATTTTAAGCTCCTAGAAGAGTTCATTAGCTGATTGTACTTCAGATATACATCTTGGAATTAGGCCAAATCATTCTCAGAGGGTAAAATGTTGTTTCTCTCCCTAGACAGTGTTATTTGTAGATCTATAGCTGCAGGTTGTTTTGCTTGCATTTTGGAGGAAAGATCTCCAATGTTGGGATTCTTCCTTTCACTATGGTGATCCATGGATTGGCCATCCAATCCATGTTTGTTTCAGATATGATCTGATATACCATTGTATTATTCAGAAATTTCTAAATCATTCTATAGATCTGCATTCTTAGATCTCAGATCTACTTCCGGTGCTTCATGTTTTGAGCAAAACCCCAAGGGGAATGTATAGATAAGCATTTCTTGTACACAGATCTGTGTTAGATCTAAATTTTTATGTAAATATCTGCTCTAGATCTGAAGAATTAATAAACTACTACTTCAACCCTAAAAATAACGCTGTCATGGTTATGTAGTCTTTCCCTATGGTTGTTGCACCTCATTTCTGAGGATTTTTGTTGTATAATCTCATTATTTCTCTTGTATAATGTATGAGTTGTAAATAAAATCTGATTTTTTGTTATATATATAATTTATGAACCTTCATATCAGCCTCCTAATGTGCTTCAGTGGATCTGCATTATTTCTAAAGAAATCCTTTGCATATAGTTGCAACCTCTCTTTTTGGGTGATTTTCAGCTAGACTAGTTTGTGGGAGATCTATTTAACCCACCTAGTCTGATTTGTTTTTGCTCTCCTTTTGGATTTAGATCTTAGATGAGCTGATCTAAGGGATCCAGGAGCTTCAAACTCATTTCTATGCATATAATTCTCAGAAGAGCGTTATTTCAGCAGGCTTGCTGAGCTGTCCCGATTTTGGGATATTACAAATTGTGGTCCTATTTTTAAACATTTACACTTAATACTTAGGATAAATTGTATTTTGTGGGTTTTTTGAATTTTTTTTGCATGAAATGAGATTATTTTAAAGGGTATTTTTACTTTCCCTAAGAAAAAAGTGTTTTAACTTAGGAAAGGGATTATTATGTTGAGGGAATGGGTCTTTTTGAAGGGAATTCAATACTTATTACCAATCAGTTATTAAGCCTTGGGTCTGGTCCCAAAAAAAGTCATAGAAATGCTCTGAGCATTTTTAACTGAAGGTTTTGAATACTGAATACTTTGAGGGGAGGGAAATTAGTAATTTTTCCATATTATGTTTTATTACATGCCCTATACAACTTCTTTCTACCTAGCCATCATTTATTCTATCATTTTTTCATTATTTCATGGGTGCATTTGAGCTTGCAACCCTAAATCCATTTTTATTTTAAAGCATAAACTATATAATCTAACCTTATTTAATCTGAGGGCTCACATTAAACTGTTGAGCTTTTCATTTATTCTCTAACTATCTACTGATTTGTCAAGTTTAAAATGTTTGAAAAATCTTTATTTTCTATCCATAAACATGAAATTCAAAGCATGAAAAAGTTAAGATTAAGCTATTTAACTCATCATGGATCATGACATTTTGAACAAGCTGCACATAATCATTATTCTTGCAGTAAAAAGTAGAAAGTAGTGGCATTTTGACTTGCATCACTTTCATGTATTATTCTTATCTCTTTTTTTTCTTTTGGGGTCCCTTTTTTATTCTTTTTGATCTTTTATTTTGAAGTCCTTTGATCTTTCTTTTAGGACTTTTACCCTCTTTTCATTTTTTATTATTTTCAAATATGGGAAAACAATTTGCAGAAAGCAAGGTATGCACATATTTACAAGACTAATCATAGTCAATTCAAAAATTATGAACCCTATTATTATAGGACCCTAGCAGTGGCTCCACATGGGGATGGCATTTCCTGGTGAAATGTCAAGAAATTTGAGACTAGTAGCCTTTGAATTTTGACAGTGTTGACCTTGTAAATGTTGTATGATCTCTGCAATTGTTCATACTTATGATATTTTACCTTTCAAAGCTTAGGGCCTCTCTCTAGGCTTCAACTTTGTTAGGAAAACTTCCAATCCAATCTAAAATCTGCAATGTTATGTACAATGGATAAAGTAAACAAAATTAACAATTGGTTATTTATGAAGAGTAGTAATGCTTCAACATTCTACCATTGACAGGTCCACCTAGCAGATCTGATCCATCTATTTCTTTCAAAAATAAAGCATTGTTACCTCTATAACCATAAATAACATAAGGTCCTTTCCATATGAAATCAAATTTCCCATGTTTACCTTTCTCTTCTCTCCTTGAATCCCATTTTATAACTTTGTCACAAATGTAGAAATCATCTTCTTTACTATTTTTATCAAAAATATTCTTAATCTTATCTTGGATAACTTGAGACATAATATAAACCTCTTCCCTTCTTTGCTGCAAGTGAATGGTTTTATTAATCCTTCTTTGAATGTCATTGGTCTCAACTTGTAACTCTTGAATTATCTTCATTACTGGTACTCCTAGGGAAGATGGAAAAACATCATCCATTCCATAAACAAGATGGAAAGGGGATGTACCAATAGATTTTTTGGTGGTAAGTCTATTTTCCCATAAGGCATTAACTAACCTCTTGTTCCACGTCTTCTTGTTATCTTCTAGTAATTCCTTGATGATGTTCACAAGGCTTTTACTAGAAGATTCAGCAAGGCCATTACCTTGAAGGTAATATGCAGTAGAATGGCCTAGGGTAATGTGGTATTTATGGCAGAAATAAATCATATTTTTGGATTTGAATGCAGCTGCATTGTCAGTGATAATCTTTTGGGGACATCCAAATCTTGAAATTATATTTTTTTCTAAAAAGGAGATAATCACAGTGTGAATGGCTTGCCTGGAAGGTATGGCTTCTATCCACTTAGTAAAATAGTCATTGGCTGTCAGAATCCACTTATGTTGGGCCGAAGATGGAGGGTGAATTTCACCAATGAAGTCAAGACCCCATTGTTGAAATGGAATTTCTGTTGAGATGGGTTTTAAGGGCAGGGGTAACATCTTTTTATTTCCCTCAAATAGTTGACACTTGTGACAGGAGATCACATACTTTTTTACATCTGCAAACAAAGTAGGCTAGTAAAAACCAGCTCTCAGGATTTTGTCTATAGTAGTATTCCAGTAGAGATGTCCTCCACAGTCACCTACATGAAATTCTTCTAAAAATTTGTTAAGTTCTTCTTTAAGCAAACAATTCATTGAAATTCCACTATGATATTTCCAAAAAGGTACATTGTTTAAGATACAAAATCTTACTACCTTCATTTTTAAGAATCTAGCTTTTGTTCTTGATAATCCAAGAGGAGCTTGTAAATTTAGTAATACAAATATGATATATGCATACTATGGTGAGTTTGAAAAGGCTTCACTTATCTCCGGAGTCGCCATCTCTTCTTGATTAGCTACTTGGGCAAGAAAATTAATGTTTAAAGCATGACAATTTGATTCAGCCATGAGTTTGGCTAAACCTTGACCTTTTATGAGTTTAGTGGGTTTTATTTCTATGTCATATTCCAAAATTGTAGCAATCCATTTGCCTCTTTTACCATCAAGCCTATTTTGTGTTAGAATTTCCTTTACAACTGCATTTGTAACATAGGCAATGATGTGTGAATAAAGAATGTACAATCTAAAGTCTTTGATGGCCTTTACCAAAGCTAGGGCTTGTTTCTCCATTATATTGTACTTTAAAGTGGCATCTCTGTGTGATTTTATAAAGAAAGCTATAGGCTGTTCATAACCCTGGTCATTTTTCTGTAGTAGAACTACAGCAATAGTGTGTTCTGAAGCAAAGGAGAAGATAATAAAATCCTTCTTAAATTCTGAACTTATAAGGACTGGTGTTTTTGTTAAAGCTTGTTTAATTGATTCAAAAGGTTTCTTGGCTTCAATAGTCCATTTAAGTACCGAGACCTTTTTAAGCATATTGTTAAGCTCTCTGATTATTTCAGCTAAGTTTGAGATGAATATTCTAAGGAAATTAATTTTACCTAGAAAATATTGTAACTCTTTAATGTTCCTAGGAGGACTAATGTTAAGAATTGCCTCTATTCTGGTAGGGTCTATTCTAATTATCTCTTTATATATAATGTTTCCAAGTAACTTACCTTCTTCTAATCCAAATAAAGTTTTCTTAGGGTTTATAGAGATGCCGAATTTTCTGCATTTAAGAAAGACTTGTCTGAGATGATCCAAGTGTTCATAATCAGTCTTTGAGAAAACAGTAATGTCATCTAAAAAAATTACTAAGAATCATGAATTTCCTTTGAAAAGGATATATCCATATCTCTTTGAAAAGTGGCTCCTGCATTCATTAACCCAAAAGGCATTTTTACATACATAAAATTGCCCCATGGAGTAGTAAAAGCAGTTTTAGCTTGGTCCTCTGGTTGGACTAAAATTTGGTTATACCCTGAAAATCCATCTAAAAGTGAAATCCTAGAGGAACCAACTACCCTCTGTAAAATGTGATCCATCTTTGGTAAAGTGTAATTGTCTTTTAAGGACACCTTATTCAAATTTCTAAAATCAACACATAATCTAATTTCTCCTGTCTTTTTCCTAGTGGGAACTAGATTAGAAACCCAATCAGAATATCTGATTGGTGCAATTATTTGGGCCTCATACTTTCTTTTTACCTCTTTCTCAATTAAAGGCATCAAGATTCAAAACAGGATTGATCCTTCTTAAATTTTGTTTAAAAAAATTTTGGTCCTCTTTTATAGGTATTTTATGTTGTATTATGCTGGTGTCATAGGATTTAGGTCCTCATAACTCCAAGCAAACACATCTTGGAATTCCTTAAAAAGAGCTATGTATTTTTCTTTTCCTTGCTGAGGTAAAGCTTTGGAAAGTTTAATCATCTTAGGTTTTAACTCTGTACCAATATTACATTCCTCAATATCAGATCTAAGTGGCTCCATTTTGGGTTTTCTTGCAACATCATTTGAGTCAAATAAATCTTCTAAAGGAGTTAAGACTTTTGGTAAAAAGTTATCTTTTAAGTTCAAAATATCAGATTCATCATCAACTATCTCTTCAATTTCTACTTTTTCTAAATTATCTATGTATGTTTAAATAAATTTAGTAGGTTTAGCAAAACTTAAATTATTTACATCTATGTTATTCAAATCAATTTCAATCTCTAAATTATGATCTATTGTACAGTCTGTGTCTATTTTACAATTATGAAATTCACCTTCATTGTTCATAAAATGGGAAATATGTTGATCTTGTGAGAAAATTTTTCAATATTTAAGATTATTTGGAATTATTGGTCTGTATTTAACTTCTGCATTATATCTATGATTTGGATGAAATGGCAGATTACAGGTACTAGCAAAAGTTGCTAGGGACTTTGCTGGAATCCAGGGAAAATTTTAGGGGCTAATATTCGCAGGTGGGCTAATTATCCATGTTTTTTTCCAAAAAAAAAGATTCGCCAATTTCCATTTTTTTGAAAATTGATTCGCCCAAATTTTGTAGTATAAAATTATTTTACCCTAAAAATCGCCAAAATTTTATATGTATTAGTATAAAATAATTAGTAACCTAAATATTTTCACAAAAATAACATCAAAAATTTTACAATTTACATATTGGGGACTAGTAAGATTTGCCAAGGTTTCTAAACTTTAAGATAAACTTCCATCCTTAAAATTTTCCCTGCTGGAATCAAATGAAAATAGATCTTTGTAAGGCCTAGTGATGTCTAAATTCAAGGTTTCCATTATTGCTTTTGGCATTAAATTGTGTGAAGCTCCTTAATCTAGCATTGCATTGTGTAATATTTGGTCATGAACAGTTAAGCTAATGTACTAAAACGGTGGAACTGCTCCATCTTGGTGTTTTCCATTAATATAAGGACCAAAAATTAACTCTGGTTGATCATCATTTAGATTTATTGAATCTTCTCCATCATTCAAGTTTAAGGTTTCAGTGATAGTTGTTTGTACAAATCATGTTTTACCAATTCTGTCAAAGGAATTGGTATTTTTAATTTTGCAATTTCACCTTGAATATTAAAAGAAGGTTGTGATTTATTGAGTTTAATTATCTCTTATTTAGTAACTATAGTTTGAGTAGGTTTATCTTCTTTTCCTACAGTTATTTTCTCATTTTCAGTTTGTGTTTCTTGTGTCTTACTGCTCATAGTTTTCTTTTCAGGAATGGTTTGAGAAGCGGTAGATGGTTTTTCAGATTTTGAATTATCAGAAGCTGTTTTGGTAGTGGCAGTTTTTGGATTAGCAGTGGGTGTTTTGGAATATAAAATTGTTGTTTTAGCAGAATTAGTTGTTTTGATAGGAACATATTTTTATAAATCTGTTGATGTTTGGACAACCTCATCTATTATATCAACAATCTTGGGACAGGGTGAAATTTTAGGGTTGGAAACTTTCTGGTATGAATTAGAGTTTTTCTTATGTTCCCTAGGGAGAATTTGCAGAACTTTGGTAGTGGGAGTTTCTATTGTTTTCTTAGTTTGTGTTTGTGCAGATTTATTAGTAGAAGGCTCTATGTTTTTCTTGCTTCTAAGGTTATATTGCTTATGTACTTCATTTATAGTAAAATCATAACCTTGTTTGTATTCAAATGATTCACTTGAATCTAATTGAAGTTGTTGCAGTTCAAATAATTCTTGGTCTTCCTGTGTGAGAAAAATAGTGTTATCATCATTTATACCCATTATATTTATGGTGTCTTCATCATTTTCATCTTGATGAGAACTTTCAGCATAGTTCTCTTGAAATGGAGGTCTTATTGTCTAGTCAGGGGCTGATTCTTTAGATTTTCCAGTATTTGTATTTTTCCTGAAGTTGGGATTTCTAATTTTCTGTTGATTATCCCATTGCAGTTTCCTTTCTATATTATCTAATCTATCCATCATTCTATCTAAATTTTTTTCTAATTTATCTATTTTTAAATCTGAAAAAGATGCTTCTTCTTTTATTGTTACTCTCCTCTCATTCCTTAATCTAGCTTTTCTAGCCAATATATTTACCTCTACACTAACTACATCAGTTTGCATTCGCTCTAAAGTATTAGCATTTCTCTCTCTCAATTGATAAGCTATGTATGTATCAAATCCATCAGGGAATTTGAGAAGGACAGAGTCTGGAGTGGGTTTGAGATTTGCAGGGATTGAATTATAAATGTTGTTGTATCTAGTACAATAATCTTGGACTGTTTCATTAGGAGTTCTTTTCATAGCATCGAATTCAGATAATATTTGAAGTGGATTTTTCTTATTTTCCATATTTTTTCAAAAATAATCTATGAAAAACTGCTAAATCAGAAATACTACCAGGATTAAGACCTTTAAACCATTTTTTAACTTCCCCAGTTAATGCTTGAGAAAAGAGTCTCATTTGTACATCGGAATCATCTATTTCATGAAGCTCAAAATAATCTGTCATCTTGCTAATATGTTGTTGGGTAGTGTAATGACTGGTTGCATCAAATTGAGGTATTTTACTCTGGTAATCCTGAGGCATGTCATGTAACTGTCCTGGAAGGACCAAGGGAGCATACCTAGTAGCCATGGCTTGGATTCTAACCTGGCTAGGAGGTAAGTTGGAAGTGCTTGGGGCAGAACTAGAAGTACTAGCTGATGCAGTTAAAGAAGTGGCTGATGAGATTGGAATGTAAGATGATGTACTGGAAAATGTGGTTGAAGAACTACAAGGTGAATTTGGGATGGTAGAAAATGAAGCTAGGATATATGAGGAAGTGCTTGGGAATGAGAATGATGTATTAGAAGATGTATAAGGAAACATAGTGGGTGGTGTTGAGGTGAGGGAAGATGTAAATAACACTCTAGGTTGGAATGGATGCTTTGGGATAAATGGATCTATGGAATGGAGTGTAGTGGATATTATGGATGATGTAGTGGTAAAAAGAGATGAACCTACAGATTCTACAAGGTTGGTATCTAACTGAGAAGTAGAGGGATTAGGTGTATATGCTGATAAAGCAGCTAATTCAACTGAATGTTGAAGAAGAGCTTCATCTATTTCCTTAAGTATAGTAGCATATATTTCATCAAGTTTATCATAAGCTTCAAATATTTTTGATTCAGAATCAACTGAAATAGTTTCCTGTTTAATTTCAAGAGATGAAATAAAATTAGGATCTATAACAGTGCTATTTAAATCACTTTCTGATTTGTTTCTGAATAAAGAATGTTCAAAATTTAAGTCAAAATCAATGTCTTGTAGTTGCTAACTGTTTTGGAAGGGAATTTTCTCTAACCAAGGAAACTTTATTACCTAAATATTCTACTTGTTTATTCTTTTTTCCAATTCTGTCCGGATCATCTACTATTGCAGTAGGTTTTGGATTTGGATTTGACCTGGTATAGTAGACTCTTCTGGAAGCCAGAATTACAGTTTTTTAATGAAATTATACTCACAACTTATAAAACAGTCTTAAAGTGAAAGGATAATGAAAAATATTTCCTTTAAGACCTATTTAAAACTGAGGATTGGTTAGTTCCATAGTATGGTCGCTAGTATGTTATCACTCTAATAATTCCCAAAGTTGTGATATTTTGATTTTATAGTTTTAAGAATATTAGAGGTAACCACAGAGCTACTTTCAAGCTCTAGGATCTAGCCTTCCTAAGGCTCAGAGAGGGCTCTCTCTATAATATTTAACTTTGTTTTTATGTTGGATTTTAGGCTAGTTATATGGGGAAATTGGGTTTTGATATTTGGTTTGGTTTGGTGGAAAAAATCAGTTAATGATATGGATATTTATAGATCTATTTTTCCATTGGGAAAATGGAGTCAATATGTCAAGCAGATAGGTCAAGTTCAAGGTCTAAATTCAAATATTTTCAGGGCAATATAATTGAGTCACTTAAGATCTTTGAGGCTGATTGGTGAAGTGGTTTAATCGGGATAAAGAGCAATCAAGGATTCTTTGATCAGGATAAGTAATGAAGAGGAAAGAGGTCATTCAAAAGAGGGAGAAATTAAGGGTTCCCTACTCTGGAAATCAACAAAAAACATTAAAATGAAAACCAGTAAATAACAGAGTGCTTTTAACAAATTCTAATATATCACTTCCTGATTTCACATTTAAATTTGGAAGACATGTATGTATGAATGGAAAACATAAGAAGATTTAACAAATAACAATATAAATTACTTCACTTAAGTTGGCCGAACACACGAATCCTGAAACATGATGCTTTATTGATTTGATCCAGCCTGCTGACTTGAAACTTGGTACAAAAGCCTTTCAAGTACATAAATATTGACAATAGAAATCTTCAGCAATTTACTCTACAATAATACTTCAAAGAGTGAAGTATTTATACAAAAAATGTTACAAAATATCCTAGAATACTCATAGGATTTTTCTAAGGAAAATAAAATAGCTTTTACAAAAATATAGTGACAACTACTTAACAACTTGCAAGATGTCCTATTTATTCACATAAAATAGAAATGCTATTTTGATTTAGGTGCAGCTGGCTACTGTGTTGTCTTCAATGCTGGAAAAAATATCTTCAATCTATTCTGAAGTGTTATCTCTCATCTGATACTCTTGCATATGATACACTTTAACTCCTTATACTCTTTAATCACTATTTTAATTGCCTTACTGCTGTAAAATTATGTTTTTACTGAGTAAAAATAGCAATTTGTTTTTTAATCCTCTTCCACTGTAAAATTGTCTTGTATAGAAAATCATTAAGCTTTTCAAAAAATCCTTCATCAAGTAACTTTATCTTGGTAAGTTTTATGTAATTTTCATCAGCCTCTGTGTACCTAACAAAGGTTGGTTTGACCACAAAGAGATGTTTTATCTCATGATGTAAATAAAACAAATCTTCAATTCTTTTTTGCAACACTTTGCCTGTAGGTACTCCTTGCCAATCTGCCTTGTTTACTTGTTATTTGGAAAAATATCTGATTTTCTTGTTGTAATCCTCTTGCTTTATTAATTTATCATTTAGAAAAAGAATGTTTGGCAATCCTTTTTGCCTCCATATATCAAAATTTACCACAAAACTAGTTATGGCCAAATCCATTTTCTGACACTTCTCTTCAAGCTACCTCATCAAGTTTTTCTTTGTAGTTACCTTTCTCACTTCAAGAATTGTTTCAGTTCTATCAGTTATCCCAATCTCATCCAATTCTTGTTTGTTTTTGGTGTTTAAAAACTTTATTATTTCTTGGGCTTCTTCAGGTTTGGACCCAAGCTCTTCCTTCGTCTTCACAATTTCTTCTTTTGCTACTTTAATCAAATCCTTTTGTTCATAGATTGCTTGAATGGAATGCCAAGTGTCATTGATTGAATCAATGATCTTGGACCATAACTAATTTTTTATGCAGGTCATTGGTTCTTTCAAAGTTAATTCTGCTTCAACCTTCTTCAACCGCTCACTTGGCCTTTTGGATTTCTGTTCCTCTGTTTTAGTAGTGATTTGAGCTAATTTATTGAAATCTTCCAAGTTCTTTATTTATTCTTTTAACTTGTTGATCTCATTATTCTGAATGGATATATCTTCCATAGTTTTTATGAGCTTTCTTGCCTCATCTGTTTGTTGCACTGCTGAAGAAGATGGTTCTGTAGCAGGGGTAGTAGAAGAAGTCATGGGAATAGTTATAGCCAATGGAGATTTTGGTGCTAATTCCTCTGCTAAGGTTGAGAAAACTGCTGTAGTGACCATGGGAATTACTGTAGGAGGAGAAATTTTAGTTTTTGTTGCTTTTTTCTCTTGGAAAAGCTTGTTCATTTCTATATCCATTTCCTTAATTTGTGCTGTCATTTGGAGAATGAGACTCATCATCTCATCTTTATGATTTGACTCTTGCACAATTTCTTTTGCTTGAGGATGTTCTATTGGAGAAAATTTTAGTTTCTTTCTAAGTGTCGCATTGTTATCATTTTCCTTTTTCACCAATTCTTCTGCATCCTTTACATTTGCAGGGTTATACCCTACCTCAATTACCAATTCTTCTAAGGACTTGATTCTAGTGTCCTTGATATAAGAAGAAGCTTTTTCAATCCTGATTTGATCTCTCAAATTGGTTATAGTGTTCTGAAGTTTCTGGGCACCCATTGCCATAGTATTCATAGTAGAATAAAGCATTTCAGAGCTTTTCTTATGAAACTCAATTTGATCTAAAGGATGAATGCTATCAACTGGTACTTCCAAGTCAAATTTCTTATAGTATTCTATTTTTGTATGTTTGGGAACTATTGGCAATTGCATTGTTATACTAAATTTATTGTTGGTGTAATCAAAGGCTGATAATAATATGTTTTGACTTCCCGAAGTTTGTTTTAGACACTGTGAATAAATTTCATTTTTTAACTCTTCATTCATAGCCTTGATTTCCTTGTATTTCTCTTTAATATCAATGTCTGTATTCTCTGCTTGATGTGATGAGGATGCCTCCATGTTTTGTTGTTTTTCAATCATCTGAGTGTCTGGAGTATCATTTTCCTGCTCATTTACAATAACTGTAGCAGCATTTGTGTTATTCTCTATGTTTTCTTCATCTAGCACCTCAATTGTTTATTTTTCCTTGTTCACTGGATTGAGCTTAAGTTTCTTATTATATCTGATTTTAAACCTAGTCTATGTTGTTGTTTTAGCTGTGTAGGTGCCTTCTTCCCTGATTCTCTTTGTAGATTTATCCTCTTGATTTACAGTTTTCAAGGTGTGACTAGTATCACCCTATTTAATTGTTTCTATCAAGGTATTTTCTAGATATTCTGTTTGATTAGAAAACCATTCAATCTCAGGCCTTTTATCATGGATATAAGGGGTCAATTTTAATTTTACCCTCATTTTACTGAGAATTCCATTAGGATCATAATTGCATAAGAAACTTTGTTCAAATTTATATTCCAACAACTGTTTTGATGCTTCTATACCTGCTTCCCTGTGATTACAAATGAAAGGACCCACTTGGTTCTTTAATTTTAATTGAGTCTTCTTTTTGGTAGCCAAGAAGTTGATAGAATCTAAATTTAGAATTTTCCTTATGTACTCTAAGGCAAAAAATCTCATTGGCAAGTATTTTGGCAGTTTATAGGGTAAAAGGTTTGACCCATAGACTCTGATCTCTATATGATTTGGGTAAAGGTAACAATCTCCAGTTCTGCTTTGCTCTGACAGTTGTAACACTTTATTTATCTCATTACTTATTCTTGGTTGTACACTGTTTTTCAACATGTTTATCAATGGATGAACAAAACAATCTATGAAATCCACATAAGTGAATTCTATTGATTCTTTTCTGATTAGAGAGGTCCAAAAGATGACTGAAAATGGATTACCTTCTACATCCAATTTCTGAAGGGTTATTGGGAATTTATCTGCTTGGAAGTAAAGGAACATGTGAAAGAGGAATGATGAATATCTGAAAACTCCTTCAGAGGGAAATTTCACAAGTTGATCATAGATATTATCATCTATGTATTCATCATAGTTATAGATGACAGAAGGAGGTTGACTTGGCACAAAAGTGGATAGAAAACCAAGAATGGACTCATCTGTGTGCTCATCAGTAAAGTAACCTAGGAAAAAGGGTAATATATAAATGGCATGCCTTGATCCTTAAGGAAATTTAGAAGATGAATAGGGAGGGTTTATCTTTGGTATTTCAATATATGAAGGCATGAAAGTTTGGAAGATTTGAAATCTCTTAGGAAATTCTAACTCGATATAAAGCTTTGTAAGAGCTTCTATGGATAATGGGACTGCATTGGGATCTGGTTTCAACTGAAGCATTAGGTTTATAGACTCTGTAGTAATAGTAAACAATATTTCTTTGTTAGCATCAACGATGTCTCTTTGGTCTGGGGAATAATAGGATTGACACAGCCTAATGACTTTTGGAAACTGATGAGTATGTGGGACTACATATTTGGGTAAATTGGACTCCCAAATTTGAACTTCATCTCCCAGATCTAAGAATTTTTTTAGACTCCAATAGTGGAGATCTAGAAGATTGAATTCTATCACTGGATCAGTTATTTTATAATCCACATCAGCTAGAGGTGTATGATCAACATCCACAACAGGAGGTTGTAGTGGATTTATAACCATGGTGGTTTTAGAAGCCATTATTGTGTTTGATTTTCAAAATTTTGACCTTCTAGATGCTTAAAAATCTGTTTTTAGGCTTTTTGTACTCGTCTCTAAGCTTAGACTGTTTACAATAGGTATTTTTGGCTTAAAAAACGGTTCTGAACAAAAAAGGGTACAATCTAGCTTTCTTTTGGTTTTAACCTTCAATTTCAATTCAAAAACTAGTCTTCAACTCTTCTTACAGACTTAGGAAAAGATATAACAAGGGTTTTCAGCTCATTTCTTGGAAAAAATAGACCTAAAAAAGATTAATCCATGTGCAAAAGAGTTGAGTATTTGCAAAAGGGTTTTTGGATTAATTAGAAGTTTCTTAAGGTCTGCAAAGGCTAAACTATATTCAATTTCATTTTAAAACCATCTATAGTATTAAAACTAAGATTTTATCAGGGTTTCGCAACAAATACATTCTTTGAGGAAAAATACAAGTATTTCTATGGGCAAACAGGGTTTTATGGTGATCAATTTCACAGGAAAACTCTTTCAAATGACGAGAAGGTTTCTTTTTTCGAAGAATGCCTATTTTTTGCAAGTATATGGTCTTGAAACAGGGTTTCTGAGGCATCAGGAAAGCTTTTGGAAGTTGTTGAAGTCCTTGGAAGTAGAATGGAGGCTTCAGGCGGTCTTAGCAACAATTTTTAATAGATCTCTCATTATTTGGGCATGTAAATGGTGTACAACACTCTTTTCTTCAGTCAGAAGGGTTTAAACCAGAAGAAAACATAGAAAAGGTTTAAAATGTGCTTATATGAAGTTTTATAGAAATTTTAGGTTTAAACGGTGTAAGCATTGAATGTCGATCAAGTCAGAAGGAAGGTGATTTGGCGCTGAGGGGAGAATACCATCAGCGGTTATCGTATGAGATAGGAATGGTAAGTGGTTTATTTGGATCAGATGCGATCCAGTAGTTTTATGCCACGTGGAGGAGAGAGAGTATGGAAAAACTACCCATTTCACAAAATCAAAATCGATTAGCGATCGCTCTTTTGGAAATGCGATATCGCATCTGGATCATCAGATCTGGAGGAAAATATGCAAACGATGAAGATTTAGTAATGAAGTAGCTCGACAGATGGGGCGTGGGGCCCGGGAGATCTTTTATATGGCTGGGTTAAGTTTATACGTTTAAAACATAGTTTTAAACATAAAAGCTAATGTTAATTTTATACGTTTAAAACATAGTTTTAAACGTAAAAACTAATGTTTTTAATGCAATGGGCAGGATATGTGGATATATGAAATTTAGACAGTGAATAAGGGATTTGCATGTGCTTTATGACCTTTGGGCGGGGGATATTATATATAATATGTTTTAACCTGTGGGGGAAGCGAGATAATATTTGGCACATGGGTATTAAAACCATAGGTTAAATGTTAATATAATGGGTTTGGGGTATTTAAAATAAATGAATTAATATAAATATGGGAAGGGGTATTTATAATGGAATTAATACATTAAATTAAAGTTAATATGAAATGAATATGATGAGCAGAAAATATACAAATATACCAAGTATAGTGTAAAATAAGAATATGAGTACAATAATGGTCCCATTTTTAAACATTTACACTTAATACTTAGGATAAATTGTATTTTGTGGGTTTTTTTTAACCTTTTTTGCATGAAATGAGATTAGTTTAGAGGGGAATTTTACTTTACCTAAGAAACAAGTGTTTTAACTTAGGAAAGGGATTATTATGTTGAGGGAATGGATCTTTTTGAAGGGAATTCAATACTTATTACTAATCAGTTATTAAACCTTTGGTCCGGTCCCAACAAAAGTCAGAGAAATGCTCTGAGCCTTTTTAACTGAAGGTTTTGAATACTAAATACTTTGAGGGGAGGGAAATTCGTAATTTTTCTAGATGATGTTTTATTACATGCCCTGTACAACTACTTTATACCTAGCCATCGTTTATTCTATCATTTTTTCATTATTTGCATGGGGGCATTTGAGCTTGCAACCCTAAATCCATTTTTCTTTTAAAGCATGAAATATCTAAATCTAACCTTATTTCATCCGAGGGCTCAGATTAAACTGTTGAGCTCCTCATTTATTCTCTAACTATCTACTGATTTGTCAAGTTTAAATTGTTTGACAGATCTTTATTCTCTATCTATAAACATGAAATTCAAAGCATGAAAAAGTTAAGATTAAACTATTTAACTCATCATGGATCATGGAATTTTGAACAAGCTGCACATAATCATTATTCTTGCAGTAAAAAGTAAAAAGTAGTGGCATTTTGACTTGCATCACTTTCATGTATTATTCTTATCTCTTTTTTTGCTTTTGGGGTCCCTTTTTTATTCTTTTTGATCTTTTCTTTTCAAGTCCTTTGATCTTCCTTTTAGGACTTTTACCCTCTTTTCATTTTTTATTATTTTCAAATATGGGAAAACAACTTTCAGAAAGAAAGGTATGTACATATTTACAAGACTAATCATAGTCAATTAAAAAATTATGAATCCTATTATTATAGGACCCTAACACATTTCATCATGTAATTTTATGTTTTCACAATCTGTAATAAGTTCAATGGTTCCAAGATAGCTGTCAACTCAAAGGTTTCATGTGCCAAGAAAGCTTAGAAGCTTTAAAGTCTAAGTGTTCTCAATCCATCAAATGATAAATCTCCAAAAGATTAGAAACAAAAGTGAAAGGTAAAGATTTAGAGTTTAAAGTGAATAAGAAGAAATAAAAGTGGGTCCCAAAGGCAAATGCATTCAAATCATCAAGTATAAAGGCCATCACAAGACAAATAAAGAACTCATTTTCTCTCCCAACCATTGAGCTCACACTCCCTCAACATGAAAAATCAGCTTGCATGGTCAAAATTCAAGATTTTTGTGGCATTGCGCTCCTGGAGCTTAGGTGTTGCACTCCTAGAACTGGTGCTACGCTCCTAGAGAAGTGTCTTGCGCACTTGGTAGTTAGGCACTGCGCTTCTGCCCAGTTTCATATACAACCTTCAAAAATTCATACAGAGCTCCAAACCACCAGAAAAGGGTTTTTCCACCTTAATACAAGTAAGCAACACCATTTGTGCCCTCCTAGCATTTTCCATTTGAAATATTAAGGTGTAAAATCTCTCATTCAAGTTTGACAGGTGTTTATGCTAAGTAACCCTAGATTCCATTCCTACAACCCTAAAATTTTCCCTAGACCTTTAATTCCCTTCCTATATCACATTAAACCCTAATCATATCCCTACATCACTAAATCCCTATCCCCAACTACATTACCCAAAACCCCAGCTCCTAGACTACTAATTTTCTACGCAGCTTCCCCTATACCTATAATCAATTTCTCCATCCCATTTCCCTAAGTATTTTAATCCCATATCAGTCCCCTAGGTTCACTAACCCCCTTCCCTATTCCCCCAATTTTTCCTACTCCCATCCCCACTCCCTACACCTATTTTCCACCCCCCTTTCCCTTCCCTAAGGTTTAAAAAAATAAAAAAACTATGGAGGAGGAAGACAGAGATTACATGGGGGAAGATGAGGACAGAGAGTAAAGGAGACCTCACAAGGGAGGAAGAATTCTGACACTTGAGCCCACCAACACCAGAGAACTAATAGCCTCACCCATGATAGTATCTTGCTTTGAATATTTTGGTTACCTTGATTTATGCAAAATGATCCAAAGAGTTCAACACCACCCTGTTTGGATCAGAGTTTTCATTTCAAACCTCATAGATAATCAAGTGACCCTTACAGGTGTGACCTTCACCATATCCACACCTATCATTGATTTTTCCACAGGGATACCAAACATGGGTTAGAAGTGGTTTAAATCCAAAGACTCAGATGACCAGTATTATGAACCATTCATCAAACCAAGGTACATAAATGAGAGAAGGAGATTCTTCCATTTCAGTTACCTTTTTAATAGGTATACCCCCATGATGAAAATGATCATGAAGTACTTCTCTTGTGAAGGAAGATTCTCCAAACTTTACACTTATCATATTAGACTACTAATGCACTTCACAAGAGTCAATTTACACAATATCCCATACTATTTGCTCAAGAGAATAGAAAAAAGGGCCTACATAGTACAAAAAAGAGAATATGATCAACAAATGAAAAACCTCTTTCATCACTCCTTGATCGAAATCATTGTACTCCATCATCTTGATAAATTGCACATTTCTTGGGATACCTTCATTTCCAATGCTATTTTCACTTCTCCACAAGCTTAACATGTTGAAACCATCCATCCTTCATGTCATCCCTCTGCATCTATTCCTCCATCATCTCAGCCTACTAGACCCATATCATCACCATCACCAGTATTTCAGAGTCATATTGGGTCATCCAGCAGAGTTGTGGTCAAACAACCTACAAAGACCAAAGAGATTGAGAAAGACACATTGGCTAAAAAATATCAGAGAGGGCATAGGCAGGTGTTTTCTCCATAGATTGTAGGAGGGACCTTGCCTTCTTCATCAACAAAGCAGGTACAAAAGGGAAAGAAAAAGAAAGAAGAGGAAGTTGTGCATGAAGAATTCATGCAAGAAGATGAGGAAACATATTTTGACCTAGTTGAATTAGATCAACAGGATGATCATGACGCCTCTAGTTTGATTTTCAAAGAAAATGATGCCCAAATTAGAGAGCTGCAAACTAATTTTGATAGAGCTCAATTTGTCATTTCATTTCTTGAGCAGGAAAATAAGCAGTTGAAGGATAAGCAAGTTCGTATGGAGCTAGAGCCGCTCAAAACAAATATAGGTAAAGCCATGATCCCACTTGATGATCATGACCATGATGACATCCAAAGCAACAGAAAAAGACAAAAAACAAGTGGTCGTAAGAGGGATTTACCACAGCAGAAGATTAAGGAGGAAAAACTCACTTTTGAGGAGAGGAATTCTAAGGAGGATGAAGATGATAGAGAGACATGGCTTGATAGGTTCAACATTAATCTTGAGAAACTCCTCCAAAAGGAAAAAAAGGACAAAAAAAATTCTCAGAAACATATCTAACATGTATATCAGAGGAAACAAGGTCTGTAGCATTAAACTCAAGCAATTGCAGGAGAAACATAAGCAAACCCTAGCTAAGAAAAAGGAAGGAGACAAGCTTGACATCCTTGCTGATGCATCCCTCATTGCTTAGCACATTTCATCAGGCTTCCACAACACAATTTTGGAGAAATTTTGAAAAAGTTTTGAGTTTTTTTTTATTTTTTGCAACTTTTGGTAGTTTTGGCACAGTTACACTGCCAAGAGTGCAATGGCCTAGGCGATGCACTTCTTCTCGGAGGATCCAAATGAAAAAATTAAGGTAATATTGGATTCAGAATGCCAAATATAGTCAGTTCAGGCACTTTTCTAAGCAAATTTGGGCAAAATGGAAGGTGAACATGTCAAAAAACACTCAAAAATCATGTTTCTACCCTCTTTTTTAGCTAGGCGCCGCACTCCTGACCAATATTGGGAGATTGAACTTTTGGAGGGTCAAATATTATCATTTTTGGAAACCAAGGAAAATTTTGAAACTAGACAGGACAGACTTTCCAATGAGCTATCCTGAGCTCATTTTTGACATCAGAAACCCCTTCAAAAGATGAGCTAAAGTTGGAGCTGTGCTCCTGACACTAGCACTGTGCTCCTAACCTTTCTCTATTTTTCCTAATTTTTTCCAGTTTTTTTCAGTTTCACCATGGAAAAATCATGTTTTTACCAATGTAATCGACGGATGTAAATTTAATTATGATGCTTTTGAGTTACCTAGGGGTAAATACATTAGGTAAAAGTCTTTTTGAGGATTGATGAATATGTTTCACTAAAGCTAGGGATGAGTCAGTTTGACCTCCCTACACTCTAGGTTTGCAGGTCAGAATTTTGTTGATCAACTCCTCAACTCAAGGATTCGACCCCTGAGGTTGGGAGAAGTTGTTTCATGTCTATAAATTTCATTTCTTGACTCATTTTAGAGGTTGGATGTTGTTGTATTGATCAGAGACACTAATGTATTCAGATTTTGGTAGGAATATATTGGAAGAGTTGCAACTGTTCTTTTGGCATTAATGTGGTACTTTAATTTGGCATACTTTCTTCTTTTGCTTCATATGTTTGAATATTTTGTACTTTTCATGTTCATTCCAACTCTATTATATGTTTGATTCTCAATTTTGATAAGCATAATACATATTTTATGCTCTGTTTTGGGAGAATCACCATAATTTGTTTTAGTTCTTTAGTTTAAAAGGAATTCATGTACTGTCATTATTTTTTAGCACCTCACCAGTCTGATCCATCTCACCCTAAAACCCTAAAGTGTTAGAGTGCTTATCTACCTTTCCGCACTATATGATTACAATTATGATCTTATTTTCCCTAACCTAGTTACCTATTTGACCTAATTCACTCATCCAACACCCAAATCAACCAATCAAAAACCTTGTGCTACTATACTTAGCATAAAACCTAATTGATCTGGCCCTCTTGGCTGTGATCCCTTGGAGAAATCCCTCTCCTTCCTGGTAGGGCTAGCTACTTGGAGAGCACCCTCTCTTTCCTATTAGGGTTAGCTACTTGGCAAGAGCTTGGTCTGTAGTTACCTTTTCTGGTCTCTTCTCAGCCTCAGAGATCCAGCAGAGTGATAACACCTTGAAAATTATTTTTATTTCTATCTAATCACAAACCTCACAAAAAAATCATGGAAGTGATTTATGTCTAGTTCCAGTCTTCTCAAAATACCTATTGTCAAAGTAGATGGCCAAAAAATCCTTCTCTCACTAGATCTTACCACTTGAAAGTTGTAGTATTTCCTTCTAAAACATTATTTGGAAAGGGGGAAAAATATATATGATCTACATTTTCATTGTCTACCTTATAGAAAACACACAAACTTGGCCCAATCTAGTTTTTTTTCTTCTTGATATTCAAAGAAAAGATCTTGACCAAGTATAACCAAAGAATGATTCCTATTTTGAGTGGGATTTCAATATTCAATACTACCATACACAACCATAATATTTCCCCTCTATTATATTTTTTCATTATTGCTTCATACCTTGAATTTTCTCAAAGTTTCATTATAGCTTTATTCTTTGAAGTTTTTGTTATTATTGACATTGTTTGTGTTACAAAAATAATTTTATACAAGGAACTCTTTAAAATTGTATGTGAATTTACCACTAAGTTATTAGATAAATAGAATAAGTTAGATGTAACTTATAAAAAAGGGGTGATTTTTATAATTTTATGAATGGAGATGTTTTAAGCAATTTTTACTATGGTTCTCCTCATGTTTGCTTCATTTTGTGAATGTTTCAATGTGGTATGTTTTATAGCTATTTTGCAAACTTGTGTACACTTTTATATATTTATTTTAGGTTTTTTTTTTTCTATTTGAACGATGCCTTGTTGTAGTTTGTTAAACTAAATTTATCTTGCAACTTCGCAACCATCTCCATCTAGATTTGTATCTTTTATTTAACCTTTTTAATTCACACTTTCACTACACAACATACTCCCATATGGAAACATGTTTCTTAAATTTAGTACTCATGAAGTTAAGACTTCATGAATTTAGTATGTCTTGAATAATATGGATTATACAACAGTATACCAACCCAAATTAAAATCTAATCTTATTTTGGAAAAAAAATAGTTTATCTTTTACATTTTCACATGGTCTAGTAATTATTTATACTTGTGACTTCTTTCAATAAGATAACCATTCTATTTAACCACTACTCCATTATAATATTTATCATTCATTCCCTTTTTTTCTCATCATTCTTCTAATATAACAATATGAAAATGAAATATTGATCTGTTATTTGTATGTCTACTTCAAGCCTAATATATCTTATGACCTCACACATCACTTTACCTCCTTCTGTCTTCTCATCATAAAATTGTAATGTTCCCAAATTGGAACAACTAGTAATCCATGGCTAGAAAATGCATTTTCCAGAAATGGAGGCAACAGGATTTGAAACCAAGACCTAGATCCCTTAGATCAATGCATATAAGAATGAAATCCAAGGGATGGCTCCAAAGAAATCATTCTAAGGTGGTTAAACATATCTAACACACTTAGATGTCCTCAGAAAATGCTCGTTGAGGGACTACAACAAATGTAAGCACATGGAATGGAAAGACAACGTTATTTAACATCTGTGAACACATGAAGATATGTATAGCCAACAAATATCTGATCTCGCAACAAATTTATAAAATGTGTGGAGGAATCAATCACTCCAGCTAGGCAATGGAAGCCTCAATGAATCATGTACAAGGCAATGAAGCAATATTGCTATGCAAAATATCATATGACTAAAATAACGCAGTTTGTAGGAGATACTACTCCATAAAAAATGAGAATAAGATGATATGAAAATATTGGCTCAACTAAATGAGGGGGAGAAAGCTCTCAACCCCTGAAAACACTAATACAACAATAGTACACAATCCTTGGAACGATTGGCTACAATATACATCAAAATGGCAAATTTGCAGAAATGCCGAAGTTTCTGGGCAGCAGTTGCAAATAAATAATAGAAATACATGGAGATGGCTGAAATTGATGCTCAAACTGAAACAAACCTCCTCCGATGGATCTCTCAATGCAAGGCTGATCCTGGCACTGAAGATCTTGCCCTCCAAGAAGCTGGTGCAACCTCTCACTACAAGTGTGCACTGAAATAATGCACTCTTGAGGATGGACTGCGTTGTCTATGATGGGAGATCTTGGGCTTGGTGCCAAGATGTGAAAAATAGCTCTGAAATCCCTTTCACTAACCTCCCGGAGCAAGAGAAACTCCCTCCTCTGAAAGATGAGTCAAATATAAGTGTTGTGGAACCCTCCACTGCAATGCCCCAACAACACTGCATTATTCTTGAGCAGAAATAACGCAGTATCTGAAGAATGGCTTTGGCCTTGAGCCAAGATGTGGAGAAGATGAAGTGAAATCCTGCAAGAGGCCTCTCAATAAGGAGAGGAAATCCTAAATAGGAATCCCTCGTGCTAAGCAGCACTGCAACTCAGCTGAACAGCTGGAGACTCCAATTTTTCTGAATAGACAAATATCAAATAATCCAAGATATCCCTCTATGGCTGACTCCTCCTCTTCTTATACAAGTGAATGCATCTTTTCCATGGACCCCACACATTAGGGTTTCTTCCACAAGGAATATTTCTCCCTCCAAAACTGCGTTGTCTTCCCATGCAAGCTACACCTCTTAGGCATCGATGTTGACTTGGTCAAACTTGACCTTCCCCTCATGTAAATTTTCCCTTTTCACACTAGAAGGTGCAAAATAAGCTGCTCCAATGATCCTTTTCACATTATGAAGGATCTTATTCCTACTCATGGGCCTTTTACCCATTTTATGCATCTCCTAGATGAAATAAGCAAAAATTAATGTTCCAATTTTCTTCATGAAAATTTGGGAAAATTACAGTCCTCCCCTCTCAAAGATTGCTTGTCCTCAAGAAAGTGCAAGGATAGACTTAGTTATTTTCTTCTCCTCTTCCTGTAGCATCCCTATATGATGATCTCCTCCAAGGAAAGTGATGCCATCTCATCAATCAAATCTCCACAATGCTCCTCCTCAGCATGTAAGTCAGCTATCAAGCTATCATCATGTGAAAGTGAAATACTCAAGATGATAACAAAGTGATGTCTAGAGGTCCCCTTGGAGAATGGGATCTGAAATAGAATGGGAACTATCTTTCCCATATGGATCCTCCATCTCTAAGCTATGAGCCATGCAAAATGAGCCACCTTCCAACTAGGCAACTCCTGAAAGTTGTCATCCACCTTTGGCTCCGGAAAAGTAGGTGGGATGAAAATATGCACATGGTAGACAATGTAGCCTACCACACACTGTCCATATCTCCACTTATGATAAGTGTAGAGAAAGTACTGATCCTGGGCTGCAAAATACTTTACCTCAAGTGGCAAAATAAAGATTAGACCTCCAAGGATCTCACCTCCAACGCTGCAAACCATGCTGGCCCAAGTATCTCCATATATGATGAGTTGGAAGTCATCAACATATGGCATCTCCTCCATCATATGGCTCACCTCATAAAGAGACAATTGTGCTATCAAGGTGACCATATCATATCCCATGCTCCCCTTAGAACATGTAGTGAAAAAAGTGTGAGGAATTCCTCCCTCAAAGGACACATTCATCCAATGTGTCTCTCTCCCAAACATTCTCCTCATAAAGACAACAACAATAGAACCATAGGGAACAAATATGAGAATCATGCTTGCTGCCATATGAAAAAAATGTGAAGGACAATGGTCCCTCAGGTGCAACCAACGCAGCTTGACCCTCAACTGCAATAGAGACTGATAAAATGAGTGGCTTCTCAACCACTTGCCTACTGCTCCAATCTCCTCATAAGTATGGAGGAAGTGAATAATGTAAGGTGTACAATGAACATGTCCTCCATAACACATATTTTCCCCAAGTCCTCCTAGGGAATGGCCATCAATCATGCTTATGGCCTCGTCTAAACCATGTGGTCTATAAGAAAGAATGCTCCTCCTTGGAGAAACATCCTACACATGTATGGTTAAGGGATATACATCATATAAATAATCATGAAAATAATCATCACCCTTACCATATGTTTTGCTCATACAAGTGGAGTGGCTCATAAGTGAGTCTCCTCTCATGCTCAAAGAGAAAAGAGGTGGCTGTGATAACTCCTCCAAAGAGTTATATCTCTCCTCCATCTCCATCTGATCCATGCAGCTACTCATATGCTGATATATCTCCTCCTCAAAGCCCATCCAAAAATACCCCTCCATGATGGTGTGGTATGCTGTCATAGAACAGTGGGGCTAAAAAGGAAATCCTCATTAGCTGCATGTAGCAACTTCACCTTGAGCTTGGAATATCCAGGTAAGTAGATCCTACCATGATAGTAGATGACCCCATCTCTGACTGAATACTCCTCCAAGTGCAAGTGGCCATCCAAGATCATGCAAGTAAAACTATCCTTGGAATACTCCACCAACAGCTGGGAGCTCCAATGTGGATCTAATCTCCATAGTGACAACGCTAATGATCTCTCATGAAAATCACCTGTCATATGGTCATCATCTTCTTTGACATCTCTCATGCCAAAGATGAAAGTTGGAAGGATGCTATCCTTCCCCTGCTGCTTCTGCCACAACGCAACATCTATAATGGAAGTGGGTGATGCTGATGTTGAGAGAATGCTCTCTCTTTCCTTGGGTCTACCCCAGACTCCCAGCACTGTATCAAGCTCTCTCCAAGTCTCCAACCTCCTGAAATCAATGATTGGTGCTCCAACATGTGAAGCATCCATCCTCCTTTGCTGATCCAGTGGTCTCCCTGGAAAAATTTCTCCATGCAATGAGACATCATCATCAAGAGATGACTGAATAGATGAATGGAGATAACCCTCCATGCTTCCACTGCGCAATCCAATCACCTTCTTAGGTGCATCAAACTCTAGAAATGAATAGGGATGTGTACATCTTATCTCATGACACTGGTTCTTCTCCCTACCTCCTCCTTGTGTCTTCATGGTTTCACACCTCCTCAACAATGGCACAAATAGAACATGAGTTGTGCCTTGATCTCCATACATGAGATCCTGGGGACTTCCTTGCAAAGATGCAAGCATCCCTCTATGTAGAGCAAGAGTTCCTCTTTCCTCTGCATGAGGCACTAGATCATCTCCAGATCTAACAGCACTGTTGCCTTCAATCTCTGCAACATGAATGGGAAATCCTCCAATCATTGGATCCCTCTTTGAAAAAGAGACCCTCATGCCTCTTTTCTCAAAAGTGTGAGAAGAAATTTTCTCCTCTGGAAAAGTATGGTGCAAGTTTTCATGCAAGGGTTTTACTTGAGTTTTCTTGTTTACTCCCACCATGTGTGTCTCATGAATATTTTCATCAAATATTTTCACTAATGCCTTAGTGAAATTTTCATAAGATGTAATGTTTACATCCCTCAAAGAAAAAGATTCAAATATCCACTAGGCATAAGCCTTACGTCTCAAATGCAGCACTGCAACATTGATGGCTTCATCCTCCGGCATTTGGTGTTGCTGCAAGAAGGTATCTAACTCCTCCACCAAAGCTTTGGCTGAACATGTAGGTGAACCTTCAAAGGTAGATAGATGAAATCCATCCTGCTACTCCCTTCCTTTCACCTTCATCTTAAAAAACTCTGAAAAACTGAGATGATCTCAGAATTTCTGAGTTTGAAACTCATACTCTTTCAAGAGATCACTAAGGGTTTCCCTCCTAGTAACCTCTTCTTCTCTTTCCATCTCTCTTCCGGAAATCCTGGGCATGTGACTGCGCTGTACAAGATGGTGTGTAGTTGCTTGCTCACACTCCTTATGTGCAAATATATAGTTTTCTTTTGATTCAAACCCTCTAGGAGATTCTTCATACTTCTCCCTCATGATCTCCTCCAACTCTTCATGAATCATATGTAGAGATTTAGGAAGAAGCCTGGTGAGCTTACCCCCTTTTTCTTTTTCTTCTCCAAAATATGGAGTTTTTCTCTTGCTTATTTTTCTATCTCCTTGATGAGAATAGGAAGTGCAGGGTTCTTCCTCTTCCTTTTGCCTATCCTCCTTGAGGAGTTTCTTCATGGATCTGAAATATGATGAGATAAATCCCATACTCTTCAATCTTCTAATCTTCTTGGGCTTATACTCACAGGCTGAGCCAAGAAAGCAGCTTTGATACCACTGTAATGTTCCCAAATTGGAACAGTTAGCAATCCATGGTTGGAAAACGCATTTTCCAGAAATGGAGGAAGTAGGATTTGAAACCAGGACCTGGATCCCTTAGATCAATGCATCTAAGAATGAAATCCAAGAGATGGCTCCAAAGAAATCATTCTAAGGTGGTTCAACAGATCTACCACACTTAGATGTCCTCAGAAAATGCCCGTTGAGGGACTGTAACAAATGTAAGCACATGGAATGGAAAGACAACGTTATTTAACAGATGTGAACACATGAAGATATGTATAGCCAATAAATATCTGATCTAGCAGCAAATGTATACAATGTGTGAAGGAATCAATCACTCCAACTAGGCAATGTAAGCCTCAATGAATCATGTACAAGGCAATGAAGCAATACTGCTATGAAAAATATCATATGACTAAAATAACATAGTTTATAGGAGATACTGCTGCATACAAAATGAGAATAGGATTATATGAAAATATCAGCTCAAAGAAATGAGGGGTAGAAAGCTCTCAGCCCCTGAAAACACTAATACAACAATAATACACAATCCTTGGAAGGATTGGCTACAATATACATCAAAATGGAAAATCTACAGAAATGTCGGAGTTGCTGGGAAGTAGCTGCAACTCAATAATATAAATACATGGATATGGATGAAATTCATTCTCAAACTGAAACAAACCTCCTCCGATGGATCTCTCAATGCAACGCTGATCCCGGCACTGAAGATATTGCCCTCCAAGAAGCTGGTGCAACCTCTCACTGCAAGTGTGCACTGAAATAATGCAGTCTTGAGCATGGACTGCACTGTCTATGATGGGAGATGTTGGCCTTGGTGCCAAGATGTGAAAAATAGCTCTGAAATCCCTTTCACTAACCTCCAGGATCAAGATAAACTCCCTCCTCTGAAAGATGAGTCAAAGAGAAGTGTTGTGGAACCCTCCACTGCAATGCCCTAGCAACACTGCGTTATTCTTGAGCATAAATAACGCAGTATCTGAATAATGGCTTTGGCCTTGAGCCAAGATGTGGATAAGATGAAGTGAAATCCTTCAAGAGGCCTCTCAAGAAGGAGAGGAAATCCTAAACAGGAATCCCTCGTGCTAAGCAGTACTGCAACTCAGCTAAACAGTTGGAGACTGCAATTTGTCTGAATAGACAAATATCAAATAATCCAAGATATCCCTCTATGTCTACCTCCTCCTCTTCTTATACAAGTGAATGCCTCTTTTCCATGGACCCCACGCATTAGGGTTTCTTCCACAAGGAATTTTTCTCCCTCCAAAACTGCGTTGTCTTCCCATGCAAGCTACACCTCTCACGCAGCACTGTTGACTTGGTTAAACTTGACCTTGTCCTCATGCAAATTACCCCTTTTCACACTAGAAGGTGCAAAATAAGCTTCTCCAATGATCCTTTTCACATTATGAAGGATCTTATTCCTACTCATGGGCCTTTTACCCATTTTATTCATCTCCTAGATGAAATAAGCAAAAATTAATGTTCCAATTTTCTTCATGAAAATTTTGGAACATTACATAAAACACTATTTTCATGATTATCAAATATACAATAAACTATGACATAATTAAACTTCTTACTAACATTTTCTTTGGTAATAATTCTTGCATGTGTTCTTATGGCTATATTTTATTCAAGTTTGAATTGTTTTTTGAATTGGAAATATTACTAGATCATAAACATGATACATTCTTTAATACTCATAGTATGTGTACTCTTCATGTCATGGTAAAAATGACCTACTTCATTTGTGATATTCTTTTCCTCATGTAAATCAACCATATTAACCTTTAGGGTCTTTAAGGGCACTATCGCAACACTTATAATCTACATAATTTTTCCACGTGCCTATAATATCTTCCTTTTTTGACATAGACTAAAATTTCTATTACCATGTTCACCATCCACTAATTCTTTAACTCTCTTGTGCATCATGCTAATTCATTCCTACTCCAATTCAACTTGGAAATTTTTTTCATTAATCTATTCCTCTATCAATTCATTATTCATGACCTTCTCTTCATGTCCACTCATGTCAACCTTCCCAATAATTTTAAAATGAATATTTATCAAAATTCCAATCTACTATTCACAATCCTTTATTTGTATTGGAAAAATAATTCTTCTTTCATACAGATATTTTGCTATTTTTTCCATTTGTACCTTCATGTCATCTTGTGAAGTTTCTTAGGAAACTCCTATGGATACAAAAACAATACTTATAAACATATCTTGATTATAGATTATTCCAAGACAATAATTAACTTATACACTTTATTCTCACTCCAAAATGCTTCTAGAACTATGTCACTTATGTAAAAATTACAATTATTTTATCTTATATGCCCAACTAATAACAACTTATCATGATTACTATTTAGTAATAGTAGTGAAAAGAGATTATTATCACTTCTACCTTGCAACAAAAATTAAGCATACTTTCAATTTTTATGGTCAATCTCTCATGTTGGACAAATATTACGTCCATGTGAAAATCATAAAACTTCATTTTTTTGGAATTTTCATTTTTCAAAGTCCAACTTCACTATTTGGGATTCTTATTTATGTAGATCTTCCTTGTATTAATGTATTTATTGAATCCATTTCTTTTGTCCTTTTGTATTCAATATTCTATCATACTCAAGTAGGTTCTCCAAAAATGTCATTATTTTCTTTTATTTCTTCTAGGAAGTGAACAAGGATATTGATGAGTTGCAAAATTGCCATTGTTTACATCCTATTATTCTTATTTTTAATCAATTTTCATGTACCAGTGACCCTCTATTATCCATTTTAATGCTCATATGTATGATCTAGGCTCATAGTTTTTCCCATTCCACTTCATAGTATTTTGTTGAATTATGGCTAACATTAAGGAGAATCCACATACCTTGTATTTCATTTGTCCTTGTCATGACTAGATAGTAAGACTTATTTACCTCTTGATTCCATCTCCATGAATTGATACATCCTTAATGAATTGTTCTTCTAACCTTCTTCTTCTTTAAACAATTTTCTTATAGATGGTCTATCTTTCCACAATTAATAAAATGACAGATATAAAAAAATTGACTATGCATATGACCAACTCGTTGATATGTTGGAACCTATTATCAATATTTGAGACATTTTCAAGAAATATTGCATTGACAAACTGAATTGGTTTTGAGTAATATGGAATATGAAATTTGTTTCCTTTTTCATATCCCAATCCATGCCAATTTTGTTGAATGATAACTCTAACAAAAATCCTAGAAAGACCATTTGTTTTTTCTTTTGCTTCTTCAAATTTGATTTTTGTACTATTGTTTTTCTTATTATAATCTTGTGACTCATATTCAATCATTTTTTCCTTCATTAATTGACTATATGACTCCATATTCATTAGATCTTTAATATCACAATGAGCATCAAATTTGTTCATGATATCATACGTGTTACATGCTACATGAAACTTTTGGATAAGATAATTTATATCATATGTGTTACATGCTACATGAAACTTTTAGATAAGATAATTTATGTCATATGTTGTATCAATATTCTCTAATAGCTACTCTATGTCACAACTTGCATCAAATTTCTGGACGAGTTCATCTATATCACTAATTTCATTAGATTGCTTTGCTATATCCTTTGTATTAGAAATTGCATTGGCCTTAGCTGCAAATGTTTCATCAAACATGCCAAAAATTTGATCTTGATTTTCTCTATTTATTTGAAGTGCATCAATCAATTGATCCTTCATATCTATTTGAAATTGGAGATCATCCATTAACCATAGTGTATCAGCCATGTGATAATTTTTTTATTATGTAAGTTTCACTCAAGAACTTTAATTTAATTTTTCAATTCATGGCTGTGCTCTTAGAATTCCTCGATTTATTTAGAGGTATTTTGTAAATGCTTTCTTGCTTTAACCATTTTTCTCATGTTCACTTGTCACAATCATTTTTAATTACTCTTGATTATTATGTGGCATGCTTGCTTGAGTTTATGTCACCTTAGGGTGTTAGGTACTACTGATCATGCATCGTATTGTGTGATTACAATTATTTGAATCATTTGACTGCCTTATTCAATATTAAGCAGTTCAAAAACACATCCACCACAAATTGATCCTTTTATAATAAGACACATCAATTATCTCATACACTTATTTTTTTTTAACTTTGATTTATCTATTCCATCCATTGTAGCTATTAACATCAATGTTTGAATAGGGAAAAAAATCATTTCATAAAAAATCTATTGTCCAAGGTTTTTCTTTTTGGAGTGACACTTGTTGAATCTTAAAAAATCTAAAGGAACATTAAGTACGTATCATAGTGTATACAACATAAATTTTGATATTAGTACCTTCCTTAATAAATAGACTTTCAAAGAAATTCTCCTCTTCCTACTACACAACCAAATGATTTCAAGGAACATGGGATGAGATAAAAAAAATATAACTTACAATCAAATGAAATATTTTTCATTTTTCTCCAAGTCTGTCTTTTTTATTTGATTCCAAACAAAACTTTTTAACTCCTTTTTGTTATAAGAGTGTGTTATATGGCTTCTCTCTAATTTTTGAAATCCACTTGAACACATTTTCTATCATCAAGAGATGGCTTCTCCTCTTCACATGGGCATAGGTGAGTGTGATTAAGGTCAAATTGTAGAAATTATACAACATAAATGTATATATTGGATCCACCTGATCTAAAAATGGACTAAAGTTAAATATTGAATCGCTTCTACAAATATTTTTTGGAATTAAAAACACAATCGCTAATCACATGAAGTAATGAAGAATAAAATCAAACACAACACAGATAATTTCTCTAGGAAATCTTGCTGCTCAAAACCCCACTATATTTTATTGTATATTCAACATGGATCATGAAACAATTACATATAAAACTCTTATCGTAATAGCCCTCGAGTACTCTGCTAATTTTCTCACACTGTCATGCAAAAACTGACCAATACTTAGCCAATTTACTTTCTCCAGACAACCTGCCTTGCTTACGCAATCCCTAATGAATGTAATCCCTACAGAATAGGAATTTTGGCCTTCCTTGATTGTGCAAGTATCATGGGAAATCCAATGGGTGTTTGGTTGCATGGGTGCAACCCAATAATCCTACAACTAATAATCAACTTCCCTTTCACCTAGATCTCAATTGGGTCTCCACTCGATTTGACATGCATGCAGCTAATAATAGTAAATCCTTAGTTGCATATGAGATCACTGATTGTGAATTAATTAATATTTAATTCACTTGATCTCTTACTATTGTATCAAGTAGTTACAACTCGCACAACTGAGTTTAACTCACTTAACTGAGTTAAACTAATTACAACCTGCATTAACTAATGTACCACTGCACTTCGAACTCTGTTACAACTAGAATTACTCTGCATGCCTCACCAACTACCTCTAACTTGAAATCCACTAGCTAACTGAGTTTATCACTCTTAGTTAACTATTACAAGTTATTTTTGAGACTATATTACAGTTTATTGTCCATCTTAATTAAGGGATATCTAAAATAGACATGCACCAAAAATAGCACTGTGGGCCCCACCCTAGTGTAGGTGCGTAATGCACTAGGCGTGGGTGTTCGAATTTTCTTTTTGAATCTCAACGCTCCCTCTCAATAAGAAAGGGATTATCTTTCACCCTGATCTTGTCTCTATGGTATTCAAATTTCCTCCCGGTGAGCGCCTTCCTCAGAATATTTTCATCCTGATATTCAATGGGAATGTACTAAAGCAACATTATTCTTCTATGGACAAAATATTTGAGATGATGGTACTGAATATCTATATGCTTGGACGTATCATGAAAAACATGATTAATCAAGAGTTTAATGCAACTCTGATTATCACAATGTATCACTGTCGGATCCATCTGAGACCCAAACAAACCAACCAAGATCTTTTTCATCTAGATAGCCTCACATGCAGCTTGACTTGCTACCATGTATTCTACTTCTTCTAAATTGAGTGACACAAATCATTGTTCCCTTTTGTACTAGGAAACTGCTATCGATCCTATGCTGAATATCCCTCCTGATGTTCTCTTTCTATCTAATGGACTTCCCACCCAATCTACATCTGTGAAGACTTGAAGCTTCACTCCCTCTATCCATTTGTACCATAGACCATACTCTGATGTGCCCCTCAGGTATCTCAAGACATGCTTCCCCGCCTTCCAAAAGATCTTGGTAGGCTTAAACATAGCTTGACTCAGCTAGTTAACTGCGTAGAAAATTTCTGGTCTGGTGTTCACTAGATACATCAGTGAACTAACTAACTGCCTATAGGAAGTAGCATCCACTACCTCTCCATAAGTAGCATCCTCTTTCCTCCAATTTCCTGGAAGAGGAGTATCCATTGGTTTGCATCTCTCCATGTGAAACTAACCCAATATTTCCTTTGCATACTTGGCTTGAGACAGAAAAATTTCACCATCCCACTGCCATATTTCCAATCCAAGTAAATAATGAAGGAGTCCCATCATTTCGAACTCCGTTGCAAGATCCTCCTTACATGAGTGTATCAGCAATGTATCACCATTCAAAATTAGATCATAAATATAAAGAAAAATAATAATTAGCTTACCCTCAACCACAATCTGGTACATGTTTGCACCTGCTTCACTTTTGGTGAATCCCACTCCAGTGAAATAACTATCTATCCGAGTCTAATAGGCATGGGGTGCATGCTTAAGCCCATACAATTCTCTTTTGATTCAACACAAATGAAAATCACTATTGAAGATCTCAAAACATTCAAGATGCTCTATGTACACCTCTTTCTCAATTATCCCATTAAGAAACACAATTTTCACATTCATCTAATGAATGCGCCAGACCATCTACGCTGACAGTGAAAGGATGGATCTTATGGAAGAGTAACTTGCAACAGGTGAAAAATTCTCATCATAATCAATCCCCTTGATCTGTGAGAATCCCCTGGCCACAAATCTGGCCTCATATTTCTCCACACTACCATCAGCAACTTGCTTTACCTTATAGATCCATCTCGATCCAACCACTAATTTTTCGACCAGTCTTGGCACAATCTCCCATGCACTGTTATTTAAAATGGATCATACTCCTCCACCATTGCATTAACCCAAGTTGGTTGCTACACTGCGTCCTGAAAGGAAGATGGTTCAGTCACAATAAATTTTCTCATAAGAGCCATGTATCGAGGAAATCGATCAGGAGACTATCTCTGTTTTCACTGTGAAGTAAAGGATCCTACGTTCTCAGCAGCATCAAGTCTCAATATATCAGCTTACGTGGTACACCTTCTGCCATTTCTGATGGATGGATTTGCATGAGTGTTTTCCTCCACTCCATGATCCTCCGCATGTGGATGATCCACATCTTGAGGCTCATCCTTTGGAACCAACAATTCCTCCTCCGCATGCATGTCCAGCTCCTCTCAAGGGACAACTGCATGGCTTTCTCCTCATCAAATTTTACATCCTGTCGCACAACAATCATTCTTCTATTTGGAAAATACACTTGATAATTATGGGGCATTTCAGTGTACCCCACAAAAATCCTGATCTCAACTGTCGGTTCCAGCTTCTTCCTGGCATCTTTGGTCACATGCACATAAACAGATAAGCCAAAAATCTTAAAGTGTGAAACAATAGGTTTCTTACCACTGAAAGCCTCTTCAGGTGTACTCATTCCAAGTATCCTATTAGGACAACAATTTTGCATGAATATCATAGTGTTGCATGCTTCCGCCCACAGATGCATCGGTAGGCCTTGATCATGCAACATCACTCTTGCTACACCCATGATCATTCTATTCTTTCTTTCCTCGACCCCATTTTTCTATGGGTTATGAGGCGCTATTAGTTCTCTTCTGATTCCTCTTTGCTGTAGAATTTCTTGAATTCTTTAGAGATGTATTCTCCACCATTATCGCTCCTAAGAGCCTTCACTTGCTTCCCTGACACTTTCTCCACCAGTGCCTTAAACTCAAGAAACTTAGAGAATGTTTGATATTTCTTTTTCATGAATAAGATCCAACACTTACGAGAAAATTCATCAACAAATATTACATATTATTTATGTTTTGCTGTCAAAACAACATAGAATGGTCCACACACGTCTGTGTGAAATCTCTCAAGGATCCCCGAAGCTAGGTTCTCCTTCTCATGAAAGGTGGCCTTTACATATTGTCCCATAGTAAATCCCTTGCATTTGTCTAACTACATAAGTGTACCCCTAGGAATACCAGTAGAAATCTGCTGCATGACTTTCAAGGCTCCATGGTGAAGAAGAACCAATCTCCTGTGCCATAATTCGCCCTCTCCTGACTCACCACTTGATCTGCCTTACCCATCATTGTTGTGTAGTCATCTACCTCCATATTGTAGATATTCTTAACTTGAATCCCTATCCTCTTGGCTTGTCCTATTTTTTTATGTCTCAGGAAAGGTTTTCCTTCACTAAAAACAACATCATAGCCTCTATCTTCCAACATTGTGATTAACACTAAATTTTTCTTCAAAACTGGTACATGCATTACATATTTTAATTGAAAGGGCTTACCTGACTACCTCTGGAAGGTAATGGTACCAATCTCAGTATCATTATACTGCCCGCCATTTCCCATTTCAATATGCATATGGAGATCCTTCTCCTCCAAGTCACTGAAAATTTCCTTGTCTCCCGTCATGTGAAAGGAAGCGCCACTATCCAAATACTACACTTGACACCATGCATGTGATAAATGAGAATTCAAGCTCAAATTGTGAGGCCAAAGCCTCACTAGCTACATATCCTCCAGCCTTCTTGTTCTTCTTATTTTGTGGACAGTTAGTAGAAAAATGCCCATGCTCATGACAGTGAAAACACTTCACCTTATACATGTCCTGCTTCTTGACATTATTGGACTAGGATATAGAATGGAATTTCTTCCCCTTCCCCTTCTTTTCCTTGGTAGCCAAAGCACAATCCTCTTCATCTTCATTCTTAGATGAAGATCCATCTCTAGTGTTCCGTCTGAACTCCTCCTGCACCAAATCCAACCACAGTCGTTCCTAATATGGCAATTTTTCCCTTCCATCGACAGAGTCTTGATAACTGTGCCAACTCTTGGGAAGTCCTAGGAGAGCCAAGCTCACAAAATCATCATCAACGATATTTATACCAATGCTCCCCAGTTCATCCCGACATTGCACAAACTTTTTTTAAATATTTTGGTATGGAGTCACCCTTCTACATCTTGATCTTTCTAATTTTATCTTTGAGCGCCAATTTCCTATGGTTTTTTTTTATCTAGAATAGATCCTTCAAAGCCTTCCATATTACATATGGTGTGGATTTCCCATGGAGGCTTGAGACAATGTGGTCCTGTACTCCATCCAACAGGATCCTCCTCGCCTTTTCCACTTTATTTTGCCATGCATCAAGATTTGCAACATTTTTCACATTGGGTTTAAGAACATCATTGTCAATGAATTCCCTCAAGCCATTTTCTTCGAGTAAAACCTCCATCATGCCATTCCAATCAATATAGTTTGAGCTTACCTCGAGTGCATAATCCAACCTCAAGCCATTTAAATCCATTTCGATCTTGAATCAACTGTAGTGCCAAGAAAGTCTTTCTGCAAATTCAAATTCTATCCAGTCACAAACTCAACTCCTCCTTCACACTTGTGATTTCCTATGCTCTTATACCATGTAGAAATTATACAACATGCATGTATATATTGGATTCACCCTATCTAACAATGTACTAAAGTTAAATACTAAATCGCTTCTACAAATATTTTGCGGAATTAAAAACACAATTGCTAATCACATGAAGTAAAGAAGAATCAAATCAAACACAACATAGATAATTTCCCGAGGAAAGCTTGTTGCTCAAAACCCAACTATCTTCTATTTTATATTCATCATGGATCATGAAACAATTACATAAAAAAATCTTCTCACAAGAGCCCTCCAGTACTCAGCTAATTGTCCCACACTGACATGCAAAAACTGACCAATACTTAGCCAATTTACTGCCTCTAGATAGTCTGCCTTGATTGCGCAACCCCTGATGAATGAAATCCATAAAGAATAGGAATTTTGTCCTTCCTTGACTGCGCAAGTATCATGGGTACTCCAATGGGTGTTTGGTTGCATGGGTGGAACCCAATAATCCTACAACTGATAGTCAGCTTCCCTTTCACCTAGATCTCAACTAGGCCTCCACTAGATCTGACATGCATGCAACTAATAATAGTAAATCCACAATTGCATGTGAGATCATTGATTGTGAATTAATTAATATTTAATTCACTTTATCTCTCACTAGTGTATCAAGTAGTTACAACTAGCACAACTGATTTTAACTCACTTAACTGAGTTAAATTGATTACAACCTGCATTAACTAATGCACCACTGCACTACAAACTCTATTACAACTAGAATTACTCTACATGCCTCACCAACTACCTCTAACTCGAAATACACTAGATAATTGAGTTTATCACTCTAGGTTAACTATTAAAAGTTATTTTTGAGACTAGATTACAGTTTATTTTCCATCTTAATTAAGGGATAACTAAAATATACATGCACCAAAAATAGCATTGTGGGCCCACCCTAGTGTAGGTGCTTAATGCACTAGGCGTGGGTGCTGAAATTTTCTTGTTGAATATCAACACAAATCATTACAGTTGACCATTATAATTTCTGTATTACCTCAATCCATCCATTCACAGGCATCATAATTTTCATCTTAAGAGTGTAGATAGTGAATTCTAGATCCACCACTTGTGAGCTTATCTATCACTATCAACACTTTCTAGAAAAATATTTCTTACTTGTTTTCTTTTGCATGAACTTTCTTGATTAGGCATAGAATTCCTTGTATAATTCCACACAACATGCGACCTTTAATTTAATTTCATTCTAATGGGGGCATGGACTATGCTCTGACATCCTTGTATGGGGTAGATCACAATTTTTGAATATCGATGGGAGAGATCACCACAACTTGATTTCACTACACTACATACTTTGAATGCTTAAGATGCATGATCATTAAAATAACTATATATTACAACACCAACCATGGTCCGTAGGTCATTAAAGATGCCCGATGAAATATGCAACACCATTTTTCTATCTTATATCATTATGTAAGTTCCTCTAGGTACATGCATACAATCTAAGAATTGTTTCTATTCCATAGTTCCTCTTCTCTTTTATTATGGACATATTTTGTATATTACATCACGAAATAAATGTATCCTTGAATATTGTGCCAATTAAAATCTATGAAATTGTTGTGCCACTACTAGTTCTAGATCAGGATACTCCAAATTCCAATACAATGTTATCGGGTCAAATTTATGCTAAAAATGTACTTAATCCCATGATCATATCATGAGAGAGGAGGGAAATCATGGGATTAAAAATGTTTTTATCTAGGCATGGTTTTGTATGCTAACTCAATATAGATCTAAAACTTGCAAAATTTTTATTTGTAGGTTGTATGCTTGTGTTTCAGGAAGATCGAAGGTAATACCATTGAAATGGAGATGGGATATATCACTATAATTGGATACATTGTTGGGGTTTTACAAATGTTTATTTCTAGTGGCCATCACTAGAGATAAGGTCATTGAGATTTTGAATGAAAAAATATGCCTAATGTTTAGATAAAATGTTACTCATGCCTGACAGTAGAGCAACAATAGACCCTAACATAGGGAGCTATTGGAAAAATGCAATCAAACACAACTATAAATGCTAATAAAAATAAACATGACAAACAATATCTAAATATTTGTGAAGAACCTTAATAATGAATATTAGTTTAAATGTGCATTTTAGTGCTTTCATTCCATCTTGACCATTAAACTTAATATTGTGTGAATAAATTCATATGAAAAAATTATTCTATTCATGAAATTTTATACCTTTAGTATGTGATTTGATCCTCTTGAAACATAAAAATTATTCACCAACATTTTGATGAATTAATACCATGGAAATATAGATATTTAATATTATTATCTTTATTAACCATGAATCTTATACCATGTTAAGAATTAAGCACAAGTGAGACACAACAAGAGAACTAGTAAAAATGTTTTTAACCATTCTCAACATATTGTATTTATCTCAAGATATGGATTTATAGTACATAAATTTTACCATTGTACATCTAGATCTCACTGACAACTCATTAATGGATCATGAAAACACCTCACCAAAGATAAGATTTGCAACTCATGAGAATGGGGTCATATAATTTGTGATTGTGTAGGGACTCATAGTATAACAACCCAAAGTCTTCCCTTTCCCATAATGACAAATATAAGATCTATGTGTGTGAGTCAATTGGATAAACAATGAGTTTAGCTGTTATGTTGTATATGGATTGTAGCATCCCTAGTTTTAATGATATAGATAATTCAAAACCCTATAATTGGAAATCAGCTAGTTTTTAGTTATTATTGCATCTAATTTTAGTAGGATGTGATCAAATGGGACCAAATCACTCCAAATTTCATCTTGTAACTAACAAAAAACCTCCTGAGAATATAGGGATGTCACTATTTCTATTTATGATCATGAATCATACCCTATCATGCTATAAAAATAGAGTATTCTTATTCCTGGAGGATATGAAGAGTGTTGTTAGTCTTGTAATATTTTTTCCATCAAGTAATATACAATATCAACCTTGTTTTTCTATTTATGGTCACAATTTAAGAATATTTGTGTGATGCTTTAGAGAGGTGCAGAGGTCGAACCCATAGGGGTTGGGGGATTGGGAAATCCAAAGTAAGTCATTGTCATAATATACATATTTAGTTTTTTTTTTCTCTATATTTTTCTGCTATGATTTCATTCAAACATTTATTTTGTGTGCAATTATTTTATTTTCTATAAATTTATAATTACTTTTCTTTGTGTGATTCCATTTAGTATTTTTTTTTTTTGCAAAATTGTTATTTTATTTCTTGTAGAATTCTTGCAATGCATAATAAGCTATTTATAATGGAAATGGTTATAAGTCCAATAAGAAGTGTTATCACATTACTAGGTCATTTAGGGTATCACTCTAAGATTTTCCATACATTAGACTCAAAATCATAAGTGTTAGAAGCTAGTTTTTATAATTGTGGATGAGTGTGTTTATCTACTTTATTGTGTGTTCACTTTTCCTTACATCGTGTGCTTTATTTTCCGCAATGTCCTTTTATTTCCTATATAGTAACGAAATTTTATTTCTTTACCATAGAAACATGGTAGAGAACCAGTGGAATTTAAAATTCTATAGCCTACACATATAGTACATGACATCTCCCTGAGTTGACAATTTAATCATGACCTATCATGCTTCCAATTGTATGGTTATAAAATATCTCATGAGGTGTTCCATTATTTTTTAATCTTCGCGATATTCATGATAATTATTGAACACTTTCTTCCTTTCTATTTTTATCACTATACACTCTAATGTTGAATCTAAAAATATATTATAAAATAAATGAAGAAAAATGAAATTTTCCTCCACGCCATCTTCCAACACTGGAATATGTGGATTAGACAATATTTTGTCTTTTTATATGAGTTATGTTCAACAATGATCTCCATTCCAATAGAGACATATAGACCTTTTTTATTCTTATTTTGACGTTATTGATTCTCATGTAGACATGCATCACTTGAATAGGCTTAAATATGATAACATATTTCCACCTCTTTCCATTTCGGATCCATTCCTCTTACACTTTCTATTTTGCAATTCATTATGTCCTCTTGCATTCAATCCTCGTATAAAAATAATAATATAATGATATAACAAAAATCAAACGTCCAAATTATATGCTTATCTTGCATTAATCCATCAATTGTCTAGCATAAATAAAATTATTATCATTCTTTAATTCATTATGCATTAACTTTGAATCAAATTGGGAAATTTGGTGGCATATCTTCTCCATTAGTCACTTTCAAATATGTATTACTATTATCCTTGATAGGAATCAAAATTTCAAAATTATTGGACCATGCATCCACCTTTCATCAATCTTCTTCCCTTTTGAACAGAATAACTCTTCATCTTATTTTATGCCTTGATGTTATTGTTGCATTGGATATTGGTCTTCATTCTTAAATGCTTCATTATTTTTCAATTCCATCAAATCTTTAAGATCTTGACTTATTTTAATGGAAATAAAATTACAAAAATCATTACCTTCCTTATCCTACAAATCAACAACATTATTTACACCTGTTCTAGGTTCCAATTCAGTTATTCCACACATAAAAATTCTTCTAACAATATTAATATTATGAATATCATTCATACCTATCACACTTCCATTACTCCTTTATTTTGTATGGTGTTGTTCCACCATGAGTAGTCACAACTTTGGTACATTATAGATCACAACATATTCCTTATCATCAATATTCTTCTCTTAACCTTCAAGGTTATCTTCTACAACATTGTTTCTAGCTTCTATAACATTCACTTGGTCTAAGATTCCAAGTATTTCATTATCTTTCTCTAATTTTGTCCCACATTGTTGTAGACGAATTTTTTCCTTGTCTTCTTCATGGCCATCAACCTTTGGTTGGTCAACAACATTATTTAGATAGCCTTGGATATAATTATATTCTTTGTCACCAACATTATAACCTTCAAGGTTATCTTTTGCAAAATATATTTTTTCTTTCTTCTTTTACTCAATTTATCATCCCAATTATTCTTATGCCATATTTAGTCTTTGTACATTAGTTTCATGATTTCTACATGCATCTCCATTGATTAAATTTTCTTCTAAACATGTAGAAAAAATAATATAAACAACTTTGGAACAACCATGAGTTCTAAAAGTAACCTTTGGTTGCAATTCTTCTTAGACAAATTGGCACATCGTGAATCTTTGCACAGATTCATCATCATCTTCTTCTTCAATAAAACACCCTATCATTGGATTCTCAATATTCTATTTTTCCATCATAGTTTTAAGCGTCTTTTCTAAATACATATTCACAACTTTCCTACTATACTGGGCTTCTACTAAAAACTCTAACCTTTCCTTTATTGCTTTAAGAAATTATTTCTCAAATTATTGTATTCAACAGACATACTTTTCCAAGGCATATTCTCCAAGAATTCTACAAGGTCCTTCCTTCATCTCATTCATCACATTTATCTTATTCACTATGTTTTATTTCAAGATTTGTTTTCTTTAAACTCATATTGCAACCAATGTAATCTTCTTCTCTTTCTATACACTTGCTTCGTGTTGTCCTTCTTCACTCACCAAATCTCTATTTCAAGAAAATATTTGTCCTCGTGGAAAAAACTCTTCATAATTTTCACTATTACCAACTCTCATTCCATCTACTACAAAGACACTTAAACCAACAATTTATTTTATTGGACTTTCCTACACAAATCACACATGCAAGCACTATTCAAGGACACCTTCTCTTTAAAGTAAGAAGATAATCTTACTTGGATACCAATTGATGAGTAAAAGAGGGCTTGTAAATCAAAATTACATAACAAAATCAAAATACCACACACTCATAAGAGAATGGAATTCAACACACAATAATTAGGGAATGAATATACACAACAAAATTCATGACAAATTTGTTATATAGATATTTATTGAGATTAATAGCTAATGCTCCTAAGAATTATTATATTCACATAGCTCATGAGAAAGTTTTTGATTCAACAAACGCTAGCAATAAATATAATATAATAAATCAATGGAGACTCAAAGGCCCTTATTATGTCAATCTATGAATTATTTAATTATGAGGCCATGACTATTTGGTTCCCAATTATTTTCATTTCTTAGTATAAACCGAAACTATTATTCAATTAATATATGGCCAATAATAACCTCCTTAATTTCTAGATACATCCCAAGCTTTATGGTTTTAATATTTAAATATGACTGGGAATTAAAATGAATAAGTTGGAGAATTGTTGAGTTTCTTGTTATACTCTATGCTTGTCTTATGCAAACCCATTAACATAATTAAAAAATTGAAATTAAAAATTAAAAATTGATGAAATTTTGAAAGGAGGTGCAAGAATATTTCCTTTACATAATATCATAATTTCAAACCCCAATTTCAAGTACTAAATTTGTGTCAAACTATTATACCCTACCTACAAAAACATGGAAATTTCTACATGCTAGTTCTAGACTTAGGCATGACACTTTAACTCAATATATTTTTATGAATTTTGGAATGAAAGATAGAGGAATGAGCCCTATACAACATATCAAACTTTCAAATCTCAAATCCAATATATTAGATCATGCTGATAAAAATGTTAGACCCCTACCATGTTGAAAATATCGAAAAAATGAAATTAGAAATATATATATATATATATATGTTTTAGGTGTGAAAAAATTACAAAACAATAAGGATTATTGTTCTACATCAATTTGAATATTTTTTGAGGGAATTCTCACCAAATTATGCAAATTAGATGTTTATAGGATGTTTTATGAAGGAAGTATGGCTTACTTTATGCCACATCAAATGTTCTTTACAACTTGGGTGTCTAATGGAGTTCAACTTTGAGTATATGTGAAGTGATTTCTATTGTGAAAACCATGCTTGGTCATGAATGAGAGGTCCCTATAATGAATAGTCACTCCCAAAATCTATTAAAGCCTAAATTTTGTATCACTCACTTAATATTGATAATTAAATGTTGTATCTTGATAATGTTGATTAATCCCACTAATGTTGTGTTAAGAATCACTAAATAAGTAGTCTTATTTCTACTAAATGTGCAATCTTGTCACATGCATGAGATATATTGTAGCAATATCATTTAAATTCATTTGAGTAACTTGTATAATATCATTACATAAAATATATGTATTATAATATTTTCATGTTCATATTTCTTTCAATAATCATGATTCCATAGTTTCTTGTTAAAGGAGAATTTGGTGATAATTGTAATAAATAATCATAGTAGTGGTGCCACATGAACTCTAAAATGGTATATTTGATGTCATGATGTCAATTAGAAGCTATTGTGATATAGATAAATCATTTTTATTCCCTTTAAATGTATCATGATTTCAAAAAGGAGATTTGAGACATTTCGATTATCAAAAGGAGTTTTTTTTTATGCAACCAAAATATATACCAAGTCATTTTGTATGAAATTGGAATAAATATGAATATATGAAAAATGCGCCACCCTTGTGCTTCTTATAAGATTTCATATAAGTACTCTGCTACGCTATTCAATTCTAACTTAGACTTCCACTTTACCTCCATTTGAGATATATTGATGTTCTTAGTCCCTACCCAATGGGCTGCAGGAACTATAGTAATTAATTGAGTCCTTTTATATTAGGCTTGCACAAAACCCAATGATAGTTTCATTATTTTAGCAAATGTTTGAGGAAATAATTTATTTATTATTATTATTTTTATATTATTTTTTTATCGTCGCTTCATTTTTAACAATGTTACCGATGAAATGAGAACTATTACCTCAAAACGGGAACTCTAGCCCAAAAAGACTCAAAAAACATGAAAAAACACCCCAAAAACAAAAAGTGTGTATTCTAGAACACATTTGTTTTTTTCTCAAGGTCAAATTTCACCTTTTTATGAAATTATGCTAAAAACGAAATTGTTTCTTGAAAAAATGATTGAAAAAACACCCTCAAAACAAAACAAGTTGATGTTGGAATAACAAAAAAAAAAACATTGTGTCACACTTTTGACACATTCTTAGAATTTTCCTCTGCCCAGTTGGGTGGCGCCATGATCCAGGTGGATATTGGTGGCCACCCGCCTATTCCACTTGGGCCCCCACCATTGTCTCTTTCAGTTTTTCAGTTTCGGCATAACTTACTATTTTATAGCTTTTTTCGGTCCTAAATCCTCCGGGAGCTGCTGAGGCCCTAAACGACGTTGGGTACATGGAACAATACGCAATTTGATCATCAAATTTGTCCCGAAAGTTGTAGTCCTCGAATAGAGCTTTCTAATGATGTATCATGTGCGTCAAACGGAGATAGTATGCCAAAGTTACGTCCCTGGGAAGTTGAAACACCAATTTACCCAAACGGGGCCCATAGTTTTGGCGTTTCATCTCCTAGGGTTAGGTTTTTGGGATGTTTAGGGTTCTCCATTGTTTCTCAATAATAAATAGGCCCTCGCGCCTCATTGTAAAGCAGTTCAGAGGCCCGTAGCCGCCACATCTCTTCTCAGAGATAGCTACCAGTGCCCTAGCTAGTTTTATTTCCTTTCTGTCTGTAAGCAAATTTCAGTTCTTTGATATTAATGAAAGTCATAGTTATTTCCATCGCATCTCTCGTATTTATGGTTATATGTTTATTCTCATATGCTCGCATAAATCCCATCGTTGGTATCACAATCTGCCTCGCTTTTCGATCCTCTTTGCATGTCCCCTAACGAGGGTAAGGTATAAGGAGCTAGGGCTGATCGTCGTGGAACCTTTGCAAGATCAGCCTCACAAACTTTCACGACGCCCATGGGGGACGGCAAGAAAGAAAGATGAGGGAGCAGAGATCTTATCAAATCATATTAAATGATGCCTCGAATTCGAAAACAAAGGAATGCGATGATGGATAACTTCGTCGTATCCTTCAACTACGTTCAATGCATGCACAGATTCGCATCCAAGAGGGTACCAGAGTTGCGACTCCTTTTTAAGGTACAAGTAAATTTCGACATTCCCATATTTGAGGGTCAAATAGACGCAGATGCCGTAGATAGATGGTTGAATCTATTAGAAGGATATTTCTTCGTTCATGACTTTTCAGACCGGGAGAAGATTATTTTTGCACTCCTCAAAGCTACCCCCCATGTTAAGGACTGGTGGGAAACCTACTGTGAGAACAAGGACCAGACAAAACCCTCTCTATTCTCGGCCGTACCAACTTGGAATTCTTTCCGAGATGCCGTCAAGGAACAGTACTATCCCGTGGGGAGCTATGAGGACAAGTACATACAATGGACCACGCTGCGACAACAAAGGGATCAAGATGTGCATGAGCCGACGAATCTGTTCCATACCCTGCGCACAAAGTTGGGTATCAAAGATTCAGAGAAACATTTGGTGCTAAAGTATCGCAGCTGTCTGCACAGATACATTCAGGAGGAAATGGAGTTCCTCGACATCTCCTCGCTTGGTACGGCATACCGGTATGCTGCCAAGATTGAGCAGAAATTCAAACACAAGAAGCGAGACTTTGGATCTGTGAATCAAAAGCAAGGAAAAGGTGCTTCCAAACCGCAGAACAAAGGACAGAGCATGGCGGCTAAAGACAACCCGTCAAAGCCACAAGAAAAGAACAACACCGTAAAGCCAAAGAAGGACACGGAAAAGTGGTGTGAGTTCCATAAGAGCTCCACTCACAACACAAGTGAGTGTCGGGCCAAGCAGTCGCTAGTGGCCGAGATGAGGGCTTCTGAGTCAGATGCATGCTCCGACTCCGAATCAGAACCTGAAAAGGGGAATGAAAAAGGGAAACAGATTATTGATGCGGAGCCCAACGCCATTGTTGCCACTACAAAGATCCAGAAGGAGGAACTGGAAGATCCAGAGGAGGAGGAACGTCTCTTCCACTCCCAGATGTGGGTAAAGGGCTCCCCGGTACAGTTCATTGTCGACAATGGGAGCCAAAAGAACCTCATTTCAGCGGACGCCGTGAAGCGGTTGGGCTTGCCGACCACAGCTCACCCACATCCATACACCATCGGGTGGCTTCACCAAGGACGAGATCTCCGCGTCAGCCAGCAGTGTCGCCTTCCCTATAGCATCAAGCCCTTCGTGGATGAGGTATTATGTGACGTTGCTCCTATTGATGTTTCTGATGTATTATTAGGACAACCATACTTGTGGAAGCGTCATGCTGTGTATGAGTCTCGACCTCGTGCTGTTATTGTTACTTTGGGAAATAAGTTGTACGGGATACCAGAGGTACCACCTCCTGCCGCTATCTCTTTGGTTACTGCAAAACAATGCAGTAAGCTCATTTCCCAAACCAGGAAATTCGTTTTCTTGATGATCGCCTGACGAAAGGCTGTGTGGCCACGACCTGCAAACCCAGGGGCCTACGCGACAAACAAATGGATAAGGTTGTGGAGGAGTACGGGGACATCTAGGACATCTTCACCTCACCCATAGGGGTTCCTCTGCACTGTCAGGTCAAGCACCCGATTGATTTGACCCCAGGTGCGCCGCTACCCAATGGACCGATCTATCGGCGCTCTGTTCTGGAGAATGATGAAATCAAGAGGCAGATTCAGGAGCTGTTGCAGAAAGGTCACATCAGACCAAGTTCATCACCCTGTGGGAGTCCGATCGTGTTGGTACAGAAGAAGGATGGGACGTGGAGACTCTGTATTGACTATCGGGCGCTGAACAAGATCACTGTCCGGAATAGGTACCCAATCCCACAGATTGATGACCTTCTGGACCAACTCCAAGGTGCAAAATATTTCAGTAAGATCGACCTGAAGTCTGGGTATCACCAGGTACCAATTGAACCCTCTGATGTGTGGAAGACTGCCTTCAAAGCTAAGGAAGGCCTTTTTGAATGGCTGGTCATGCATTTCGGGTTGACGAATGCTCCCGCAACCTTCATGAGGATGATGGACGACATCTTGCGGCCATTCACCAACTCATTCGTAGTGGTGTACTTGGATGACATTCTGATCTTCAGCAAGACTTGTGAAGAGCACCTTCATCACATCCGACAAGTCCTCCAAACACTGCGGCAACACAAGTTGTGTGCCAATTTGGAGAAGTGCACGTTTGGCATGACCCAGGTTCAATATCTGGGATACATTATTGATGAAAGAGGGGTGCATGTGGATCCAGCCAAGATCCAAGTCATTCGGGATTGGCCAGCCCCGACTACTATAACAGAGCTTCGCAGCTTTCTGGGTCTTGCTAATTTCTACCGTAGATTCGTGTTTGGATTCTCTCATATCACTTGGCCCTTGAGTCAAGTCACCAAAGGAGGAGTGAGAGAAAAATTATTTTGGTCGGAACCTCAACAGAAGGCGTTCAAAGAATTGAAAAATCGCCTCTGTTCTGCCCCAGTGCTCACCTTACCAAACTTGCAGCAGCCATTTGAGATCGAGACAGATGCCTCTGACTATGCTATTGGGACAGTTCTTACTCAACAGGGACATCCAGTGGCATATCACAGTGAGACATTGTCTGAGACAGTTCGCAAGTATCCCACCTATGACAAAGAAATGTATTCCATTGTGCAGGCCTGTCGACAATGGAAGCATTACATTTTGGGGAAGGAAACAATCATCCACACCGACCACCGGCCCCTACAGTTCATACAGACACAAGGGAAGTTGCAGAATGATCGCCATCAGAAGTGGTCCACATATCTGCAACAGTTTCATTTGAACATCAAGTACAAGAAGTGTAGCACCAATAATGTTGCAGACTGCCTCAGCCGACCACCGATCGTGGCGCTCACCACCGTGCTCAACTCTTGTGGGCACGAGACTTCTGATTGGCCGCTTCTCTATGAGAGTGACCCAGAATTCGGACACACTTACAAGGCACTCTTGGGGGGCACGCAAGTTCCAAATTTTCACCTCCAAGATGCACTTTTATGTCACCTGGGACACCTTTGTGTTCCTTCAAGCGAGCGTGCCAAGATGATATGGGAAGCACACTACAATCGAGTCGCTGGGCATTTCGGGGTCGAGAAAACAGTAGCAATACTACAGAAGTATTTCTATTGGCCGAACCTTCGAAAGGATGTCGAGAAGCACATTAGATCCTGCACTGCTTGTGCCATTGCAAAACCGACCATCAAGAAGCAAGGCCTATATACTCCACTACCTACCCCTAGTCGACCTTGGGAATCCATCTCCATGGATTACATGTCGGGCCTGCCCTCTACTAATAATGGCAATGACTGTGTTTTCGTGGTCGTTGACAGATTCTCGAAGATGGCCATTATGGCGGCCTGTAAGAAGAATATCACAGCAGAAGCTACTGCTAAACTCTTCTTTGAACGAGTATGGGTGCACTTTGGGATCCCACAGTCTATCATATCAGATCGAGATAGCAGGTTCTTCAGCACATTTTGGTCCAGCCTCTGGTCAATGATGGACACAAAGCTCACCAAGTCCACAGCTTTCCATCCCCAAACAGATGGCCAGACAGAGGTCGTCAACAGAATGATTGTACACATTCTGCGCATGTAAAATTCAAAGCATCCACGCACATGGGACGAGAGCCTCCCTTATGTACAACATAGTTATAACCGGGCTCTCCACAATTCAATTGGCCATAGCCCCTTTCAGGTGGGCTTGGGATTCCAGCCACTATGTCCCATTGACGTAGCCATGCCATTTGCAGCTGCTCAGGCCGATTCAGCGCACGTCCAGTCTGAAGTTGACAAAGCAAGTAGCTTCATCGAGCGCATTCAACACATCTGCCAACAAGTTCATGATATATTGGACAGAGCCAATGCGAAGTACAAGCAGCGCCATGATCAACACCGGGTGCCACACAACTTCCAGGTGGGCGACAAAGTATGGCTGCATTTGCAGAAGGAGCGCCTCACTGGACCTCACCACAAGCTTCGCCCGCTTCGATACGGGCCATACACCATCACCAAGGCTGTAGGGAACAATGCTTTTGAGCTTAGTATTCCACCCATTCCTTGGTCTGCACCCAGTCTTCAATGTGGATCGCCTTCATCCTTACTTCCCACCTCTACTGGACACTTCGGACATTGCAGAACAACTCACACCAACAGAGTTAAACCCAGACTGCATGGAACAGGCCACCACAGATTGTATCATGGACATGCAAATTAAGAACACTCGGCAACAGAGGATCCAACTGTATCGGGTTGTCAAAGCTGGCCAACTCCTGCACCAAGGAAAGTGGTTCACCAGGGACCAAGTTCAGCAGAAATTTCCTCATCTCATGGAGGAACTTAACTCAATGGGGACCATTGCTTCCTAAGGGGGGAGGAATGATCCAGGTGGATATTGGTGGCCACCCACCTATTCCACTTGGGCCCCCACCATTGTCTCTTTTAGTTTTTCAGTTTCGACATAACTTACTATTTTTAGCAGTTTTTCGAGTCCTGAACTTCCGGAGCTGTTTTGAGGCGGTCCTGAGCTTCCGGAGCCATTTTGAGGTCCTAAACGACGTTTTTTGGGTATCAGACTACCATCAAATTTAATCATCAAATTCGTCCCGAAAGTTGTAGTCCTCGGATAGAGCTTTCTAATGATGTATCATGTGCGTCAAACGGAGATAGTATGCCAAAGTTACGTCCCTGGGAAGTTGAAACACCAATTTACCCAAACTGGGCCCATAGTTTTGGCGCTTCATCTCCTAGGGTTAGGTTTTTGGATGTTTAGGGTTCTCCATTGTTTCTCAATAATAAATAGGCCCTCGAGCCTCATTGTAACTTAGTTCAGAGGCCTGTAGCCGCCACATCTCTTCTCAGAGATAGCTACCAGCGCCCTAGCTAGTTTTATTTCCATTCTGTCTGTAAGCAAATTTCAGTTCTTTGATATTAATGAAATGAAGTGTTATTTCCGCTGCATCTCTGTATTTATGGTTATATGTTTATTCTGTTGCGTTCCTGCATAAATCCGGATCACGCCATCGAGGGCTGCTCAGCCTGCCTCCGCCCAGCCGAGGGTCAGAGGCAGGCTGGGCAGCCCTCGATGGCGCCGCCCTGCCTGCCTTCGGCCTCGGCTGGGCGGAGGGCGATTCCGAGAATCAATCTTGGCTAGGCAGAGGGCAATTCTGAGAATCACCCCCGGCTGGGCAGAGGGCAATTCTGAGAATCGCCCTTGGCTGGGCGGAGGCCGGCCAGGTGGCGCCGTTGAGGGCTGCCCAGCTTGCCTCTGGCCCCTGGCTGGGTGGAGGGTGATTCTCGGAATTTCCCTCCACCCAGCCAGGGGCCGAAAGTAGGCCGGACGATGCTATCAAATGAAGGAGGTTGGGTTTTGGATCTATTTTCAGGTTCAGGTAATTTTTATTATACAAAATTAAATTTAAATATTTTATTTTTTACTTTCTATGTCTTTATACTAATTTTCTTACTTATTTCTTTTGTACTTTATGATTAGGTACAACACTAGCATGTTGTCTACAAAAAAGAAGAAATTTCATTGCCATTGAGAAAGACCCAGTGCCATGAAAATTTATTCAAGAAAGAATTAACTTTCTTGAATTCATTCCAGATGCGAAGCAAGAAGTTGGTTTAAGGAAAGGGGATTTAATGAATCACGTGTGGCAAAAAAAGCAAAGGAACCTCAACCATCATTATATGGAATGTTTGGAAAGGGACACCTTGGAAGATTTTCAGACATAAAAGATTCATTAGAAGATGACAATGACCAAAATGAAGTAGACAATGTTGCGGAAGAAGCCATCAATGATGTTCTAGATGATGTTGAACATGTATTAGTTGATATTGTTGAGGATCTTTAAGTTATGCTTGCAAACAAAGCTCATTTTTTAGATCTATTAATCAGTTTTACTTGTAATGTTTAGACTTTGATATTTTATGAGAAGAATCCTTATTTTTTGCAAAAAACATGTGATTACTACTATTTTTTGACATAAAATTCAATAAAAATGCTATTTTCTTAAGTTTTTTTGTTAAGATTTTCCCAAAAATTAGTTTATTTAACGTGTTTTTTATAACAAAAAGTCTCTAAAAGTGTATTTTTTCCATTCTATTTGTATTGAAAATTTGTATTTTTTTGTCATATCATTCAAAATATTGGTTTTTTAGTGACAATTATTTGATGTGCATTGAAAAATTAATTTGCAATATATAAACTTGTAGAAAATATAAACTTTATAATATTGACCATTTTTTCATTTTTTATCTATGTGAAAGAGTGAAGATATCTTTACAAATTTTTATTTTAAAAAAAAAATATTTCTTTTTAAAACACAAGTACATAAATGCACTTAAAAATAAACATCTCACGGAAGAAGAAGACATTAGAAAATGTATAGTGTCAAAATCAATCCTCTAAAAAAATGTTGGTGATGATACACCACCACTATTCAAAATCGACATAAAAAGAATCACAGGAAAAATAAATAAATAAATAAATAAAATAAAAAATTGAAGTGCCGAAAACATGCTAAAAAAAATAAAAATGATTCTGCATCACCTGTTTTTGAAATCGAGTGTTTTTCTTGCTACGTCAAAAAGTAGGTACCAGTGCAGTTACCTATTTCATCGGTAACAATGTTTTTTAACGAAAGTGTTACATTTACCATCTTATTTGGCCTCTTCTGAGGTAGGAGGCAAGAATATCCTAGGACAAATGCATGTATTTGATTTAAATTTTTTCCCAGTGAAGTAATGCTAGCATTAGTTTAGCATTACCTCACTGGCATTTAATGCTTGCTTTGTAATAATTACATTATAAAGTTATCCAAAGGAGAAGTGGTTGTAGGACAAGTGTTGTAGAATCGACAATTGACTATAGACATAAATATCAATGTGGCTATATGCATGTTCCTCCTCCTGACCCGAAGCACCTGACGAAACAACTATGATATTTCATTTGTTTCACCACAACACCACCATGATGCGTCAACTATGATATATCTTGTGTTTCACCACCGCACCACCAATACATGATGGTATAATGGAAGATTGCAAGTTTATGTAGCTCAAATCTATGCTTTTTCCTAGAGTGTTAATGTTGTTTCCTTCTAGAGAGAATTTTTGTTGCTTTTTCTAGATATCATTTCTGTGGAATGCATTTCTGCAAAATGCTTGTTAGATCTACATAGAGTGCTTTTGCTTTTGTTTTTTCCAGATAGCATTTGTGTTGATCACATCATTTCTGACTTCATTGTTCCCCAACTTCTCTAGGGGCCTCCGCGTCTGTAGCCTTAACCTCTTATCTAAGGTTAGTCTCTTACTCTATTAATTTAATATATTATAAATATTATTTTCATATATTTTAAATATTATTTTCACATTGGAAAATTTCCACTGCATTTTTTTTAACACTAAATCTATGGATTTTACACAATAAAAATAAAAACAGAGACACAAATTGCTCCTTAATACCTAGAGCTAACTCTAATCCTCATTTTCTTTTATTTTTTTAATTTTATCTGATTCAAAATTTTACGTTCACATAAAATAAATAGATTATACCCTCTTTATGAAATATAAATTTGTTGTACACCCAATTGAAAATTCATGAGAATGTTGATTGTCACCAAAATTTGGTGAATTTTTGTACCTCCAACAGCGATCCAAATCACTTCAACTACTGAAATAAACCAAGAAATTTTACTTTTGTGATGTTAGAAGAATTGCATTTAAAATTACATAAAACAACCACATGTGCATGCTTAAACAAGAGGAAACATAATGATGATCAACAAATCAAGAAATCAACACGTTGATAATAGAGTTCACCTAGTGTGGAATATGTCTCCAGGCCCGGTGTCAAGAGAGTGGAGGTCGCTTCATAAACTATTGTAAATGATGATGATTTACATGACACATTATTTTTCATAACAAGTAAAATAACCTCAACAAGAGTGGCTTGTCTCTCCATGAGACGTTCTCCCTATAGGAACTCTCACTCAAATGGGCTTTCCTTCAACATGACAAGCTAATGAAATCTCACATAATGTGGAAAAAATTACCCCTCAAAATAGTGTTACATAGGGATATCAACAATAAGACATGATCTCAGTAAAACAAAAGGAAGCATAGCATAACTTCATCATGTACCTTCATTTTCGAAGATTGAAGAAACATGCAAAACTCAGTTGTTGAAATGGACTACACCACTAAATTCCTTGCGATGAGTGTGTAAAATTGAATTTCAACTTGTCAAATTATGACAACATAAAAATATGGGCCTTTGGGAATCTTGAATATTCCCCAAATATTCCTTCCTGAAGATGGTCAGAAAATCTGCCACTCGGATGAAGATTCTGAGCAGACCACTGTGCTCCTCGTGAAATTATGAGAAAAATGACTATAAACTCGGTTTGGTTCTGAAACTATCAAAATTCACCCATTAAGGGAATATTTTAGATTCCTCAAAATTATCCATAGATTCCTTGACGCGGGGAACTTTTAATTATGTTTCTCATATGGCAATTCTGAGTTCACCATCGTGTTCCCTATGAAATTCTAAGAAAAATGACTATAAACTTGATAGAATTTTGTCACTGTAAAAATTTACTTCCCAAGGAATATTTTTGGAATCAACTGATTCTCCTGTTTCAAGGTTTTGTTCCCCTGGTTCGCTCATGGTTCCATAGGTCCACCCTCCTCCACTGGTTGAATGAGAAATTTTTGAAGTTTAAATATAAAATGTTGGGCGGAAATCACAAAGTTGAATTGTTGGCTCATCAACAAAGTTGGTTGTTGGTTACCACAGGGTTTGTCGATCAAATCCCACCCCTCCAAACTTGGCGTGTGGTATATTTGTTTTATAGCGCTTCGGTGTGAGCAGTCTTGCGGTTACAGTGTTGGTTTACGCGGCTTGTTTGGGTGTTGTTGTATTTTGGCGGTTCCATTTTTTTAATTGGCGGTCATTGAGATTTGTTTTCTCGTCGTATGTTTGGTCAATTACCATGTTAAAATTTTCAGTTTTGGCATTTTATATTGGTGAGGGTGGCCGGGAGGCAGGCCGACTGAGCTGGCTGGATGGGTTCGAGCCCCACCACCCTCAGTTAATGGGATAAGTAGCATGGTTAGGGGGACGAGTCCGTTGGTTGGGCGGTGCAACCGTTTTATATAAACATAAATAAAGATATATATATATATATATATATATATATATATATATATATATATATATATATATATATATATATGGATCATTGTATGAGTTGACCTCCGCCAACCACCTTCCTTAATATGATTTTAATGTGTGGGAAGATTGTAGAAATTCTGAAAAACTGAGCATTATTCACCTGAGATTCTCCTTACTGCTGTCACCATTTTAGCCTACATAATACAAAATCTCTTCTACCATTGATCATCACATGCGGAAATAAAATCAATTGCATGCATACATTAAAACCACAAACAATCACACATATGAACATAATATTTAATGGGAAAGCTTAAAGCTGAAAACCCCAACTATCTGTATATTATATGTCATGGAGATCATGTAACAATCATAGTACAAAAGCTCATCACAAGCTCTCATGCACACCCTCAATTGCTACACACTATCAAGCTAGATCTAGCAAAAAAAACATGCTCCAATCTTTTGCCACTTGATAGCCAGCCTCTATTCCGTAATTAATGCTATGGGATGGCTTAATTAAATATATAAACCACCTGGCTTGAACTGCACAATCCTCATGGGCTACTCCACCTATCTGTGTGTTGCAAATAGCAACTGTATAGTCACAACTGATAGTTAACCTGCTCTTTCACCTATTTCTGCACTGGTCTCCACTGAAACTGTCCATGCACTGAAGTTAACTGATGAATTATTTAGTTGATTAATGAGTTTATAATTAGTGAATTAATTAATAATTAATTCACACCACTCTCACTAATTGTATCAATTAGTTAAACTGAATACAAATATCTCAATTATGTTTAGATTAGTTAAATTGAATACAACTCCACTAACTTCCTCAATCAACTCCACCAAACTCTGTCACATGAGTTCTAACTGAAGTATCCATGCAATAGCTCCACTTAACCCTTAGGAATAACGTAGTTCCTTCTGTCAGCTCCTGTGCCACATCTGTGCACTTAACTGAAGTGCTCCAAGAGAATAATATAATGTTTAGAGTCTAAATATTATTAAGAGCTAATAATATTCGACATATCTATTTTTAGACTGGCAATCTAAAAATAGATTCCACCCAATATGTCTAAAAATAGACTTTGCGCCAAAAATAGCCTGCGGGCCCACTTAGTGAAGGCGACTCCTTTCCACTAAGCTCATCATATTGTTTGAATCTCAACACTCCCTCTCAACAAGATATGGATTATCTGTAACCCCTATCCTGCCCCTGTGGTATTCGAATTTGCTCCTGGTGAGCGCCTTCGTCAAGATATCAGCATCCTGATCCTCCGTAGGAATGTATGAAAGAAACATGACCTTCCGCTGCACACAATCTCTGATATGATGATACCGGATGTCAATGTGTTTAGATCTATCATGAAATAATGGATTAACCAAGAGTTTGATGCAACTCTAATTATCACAATAAATCACAGTAGGCTCTAAGTGTGAACCAAACAACCCGACTAGGATCTTCCTCATCCATATAGCCTCGCATCCAGCCAAACTCGCTGCCATATACTCAGCCTCTGCTGAACTGAGTGCCACGGATCTCTGCTTCCTGCTGTACCAAGAAACTTTTGTCGACCCGATACTGAAAAATCCCTCCAGATGTGCTCTTTCTATCTGTTGGGCTCCCTACCCAATCTGCATCCGTGAAGCCACATAGCTTCACCTCATCTGACTGTCTGTACCACAATCCATATCCCAATGTGCCTCTGGGATATCTTAATACATGCTTCCCCGCCTTCCAAAATAGCTTGGTAGGCTTAACCATAGCTTGTGAAAGCTGGTTAACAACATATCATATGTCGAGTCGTGTATTGACCATATACATAAGCGACCCCACCAACTGTCGATAAACAGTGGCATCCACTAACTCCGCTGAAGTAGCATCCTCCTTCCTCCAACCACCAGGAAGAGGAGTATCAAAAGGCTTGCAGCCATGCATGTTGAACTTCCGCATCTCCCGCACACTACCCCGAGAAACAAATGGGGCCCACCACATCATACGCTAAATTTCCAATCCTAGGAAATAATGAAGGAGGCCCAAGTCCTTCATCTCAAACTCTTTTGCAAGATCCTCCTTGCATGAGAGTATCAACAACTCATCACCTGTCAAAATCAAATCATCTACATAAAGTACAATGACCAGCAACTTACCCTCCACCACAATCTGGTATAGGTTAGGATCCGCCTCACTCTTGGAGAATCCAAGTCCGGTGAAATAACTGTCTATCTGTGTGTACCAAGCACGAGGTGCTTGCTTCAACCCATACAACGCTCTCTTGAGCCTGCACACATGCGACTCGCTGCTGAAGATCTTGAAACCTTCGGGCTGCTCTATGTACACCTCCTCCTCAATGACTCCGTTGAGGAACGCAGTCTTCACATCCATCTGATGGATGTGCCACCCCATCTGTGTTGAGAGAGAAAGAATCGTCCGTATGGAAGAATACCTTGCGACAGGTGCAAAGTTATCCTCATAATCGATCCCCTCTATCTGTGAAAAGCCTTGGGCAAAAAATCTTGCCTTGTACTTCTCCACACTTCCGTCAGCTGCCCGCTTCACTTTGTAGATCCATCTGGAACCCACCACTGATTTCCCTTCCAGTCTCGGGACAATCTCCCATGCACTGTTTCTGACAATCGAATCATACTCTTCCACCATGGCATCTACCCATGCGGGGTCCTCCACATCTTCCTCGAAAGAGGATGGCTTGTGGCATACACTTGCTCACAAGAGCCATGTGTCCAGTATACCGGTCAGGTGACTTTCTCTGTCTGCGTTGTGATGTAGGTGCTCCTACAACCTTCTCTGCATCTTGAGCCAGTCGCTCAGCTTCTGTAGTGCGCTTCCGCCCTCTGATGGTTGGCGCTGCATGAGTGGTCTCTTCCACTCCATGAACCTCATCTTATGGCTGATCCACATCCTGAGACTCATCCTTAGGAACTAATAGCTCCTCATCTGCATGCAAGTGTGGCTCCCTCTCAAGCGAACACTTCATGGCTTTCTCCTCATGAAATTTGATATCTTGTCGCACAACAGTCTTGCGACTGTCTGGAAAATACACACGATAGTTATGGGGTGTATCAGTGTACCCCACAAATATCCCAACCTCTGCGGTCGGCTCCAGCTTCTTCCTGGCATCCTTCGTCACATGAATGTAAACAAGTGAACCAAAAATCCTCAAATGGGAAATATTAGGCCTCTTACCAGAAAATGCCTCCTCGGGTGTACTCATGCCAAGTATCCTGTGAGGACAACGGTTCTGCACATATACTGCAGTATTGCATGCCTCAGCCCACAAGTGTATGGGAAGGCCCTGATCATGCAACATCGCCCATGCATCACCCATGATCGTTTTGTTCTTCCGCTCAGCAACCCCATTCTGCTGTGGGTTATGAGGTGCTATGAGCTCTCTTCGAATTACTTCTGCGCTGCAAAAGTCCTTGAATTCGCCAGAGATGAATTCACCACCATTGTCGCTCCTAAGAGCCTTCACCTGCTTCCCCGATTCTTTCTCAACCAGTGCCTTGAACTCACAGAACTTTGAGTATGTCTCGCTCTTCTTCTACATGAAGAAGATCCATCACTTACGAGAAAAATCATCAACAAATATCACATAGTACCTGTGCTTTGCTGTCGAAGCTACTGAGAAAGGTCCACACACGTCTGTGTGAATTCTCTCAAGGATCGTCGTGGCGCGACTATCCTTCTCGTGAAAGGTGGCTTTCACAAATTTTCCCCAAGGTACACCCCTTGCACTGATCTGACTGTGCAAGAGTGCCTTTAGGAAGCCCAGTAGAAATCTGCTGCAGTATCTTCAAAGCTCCATGGTGAAGGTGGCCCAATCTTCGGTGCCACAACTCGCCATCATCCCGGCTCACCACTCCTTCTGCCTTGCATGCCATTACTACACATTCATCTACCTGCAATTGATAAAGGTTCTTAACTCGAACCCCTATCCTCCGAGTCTCACCAGTTGCCTTACTGTGCAGGAAAGCCTTTCCCTCGCTAAAGACAACATCATATCCCTTGTCTTCTAACATCGCCACAGAGATAAGATTCTTCTTCAATCCTGGAACATGCATCACTTCCTTCAATACGAAGGGCTTACCAGACTCCCTCTCAAAGGAAATGGTACCGATACCGGTCGCACTGTATCTACCATCATCGCCCATCTCGATGTGCACTCCAAGATCTTTCTCATCCAGATCAGTAAACAAATCTCGATCTCCTGTCATGTGAAAATATGCACCACTGTCAAGAAACCACACTGAACCCATCACACTTGAAACCAAGCATGCGATCAATGAAAAATCCAGCTCAAACTGCGAGGCTAAGGCCTCTCCAGCTGCAGATCCAGCAGCCTGCTTATTTTTCTTCTTCTGTGGACAATTAGTGGCATAATGTCCGTGTTGGTGACACCTTGGACATGTCCTGCTTCTTGCCTTTCGCATCAGATTGAGAATATCTCTTGCTCTTCCCCTTCTTTGCTTTGGCATCCAAAGCAAAATTCTCTTCATCAAAGTTCTTTGATGAAGATCTGTCCCTGGTACTCCGCCTTATCTCCTCTTGCACAAGATCCGACCAAAGTCGCTACCATCCTGGCAATTTCTCCCGACCATTGACAGAGTCCTGATAGGAATGCCAACTCTTCGGAAGCCCAAGGAGAGCCAAGATCACCAAGTCCTCATCATCAATAGCAACCCCCACACTTCCCATCTCATCCCTGCATTGGATGAACTTCGTGAGGTACTTGGGCATATTGTCGCCTTTCTCCATCTTTATGTTTCTGAGTCTATCCTTGAGCGCCAACTTCCTTTGATCGCTCTTGCTTTGGAATAAATCTATCAAAGCTTTCCACATCAAGAATGGAGAAGCCTTACCATGAAGGCTGAATACTATGTGATCCTTCACGCCCTCCAACAGAATCCTTCGACACTTTGCTGTCTTCTTTTGTCATGCGTCAAGTACGGCAGCATCACTAGAAGTAGGCTTTGGAATTTCTACATCTATGAACTCCTTCAACCCATTGTCATCCAGAACCGCCTCCATGATGTCCTTCCATGCAATATAATTCAAGCTGCCCTCAAGGGCATACTCTAATCGCAATCCATTGAAAGACATCTCAACTTCGACACCAAGAAAACACTGTTGCAAATTTGAATTCCACCAGCACAAAACTCAACCACTTCAATGTTTTGCAATTGCTCCAATGATAAATATCGCTCTGAAACCATGTAGAAATTTGAATAACTGAGATATTACTCACCGATATTCTCCTTATCACACACTATTTTAGCTTCATGCATAATACATAATCTCTTCTACCATTGATCATCACATGCGGAAATAAAATCAATTGCATGCATACATTAAAACCACAAACAATCACACATATGAACACAGTATTTAATGGGAAAGCTTAAAGCCGAAAACCCCAACTATCTGTATATTATATGTCATGGAGATCATGTAACAATCATAGTACAAAAGCTCCTCACAAGCTCTCATGCACACCCTCAATTGCTACACACTATCAAGCTAGATCTAGTAAAACACATGCTCCAATCTTTTGCCACTTGATAGCTAGCCTCTATTGCGTTATCAATGCTATGGGATGGCTTCATTAAATAGATAAACCACCTGGCTTGTACTGCGCAATCCTCATGGGCTTCTCCACCTATCTGTGTGTTGCAAATAGCAACAGTATAGTCACAACTGATAGTTAACCCGCTCTTTCACCTATTTCTGCACTGGTCTCCACTGAAACTATCCATGCACTGAAGTTAACTGATGCATTCTTTAGTTGATTAATGAGTTTATAATTAGTGAATTAATTAATAATTAATTCACACCACTCTCACTAATTGTATCAATTAGTTAAACTGAATACAAATAGCTCAAATATGTTTAGATTAGTTAAACTGAATACAACTCCACTAACTTCCTCAATCAACTCCACCAAACTATGTCACATGAGTTCTAACTAAAGTATCCATGCAATAGCTCCACTTAACCCTCAGGAATAGCGTGATTCCTTCTGTCAGCTCCTGTGCCACATCTGTGCACTTAACTGAAGTGCTCCAAGAGAAGAAGATAATGTTTAGAGTCTAAATATTATTAAGAGCTAATAATATTCGACATATCTATTTTTAGACTGGCAATCTAAAAATAGATTCCGCCCAATATGTCTAAAAATGGAAGTCCATCTATTTTTTCCGACTTGACCAACCATCCACAAATAGCATCCTGCAACTCATAGAACATGATCCATATGTCTAAAAATAGACATAGTCTAAAAATAGACTTTGCGCCAAAAATAGCCTGCGGGCCCACTTAGTGAAGGCGACTCCTTTCCACTAAGCTCACCATCTTGTTGCAATCTCAACAATGATGGCCCACCACCTCTCTTTTTTTTTAATTTTTTTTTTTTTAAATTAAATTTGTAATTGTTAAATTTGTCGAAAATAGGGGATATTAGATGAATTAACCATCCCACAAATTCACCCGTTCTCGAGATTCAAATTCCATTTTCCATTCCTAGTCAATTTTTAGCCTCCTTAACCCTGCCACTTGGCCAAGTTTGACCCAAAATTTGACCATGAGTAATTTTACCATATGAGATTGAATTTGAGTGTTGATCACACCGTTGGAATCAAGGTGACAAGCAATTCGATCTAGTTCTGGTTTGGGAGAAATCTGACCACTTTTAATTTTGAGTTATTCTGAGTCCTCTTGGACTTTTGAGTGTCTCTAGAGGCACGTGGATCATTCCTCCCCACTGAGAATATTTTGGTCCACCAAAATCGTGAACATAATCTGCAACTTTTGTGTACTTTTTCTACACCACAAGTGTTCTGACAGGTCACCCTTCCTTCTCCTTCACCTTTGTCCTTCTGAGCCATAAGAGATGAGATGAGACCCATATCCTCTATGAACCTATAGTACAATATTTGAAAACTACATGACCAATAATGACCCAAGCATCCCATAGATTCCATGAGTTTATAACACATACTTTGTGGTCAAGTTTACATCAAAATGGAAACAATACCCCAGCTATCAATACAATGACAAAACATCATCATTGCTTAATAATTGATGGAAAACACATCTTCACTTTTAAATTTATATTGCAACCCATGATTTACATAATTGATGTTAAGCAGACTCCTGCAACACTTAATTTTGAACCTGGGGGTTTTGTAAAACTTAGAGGCGAAGCACATGAAATGCCAGAAACGGTATGAATTTTTCCTAACTCTATTCCTACTTCCTTAATTACAATCTTGCAGAATCGAAAATAAATTTCACACGAAAATTAACACCAAAAAAATTCTAGTGCTGGAATATGAAAGAAAGTACTTTTCAAAGAGATAAATAAAAGGAAATTTCAAACTTCTGTGAACATTCCTGATTGCTGGAATGAAAATCTATCTTTATCTTCAACATAGTTGTATGACAAATTGATAATTGGACCCTTGAATATATCTGCCTTCTTTAAAGATCTTCCTTCCTGCACTAAACTATTATTCATGTACCTCAACAATGTTCTTGCACCAATACTGGAATAAATTTTATATGTTGGAAGTATAATCTACACTTGTACTGAATATTTTAAATCCTCATGCAAAGGCTCTAAGTATTAAGACTAGAGCACCTTGTTCCTATATCAGCATATTGATTCCTGTACCGAAACAAAGATCCCTGCACCAAGTTTCAAATTACTTTAAGAAAAGAATAAAGAGTGTGTTAACTAAGAAAATAATTTGCAACGGTGAAAAAAATTCTAAAATAGCTTTCACAAATAGAAAGATGCTTCAACCAAACTTAATCTCAAAACAAGAATTAACTTTGAAAGTCAAGGCACACTTTTCTTCAATCAAGGAACTGTTTCATGTAGTTAAAGAAATCATATAATTATGAAAGCACACTTTGTTCCTGTAATAGTTATTCACATAGATCAGATCTGCTTCTTTAATATTTTTAATTCAGAAAGGTTCACTTAATAATTTAATGTGAACTTCGATCCTTCCCTTAATAGGGTAAAGTGAAGGTACAGACCTATGCGTAATAACAACATTTGTTCCTTAATTATCAAATCACCTTTAATCCTTAATTTTTAACTCTTAATATTTAAAATACTTATGTCTAGAAATGAATAATCACTTTCAGAAATTCATTAAGATCTTTATGAAAGAAAAGAAACAGAAAGACTGTTGTAATGCACCAAAGGAATCAAATTGCAGAACTGGAAATGAACTCGTACAAGAAAAACATGTTTGCACGATCCACGCAGAAATGAACTAAGCTTTAAAAATGAAAATTACATAAGGTAAAATCAAACTTAGTTAAGAATGCACACCATGAATCCGTCACACTATGACTGTAAATGAAATCAAACCTAAACTTTGTGAAAGAATTGAAATATCTACTTAATTCACACTTTCCATTCAAACGAAATTAACACACCTTTGACAAGAAAGAAAACGAGAGGGAGAACAAGCTGGGTTGGCTGGGCCCTAGCCAACCAACTCATTTCCCTGTTTAAGAAACTTGGAAACTCAACTTCATCAATGCATCAACATATAATTAAAATTCAGAATTAAAATGACATGGCGCAGTCCCTTTATATTATATTTCGAAATCAACAAATTTACATAGTGAAGTCGAATCTAGCCCAGAACGAGGGCAATACTAGCAAAATTACAATCACCAAAATCATTGTAGCATCTCTATCGCTAGCTACCTCCTATCTGAATTCTACATTATATACATCCATTTGGGCCTGCGGTCATAACAAAATTACAACAACGTTACAATCTAAGCCTTTCGGCTGTAACAAAATACTAAACTAAGCATTCAGTTGGCGACATAATCTCTATTATCGTTTTGACTTATCTCTACTCTGAGCCTAGCTCGAGATGACTAATTCTAAACGAGATATCCCCGTTAGGTGGTGAACTGTCATGGGAGTGCAAGAACTGCCAGCGGTGCAAGAATCCTACCTGCACTAGACCATACTAATGAAATGGTTAATACGTTGCTTACCAAATACTTTAGGAAAAAAAATATTAGTTGCAAATAATATTAAAGGTATAAAGTCTATAAAATTAATTAATTAAGTCCATTGCAAACCTTAAATATGAAAATACAAAGCTAGTGCATGAATAGACACGATTCTTGGAATAGTGCAGGAATGATGAGGTTAAAAGGTTAAAATAGAGGTCTTAGGTCGTTAATTTGATGTAGGAAAGGGGTTAAAAATAAATCAATTTATCCTACCAAAAAGTTGTTCGGATGGGTTCGAGCCCCGCTACCCTCAGTTTATGGGACAAGTAGCATGGTGAGGAGGACGAGTCCGTTGGTTGGGTGGCACAACCATTATATATATATATATATATATATATATATATATATATATATATATGGATCAGGTTGGCGGTGTTTAACCGCCTTCCACCCCAAATTTAATATGATTTTAATGTATGCAATGGGGTGGTGAGGGTGATGGCCCGCCACCTCTTTCTTGTTTTAATTATTTTATTTTATTTTAAATAAAATTTTATTTTTAAAATTTTTGAAAATAGGGGATATCAGATTAATTAACCATCCCACAAATTCACCTGTTCTCGAGAGTCATATTTTTTCCGTCGATCCAAGTCAATTTGTAGCCTCCTTAACCCTACCACTTGGCCAAGTTTGACCTGAATTTTGACCGTGAATAATTCAACCATACGAGCTCATATTTGAGTGTCGTTCATACTGTTGGAATCAGGTCACAAGCATTTCGTTCTAGTTCTGGTTTGGGAGAAACTTGATGACTTTTATTTTTGAGCTATTCTGAGTCCTCTTGGAATTTTGAGTGTTTTTGGAGGCACCTGGATCATTCCTCCCCACTGAGGAGATTTTGGTCCACCAAAACCATGAACATAATCTGCAATTTTTGTGTACTTTATCTGCACCACAAGTGTTCTGACAAGTCACTCTTCCTTCTCCTTCACCTTTGTCCTTCGGAGCCATAAGCGATAAGCCAAGACCCACATCCTCTACAAAACTATAATACAATATTTGAAAACTACATGCTCAATTACATGACCATTAATGACTCAAGCATCCCATACTTGCCATGATTTTATAGCACATCTGTGGTAAATGTTACATCAAAATGGAAATAATAGCCCAGATATCAATACAAGGCCAGAACATCATTGTTGCTTAATAAGTGATGGAAAAAAACATCATCACTTTTACATTTATATCGCAACCCATGATTTACATAATGAGGCCATGAAAAAATATCACGCATAGTAGAACCATCTCTTACTCAATAAAGTGCACCAACAAGTATGTGTCGAATTTTCTTGTTGAACACCTTCACCGACAAGTTTCTGCACGGGTGCTTTGTCCTTGCGACATTGTTTTGGATGGAGCCTCCAACATGTGGTTCTTTTATGACTACCTCTATTGTAATGACTGCAAAAATTCTTCTTCCTCTAGACATGATTGACTTTCTTCCTTCCTTGATATGGATAAGGCCTTTCATGCCTCATCCTCTTTCGTGCTACCATCCTCTTCCAACACTAAGCAACCACATGGTTATGTAAACCAGAAAAACTACATAGTTTTTTGTGCCATGATTTTCGTTCATTATTAGCAACATGTTTGTAATCAAAATGAAATATAGAATATTGAGACTTGTTATACCTCTTCTCGCTGTCTCTGGTGAAATTATGGCGACAAGAGCTTGCCTCAACTCTTTGTCTGAAATGTGAATTTTCATGGGAGGATGGTGATGTGTTCCCATCATTTTCTTTCCTTGACGGTTTCAACAATGTTTTCGAAACTTTTGAAACCTTTGAGAATTCTCCTTCGGTGTATACCAAACCTGAAAATCGAGGTCTTTGAACAACCTCCAATGGCTAATTCATTCCTTGGGCATTAACAACAAGTTCTCCTCCTTTATACCCCATCTTGGTAAGGAGTCTCATGCTAGTTCCTGAAATGAGTACCTCCACATTTCCAATAGAAATAACATGACGTGAAGATGAAACTGAAGAAAGATCAACATTTTTTACCTCAATTGTCAATTTTGAAACATGTGATGAGGGCTTCTCTAAGCCTTAATTTCACTTCAACTCCTTCAAGACCTCTTTCATGGCTCGTAGTTGAAGCTACAGTCTCTGCTTCTCCTCTTTCTCTTCTTGAGAAGCCTCCTTAATTAAGCATCCTTTGCTTGTAGAAACTGGTCGTTGCACTTCAATTCTTTCAAGGCATCTTTTGTGGTTCGCAACCAAAGCTACAATCTCTACTTCTCCTCTTTCTCTTCTTGTTGAAGCCTCTTCAATCCAACGTTATCTACTTGAAGGCTCTATTTTATATCCTTATTAGAATGATGAGAAGACAATGAAGAAGATGCATGTTCACTGGAAGGTATGTATGGAGAATCTTTCTCTACTCCTTCTTTCTCCTGTACCTCTATTCCCTTCTCATAAGCTTCATACATTATGTCCACCATTTTGGACATCCTGAGGAATGTATCATACATTATTCTTCATCCTCTATTTTTGCACGTTCAATTGTTCACACTCACAATTCACATCAACGAGAAGATTGCTCTGATACCAAAATTGATCTGGATCACTTCAAATACCGAAATTAACCAATATCTTTTACTTTTTTGATGTTACCATAATTTCATTTAAAATAGCATAAAACAACCACATGTGCATGCTTAAGCAAGAGGAAACATAATGACGATCAACCAATCAAGAACACAAGATGTTGATAATGGAGTTCACTCAGTATGGGTTACATCTATGGGCTCGATGTCAATAGAGTGGAGTCTTCTTCATAAACTGTTTTAAATAATGATTATGTACATGGAATGTTCTTTGTCATAACAAGGAAAAATACCCTCAACGAAAGTGGCTTGTATCTCCACGAGACATTCTCCCTACATGAACTCTCACTCAAATGGGATTTCCTTCAGCATGACAAGCTAATGAAATCTCACATAATGTGGCAACAAGTATCCCTCGACATAGTGTTACATAGGAATCTCATCAATAAGACATCATCACAACAAAACAAAAGGAAGCATAACATATCTGCATCATGTACCTCCAATTTCGAAGATTGTCGAAAAATGCAAAGCTCGACTGCTAAAATGGACTACACCACTAAATTCCTAGCGATGAGTGGTGTAAAATCATATGTCAACTTTTCCAATTCTGACACCATCAAAATCTTGGTCAAAGATTCCTTCCTGAAGATGGTTAGAAAATTTGTTGCTCAGATGAAGATTCGGAGCACACCACTTCGCTCCTTGTGAAATTATGAGAAAAATGAGTATAAACTCGACCTGGTTCTGAAAATGTCAAAATTAATCCATTAGTAAATTTTTATATTCCTCATGATTCCACAAAGATTCCTCTACATTGTTTGACTAGATATCTGTTACTTAGATGAAAAATCTAATCTCACCATCACGATCCTTGCGAAATTCTGTGAAAAATGAGTATAAAGTCGGAAACATTTCAACACTGTAAAAATTCAGCCTCCAAGGGAAAATTTTATACTTCTCAAGGTTCTTTAGAGATTCCTTGCTACGGGCACCTGCAATTTTGCTGCTTAGATGGTAATTTGAGTTCACCATCGCACTCCTTGTGAAATTATGAGAAAAATTACTATAAACTTGATAGCATTCTGTCACTGTAAAAATTTAGCTCCCAAGGAATCTTTTCAGCATCAACTGATTCTCTTGTGTCAAGGTTTCACTCCCCTAGTTTGCTCATGGTTCCATAGGTCTGCCCTCCTTTGTCGGTCGAATGAACAATTGTTGAATTTTAAATATAAAATGCTCGGCGGAAATAAAAAAGCTGAGTTGTTGGTTCATTGGAAAAGTTGATTCTTCGTTACTCGAGGGTTGGGGGATCAAATCCCACCCCTCCAAACTTGGCATGTGGTATATTTTTTTTATCACACGTCGGTGTGAGTAGTCTGGCAGTTACAGTATTGGCGTCGATGGTTTGGTTGGGCATCGTTTTACTATGGCGGTTCCATTTTTTTAAATGGTGGTCGTTGAGATTTTCTTACTCGCCTTGTATTGTTTGGCCAATGGCCATGTTACAGTTTTTTGTTTTGGCATTTTATATTGGTGAGAGAGTCTAGGAAGCGAGTTGGTCGAGCTAGCCAGGTGTGTTTGAGCCCTGCCACCCTCGGTTTATGGGACAAGTGGCATGGTGGGGAGGTCGGGGCTGCCGGTTGGGCGGGGTTTGCCCACCTACCATCCCAACTTTAATGATTTAAATGTGCGTGGTGGGGTGGCTACCTGCCACCTCTTTTTTCATTTTTCTTTTTTTTTTATTTGTTTGAAAAAAAATTAATTTTTTAAATTTGCCAAAAATAGGGGATATTAGACAAATTAACCATCCCACAAATTCACCCCTTCTCGGGAGCTGGATTCCATGCACCGGTCCCGGTCAATTTGTAGCCTTCTTAACCCTTCAACTTGGCCAAGTTTGACCCGAAATTTGACCGTGAATAACTCGACCATGTGAGCTAGTATTTGAGTGTTGCTCACACCGTTAGAATCAGGGCAACGAGAAGTTCAATCTGGTTCTAGTTTGGGAGCAATCTAACCACTTTGACTTTTGAGCTATTTTGAGTCCTCTTGAACTTCTGAGTGTCTATGGAGCCACCTGGATCAAGTAGTAACATAGTCCCTACCATTAGAACAAATACTTTCTCAATATTCTCCTTACCCAATTATACGAAAGAGTTAGGTCATATCCTTTCATCGCTTGAAATTTGTTTATGTTAATGTAAAACCAATACTCATATTAGGGTTCTTTCCAAATATTCTCAACAGACATTTGTCTCAGATCTATATGTAAAATATTTTTCACACACATATTTTTCTAGATGAATGTTCATAAACTTGGTTCTCTGTGATATGTGTGATAATTTAAATCAAATCATTTATTTTTATAGATGAATGTTCACAAACTCGATTATGTGTGATATGTGTGATTATTCAAATCAAATCATTTATTTTTGTGGATGAATGTTCACAAAATCAGTTCTTTGTGATATGTGTGATTGTTCAAATAAAATTATATATAATTAAATATGATACATTTTAAGTCTAAGAAATGAAACCTTTTTTTTCTCAAAATTCAAAAAAGAAGAGAAAATGGATATTCTTTACTTAAAATCATGTAGAGACATTTTGAATAATGGCCAATGGGATGTTAACATTGCACAATTTATTTTCATTTCCAAGAAAAGAAAATAATGTATATATTTTTTATTAAAATAAGATAGAATCATTTTGAAAAATGGATAATGGGATGTTAATTTTGCAAAATTCATTTTCTTTTCAAGATTAAATGAGTAGTATTTAAGGGTTTGTGCAAAGCTCACCGTAGAAAACATTAGGCAAACTCTGCGGTGGATTTTTGAAGCATGGTGGCTTTGTGAATTATTTATTTATATATGTTGACAAGCTCCAGCACATTTAAGAGGAAAAAGAATTCCCAGGACCACCTTACATTACTTTTAGTAGAAGCTAGTGTTGTCATTTTAGTAAAGAAAAAATTACTATTTTTTTCCTATTTGCAATCTGAAAAAAACAAATCAACAGACCCAACGAAGCCAATGGAATAGAAAAAGAGAGAGAAATTAATTTTAGTCTCACCTGAGCAAGGCTACTAGTGAGGGGAAGGAAAAGGCTCCAGTCTCACCTGAGCAAGGCTACTGGTGAGGGGAAGGAAAAGGCTCCCAAATCCATGGGTGTTATTTGGATATGGAACTGAATCTTAATTTGTATTTGCATACGCTCCTTATGTCAATAGCGAATGATAGGGGCCTCTTGCCAATTTCAATCATCATATTATTTGACTCCACGTGAATTTAAATTTGTCTTTCTTAACCGAGTTTTGGTGTTTTTATGCAGACACGTACCCACAAACAAAGTCATGTATTACATTCAATAAGTGAATTTTATGGAAAAAGCACTTGTTTATAACATTGAGTTATGCAAAATTATTTGTTAGCATCAAGGAAAAATAGTTAAAATGTTTCTAACCTGGTATAAGTGGAACAACCCATCAAATTATATCAACACATTATAGAGGTATAATGTGATAAATTAATATAATTTTCATAAAAAAAATATTGTCACATATCTCATATGTGTCATCCAACCTTGCCACGTGGATATAGGCTTGTCATATTACTCGACATCTTGGTATGGGAAGAAACCAGGGAAAATTTGAAGGATGAAAGTTTATCTTAAAGTTTAGAAACCTTGGCAAATCTTACTATTCCCCAATATGTAAATTGTAAAATTTTTGATGATATTATTTGTAAAATATTTAGGTTTCTAATTATTTATATTAGTATATATAAAATTTTGGTGATTTTTAGGGTAAATAATTTTATACTATAAAATTTGGGTGAATCAATTTTCGAAAAAATGGAATTTCACAAATTTTTTTTCTGGAAAAAGCATGGAAAATTAGCCCACTTGTGAATATTAGCCACTAAAATTTTCTCTGGAAGAAACATCACCAATATCTGGTGAGGAAATAGCATACACTCTATACTCTCAAATGACTCAAAATAAATCCTAGATATGGATGATTCTAGTCAAAGAGCATGAATGAAATTGTGAAATTGCCTACTTTCACCTTAGTTTATGTTTCTAATTACTTGTCCTTAGTCATGTAACCCTAAAAAACTATTGGAAAATCAATTTTGGAATTAGAGAATCGTTGTTGGGGTTTTCTCTTTTTTTCTATCATAAATTATGCATTTTTTACTATGTTTGTTTGTTGATAAAGGTGTGAATTTGTGAAAGGTCTTCATGTGCCTCTCTCAATGAAAAAGTAAAATTAGAGATGTAGTTTTTAATATTTTTAATGTTCAAGCTTCAACTTCTTCAATATATTTGTAGTAATCTACATTTATAAATAATTAGTTGAATTGATTTTGTTGTCCAACATTTATTAATGACTCTAGTTCCTTTATCTAGTTATCCTTGAGTAGGGAACAATCTATAGATAGTAGTATTTCCATGCTATCCAAATGTTAATTATTAGGAGGCCAAAAATACTATCGTTATGTTATATGGATGTTTTCTATGTTTGTTGGTATGAAACTAAAAATGAATAGTGGCGGTTATAGTACTAAAATAATGTTAAAAGTTAATCTAGAAAGAAATGGTGCAAAGGGAAATCTTGACACATATCATTCATAGCCTATAAAAGGCTCATTAGAATGTTCAAATTGACTAAAATGATGGAATCTAGTTGTGGGATTAGCTATGACTCTTTATATTCTGGAGGAAACGTTTGAAATACACTGAGTTGAATCTTTAGAATATGGAGCAAATGTTTGAAATGCACCAAGATTTAATAGGCGTGGTAAAATACTAAGCCTCATATTAATCAATAGGTCATTGAGTTTTTTTTTAATGAGGTATATGTCTATTATTGAATGATTGACTGTTTCCTGCCAAGAAATCAAGTGAGGCCTTCTACATTTATGATCCTTCTTAACTACTACTTTCCAAGAAATTGTTGGCATTGATGCCAAAAAAGCTCTTGGTGTTGTTGGCCATATGCATGTGTGATACGTGTTTGGTGTTATACGTTTGGTTGATAGTATTGTTAGTTGGAATTGATGTCAACATACTTATGACTAGACCTAGTGGAGGGGACTTAGAGATGGATTCGACATGTGTGATTGGTTTGAGGTTGGAATCTTGTGTTGGTTGGATATTTGGCTAATGCAGGTCGTTTCAGTGCTGCTCTAGATGCCACATATGTATCTACATGGCTTGGAGACATTGGATATGTTGCTACATGTGTCAAGTTATGGCTAAATGTGTTGGAGGTGCCTCTATCATTTTTGGATTCAGTTGTATGAAATTATTCTACTGCTATAGCAGTTGGATATGTTGCTATCGGAGTCAGAGATGTTGATACAGGTCTTGGAGGTATTTTCACATATTATGGTTGCTACTTGAGGAGATGGAGGTGTTGGTCTTGGTACTAATGTTGGAAGAATAGGTATTTCATGTCATTGACTTGTTCTTAGCCTATTTCATCAGTTTTAGACTTGATACAGTGGCTTGTAGGAGTGCTCAGAAGCTGAGGAAGATTTTCCATCAAGTGGCATAGGTTTAGGGTTGAAATATTGATGGTTTGCCTTAGCTTTAGCCTCACTCGCATGGAGGAAAGCTTGTGGGAGCGACTGGAAGGCTCTAGTTAATGGTAGAGCATCCTATGGGAGTATCTATAGGTCCCAGTTGCATGGACGCAGTGCTATGGGAGTGCCTGAAATGTTTCCATGAGTATTTTTAAGGATTTCTCGCGCCGCTAAGTTAATTTTTGTGTTGTGGCGACATCCTTGATCGAAAATTTTTGGTTTATGATAGGAAAAGTTCGTGGGACCTCCAAATGCTGATTAAAATTGAAAATATCATAAATCCTAGTGGGGTTAGTGGTTGATTGAGTCAATGTGTTGAATCTGGATGAAATTAAGTGTATGAATAGAGTTGTGATGCCCAGTATTTTTAGTAATTATTGAGTTGAGAACTTGAGTTCATCCAAATATTGGGGGAAGCTCAATGCTAGTATGGTTGATTGTCTAGTTGCGGTGTGGAGTGAGTGTGAGCTTGGAGAAGAGCCTTTAAGCTTCATGTGTTGTCTAATGTAGAATTTCTGAAGCAGTTTGAAGTTGTAGCAGTAGATAGTTGAAATATTTTTTAGCCATGATATTGTGTAGTGAGTCAGAAGTTGAATTTTCAATTGGAGTAGGGTTTGGTGAGATGGTGATGTAGGAGCATTAGCACTCAAATTAAATTTTAAATGTTTGGTCAGACCTATGGTTTTGACATTAGCCCAAGGAGGGGTCAAATTGTAAATATTTTAAAATTCTCTTCAAAAATGTTTAATTCTTAGTAAAGCATAGGTATGGAATATTCTAGTTGATTTTTGTAAACATATCCATAGAAAATTGGGATATTTAGATAATATATTTTCTATTTATCCTCAAAGATCAGATAGGTCATAAATTAGAGATAAGAAGGATTTTCTGAGAATAGAGGGGTTTTCAAAGTTTTAGGAGTCGATTGTGAGAGCTGGATAAGCTCTAAATTGTATTATAAATTCAATTATAAGTCTCGAAGGAAAACATAAGACAATATAAACAAAGAATATTAGGCAAGAGGACAATCTAAATGAAGAAAATAGGCCAAGAGATAGAGTAGAGATAGATAGTCTGAGAACAAAGAGGGTTTTGTAGAGGAGAGAAGGCCATATAAAGATGCATAGGGCCAAAGCCAGAATGTAAACAAGTTTTTTTATTTGTATATGTACATTTATTTAATTAATGAGAAAATCGAAGTCATTGTGACTGTGTGTCATTTATTTTACGTGATGAGTGATCCGTAACAGGAAAATATGGTTTCTGTGTGATAAACCATTGTGAATGAATTCTAATTTAATGTAACTCTTACTGAGTGATAAAGGACTTACTAGTTGGGTATAATCATGTATGATTCCAGTCTGGAGAAATAAAAATTGTGTGCAGGTCGAACGAGAAGTAAACTCGAATCCTAGATTCAGAGTTTTACTACATATTGGTGGTATGTATTCGGCATTGAAACAATGTGTAAGGCATTTGAATAGTGAGAATAGGTGTACAGAAAGTGAGAATACCATTTATCTGAGCGATTGAATAGAAGAAAGATCAGGAAGAAGTAGTGTGGAGAAGACAAAGTTGTAGCAGTGGTAGATGAAGAAACATAAAATCAATTAAGGCAGAAAACCCTTACAATATTTCCAAAAGAAGAGATTGGAGAAAAGGATCAAGGAAAATATCAATGCTATAGATCTCATCGAAAGTTAATTTTGGAATATGCAAAGAGGACGAACGTGTCAGGCGGAGGTTCCATGCGCATAACGCATAGTGCATGCAATATGGAGGAAATGTTAACAACGAGTGTAAAATTGGCAAAGTGCGAAGTATGACGAGGTAAGTTTGTGGTTTTCCGAAGTGTGATGGGAGTTAAAGGTGAAAAGAGCCGATATGAGATATTATATATTTTCCAACATGCGATATATTATATATTGCGATTTGCGAAGTGGCATATTCTGCGATCTACAAAATCATTAAATCCACGAAATTGCGATATGTTTTGGATTTGCGATGTTGTGTTTGTGATAAGGGAATATGATGCTGCAAGGAATAGTTTGAATCCGTGTGTCGAAGGGATCCATCAAGGTATGTGAATCCGTATAAATATAACATATGATATGTTATATTTGAGCTTTAACCCGAGAACCATTTTATTAAAGCTTCTGTGTGCATATATGCATAAACAATGTTAATGTTTAATGTATAAAGTGGGTTCTATTGGTGTTTAAAGGGTTTTGTAATAAACTCACAGAGATACTTGGGAAAACCCATATTACTTTGGGTGAATATGGAGAAGCATGACTCCATAAGGTTATGTGGGTAACATAGTGGGGTTAAACTCCGCAAACCCTTCTATCATTTGGTATCAGAGCTAGTTAAAGCTCTTTTGAAGGTTAAAGCTTGGTTAAAAATCAACAGTTGGTGAAAGGTATTTTTAATTAAAGTAGAATTTTGCAGAATGAAAGTTTGATTGTGGAAGGAAGAGGAGATCAGTAAAGAAAATGTGCTTTGCAAAAAATTGATAGAGATATTGCAAAGAGGAGATCAAGTTATTTGAATCTGATAAGTAGAAGGCATGGCAGAAGATGGGAGTAAAGTGATACTCTTAAGAAGAGATTTCATAACCATAAAGAAAGCACAACGATGGTTTTTTTCTTGTGAATAATGGAGCTCCATTTGAATGTGAAGAGTGGTCGATGGATATTTCTTGTGAAATCATGCAGGTATTGTTTTATTTAACTCTGATTTGAGTTTTTCAGGATAAAAGACAGGTTGAAGATTGATAGTTGTAGCTAATGAAGTATATCAACAAAAGAAGATCAAGCCTTAAGAAGCAGTGATGAAGGAAGTTGGTAAGAATTTTTGAGTGAAAGAAGAGTGTGGCCAAAACCTATTATTTCATTTGTGATTGAAATACAAGAGGACAATTGTGTTCTAAAAAGTGGAGATGAGTTGAAGCCTAGAAGGAGCTGATGAATGCATAAGTCTACAAGAGAAGAGAGAAAAATAGGTGAGTATGCAATTAATAGAGGGGCTGAGGAAGTTTGAGAAAATTATAGATGTTTAATTGAGGATGGAGAAGCTCAAAGGAGTGGAGCTACAAAAAAATTAAATTGTTGGAGAAGAACAAGTTTCTTTTGAACTTGAAGATGGAGCAATGGTGTTTGAATCATCAGTTGAGGCAACCGAGCCTTATGATTTTGATATTAATTTTTTTTGTATTTTTGCAGGTGATGTCAAATAAGATGAAGAAGAGAGACATAATTTTAGTTATGAGATAGTTAAATCTCATGAGGAAGCTCATACACAATTGGACGAAAATATTATTTTTCAACATAATGCTAAAGTTGAAAACAAAGGAAGTTTGGCTCACGATGATGACCAAAAGCAAGAAGAAGAAGCAAAGGATACCAAGTACTCAAATTCTATGCTTGAGGAAGTTGAGGTGAAGAACATTGAAGATTTTATGAGTCATGTAGAAGACTTGGAACAAAAAGAGGATTTGATGACTAAATCATCAAATAAGAAAATTGAGTCTTGTGGTTTTACAACTGAAAAAATGTGTGTGATTGCAGGTGATAGAAAGTCACTGGAAGTTGTCATAAAGATGAAGGAAGAAAAATAAATGTACAAATACATTTCAAAGAGGAAAGATCAGAATTGTATTCTGATAGAAGAGGAGGCTATGTTATCTTATGAAGATAACCAAGTGAAAGCACATGAAAAATTGGTTAGTAAATGGGACAAAGAATTGGATTTATTGGAGAATTGGTTGAAATCACCAGTAGAGAAGAAAGAACCAGATGAAGACTACAAAGAATCTACAGTAGAGGAAGAAAATGTTGACAAAGGAAAATAAGATTTCATGCAATGTAAGATTTTTGGGGTATGTGACAATGCTAATGCTGTCATGGAAAAGAAAAGAATAAGACATTCCAATGTCTTATATGTCTTTGAAGGATGTGGAGAAGAAAAATAAGGCATCAAGAGTTTTGAAACTCATACACATGTGAAAGGACAACAACAAAAAAGTAATTTGGACAGAGAGATCAAAAATTTTATGAAGCTTATGAGGAAGAAACATAAGGAAAGAAGATGAATAAAGAGAAGAAAAACAGATGGTAGCATGAAAGGCTAGACTATAACAAATGTTGAAGTTAAATTCAATGGAGTGTTACAAAAAAAGGCGTGGAAACCAGGAGAAGCAAGGAAAGACAACAGAGTACGTGGACAATAGTTGAAAGAAGAAGGGAAATCACTGAAGAACAAAGAATGGGATCTACGAGGAAGATGATTGGAACACATGATCTGGAGATCATGATTATTTTTGCTTTGGGATTCTGATGCAAGAGCATTAGCACTCAAATTAAATTTTAATTGTTTGGTCAGACCTATGGTTTTGACATTAGCCCAAGGAGGGCTAAAATTGTACCTATTGTAAAATTCTCTTAAAAAATGTTTAATTCTTAGTAAGCATAGGTAGGGAATATTCTAGTTGCCTTTTGTAAACATATCCATAGAAAATTGGGATATTTAGAGAAGATATTTTCTATTTATGCTCAAAGATTAGATAGGTCATAAATTAGAGATAAGAATGATTTTATGAGAATAGAGGTTGTCCCAAATTTGTAGGAGTCAATTGTGGGAGATGGCTAAGCTCTAAACTGTATTATAAATTCAATTATAAGCCTCAAAGGAAAACAGAGGCTAATATAAACAAAGAATATTTGGCAAGAGGCCAATCTAAACGAAGAAAATAGGCCAAGAGATAGAGTAGAGATAGAGAGTCTGAGAACAGAGAGGGTTCTGTAGAAGAGAGAAGGCCATATAAAGATGCATAGGGCTAAAGCCATATTGTAAACAATTTTTTTTATTTGTATATGTACATTTATTTAATTAATGAGAAAATTGAATTCATTGTGACTGTGTGTCATTTCTTTTACGTGTTGAGTGACCTGTAACTGGAAAATATGGTTTCTTTGTGATAAACCATTGTGAATGAATTCTAATTGAATGTATAAGTCTTACTGAGTGATAAAGGACTTAATGGCTAGGTATAATCACGTATGATTCCAATCTGGAGCAATTAAAATTGTGTGTAGGTCGAACGAGAAGTAAACTTGAATCCTAGATTCATAGTTTTAATATAGAATGGTGGTCTGTATTTGGCGTTGAAACAGTGTGTAAGGCATTTGAAAAGTGAGAAAATTTGTACAACAAGCGAGAATACCATTGATCTGAGTGATTGAATAGAAGAAAGATCAAGAAGAAGAAGCATGGAGGAGACAGAGTTGCAGAGCGGTAGTAGATGAAGAAACATAAAATCAATTAAGGTAGAAAACCCTTAGAATATTTCCAAAGGAAGAGATTGGAGTCAAGGATCAAGGAAAATATCAATGATATAGATCTCATCGCAAGTTAATTTTGGAATATGCAAAGAGGAGAAACATGCCGGGCAAAGGTTCCATGCGCATATTGCATAGCACATGCAATATGGGGAAATTGTTAACAATGGGTGTAAAATTGGCAAAGTGTGAAGTGCGACGAGGTAATTTTGTGGTTTACCGAAGTGTGATGCAAGTTAATGGTGCGAAGAGCCGATATGCGATATATTATATTTAATGACATGCGATATATTATATATTACAATCTGTGAAGTGGCATATTTTGTGATCTGTGAAATCATTAAATCCACAAAATTGTGATAGGTTTCGGATTTGCGATGTTGTGTTTGCGATAAGGGAATATGATGTCGCAAGGAATAGTTTGAAGCCGCGTGTTGAAGGGATTCATAGAGGTATGTGAATCTGTATAAATATAACATATGATATGTTATATTTGAGCTTTAAACCCAAGAACCATTTTATTAAAGCTTCTGTGTGCATATATGCATAAACAATGTTAATTTTTAATATATAAAGTGGGTTATGTTGGTATTTAAAGGGTTTTGTAATAAATTCATAGAGTTATTTTGGAAAACCCATATTAATTTGGGTAAATATGGAGAAGCATGACTCCATAAGGTTATGTGGGTAACATAGTGGGGTTAAATTCCACAAACCCTGCTATCATATGGTATCAGAGTTGGTTAAAGCTCTTTTGAAGGTTAAAGCTTGGTTAAAACTCAGTGGTTGGTGAAAGATCTTTTTAATTAAAGAATAATTGTGCAAAATGCAAGTTTGATTGTGGAAGAAAGAGGAGATCAGTAAAGAAAATGTTCTTTGCAGAAATTGACAAAGATATTGCAAAGATGAGATTAGGTTATTTGAATCTGATAAGCGGAATGCATAGCAGAAGATGGGAGTAAATTGATACTCTTAAGAAGAGATTGCAGAAGCATAAAGAAAGAACATCGATGGTTTTTTTCTTGTGAATAATGGAAATCCATTCGAATGTGAAGAGTGGATGGAGGTTGCTTGTGAAATCATTCAGGAATTGTTTTATTTAACTCTGATTTGAGTTTTGCAGGATAAAAGACAGATTGAAGATTGATAGTTTCAGCTAATGAAGTATCTCAACAAAAGAAGATCAAGCCTTAAGAAGTAGTGATGAAGGAAGCTGGTAAGGATTTCTGAGTGAAAGAAGAGTGTGACCAGAACCTAGTATTTCATTTGCGATTGAAATACAAGAGGAGAGTTGTGTTCTCAAAAGTGCAGATGAGTTGAAGCCTAGAAGGAGCTGGTGAATTCATAAGCCTACAAGATAAGAGAGAACAACAGGTGAATATGCAGTTAATAGAGGAGTTGAGGAAGCTTGAGCAGATTATAGATGTTCAATTGAGGATGGAGAAGATCAAAGGAGTGGAGCTACATCAAAATGAAATTGCTGGAGAAGAACAAGTTTCTTTTGAACTTGACGATGGAGCAATGGTGTTTGAATCATCGGTTGAGGCAACTGAGCCTTATGATTTTGAGATTAAAAATTTGTGTATGTTTTTAGGTGATGTCAAAGAAGATGAAGAAGAGAGACAAAATTTGAGTTCTGAGACAATTAAATGTCATGAGGAAGCTCATACACAATTGGAGGAAAATATTATTTTTCAGCATAATACTAAAGTTGAAAACAAAGGAATTTTGGCTTACGATGATGACCAAAAGCAAGAAGAAGAAGCAAAGGATACCAAGTACTCAAATGATATGCTTGAGGAAGTTGAGATGAAAACCATTGAATATTTTCTGAGTCATGTAGAAGACTTGGAACAAAAAGAGGATTTGATGACTAAATAATCAAATAAGACAATTAAGTCTTGTGGTTTTATAACTGAAAAAATGTGTGTGATTGCTGCTGATATACAGTCACTAGAAGTTGTCATAAAGATGAAGGAAGAAAAATAAATGTACACATACATTTCAAAGAGGCAAGATCAGAATTTTATTCTAATAGAAGATGATTCTATGTTACCTTATGAAGATAGCCAAGGAAAAGCACATGCGAAATTGGTTAGTAAATGGGAGAAAGAATTGGAGTTACTGGAGAATTGGTTGAAATCAATAGTAGAGAAGAAAGAATCTGATGAAGACTGCAAAGAATCTACAGCAGAGGAAGAAAATGTTGAAAAAGGAAAAGAAGATTTCATGCAATGTAAGATTGTTGGGGCATGTGACAATGCTAATTCTGTCAAGGAAAAGCAGATAATAAGACATTCCAGTGTCTTATAAGTCTGTGAGGGATGTGGAGAAGAAAAATAAGGCATCAAGGGTCTTGTAACTCATACACAAGGGAAAGGACAACAACAACAAAGTAATTTGGATAGAGAGATAAAAAAAATTATGAAGCTTATAAGGAAGAAGCATAAGGAAATAAGTTTCATAAAGAGAAGAACAACATATGGTAGTATGAAAGGTTGGACTATAAAAAATGTTGAAGGTAAAATCAATGGAGTGTTACAAACAAAGGTGTGGAAACTAGGAGAAGCAAGGAAAGACAACAGAGTATGTGGACAATATTTGAAAGAAGCAATGAAATCACTAAAGAAAAAAGTATGGGATCCAGGACGAATATGATTGGAACACATGATCTGGAGATCATGATTCTTTTTACTTTGGGATTCTGATGCAGGAGCATTAGCTCTCAAATTAATTTTTTATTGTTTGGTCAGACCTATGGTTTTGACATTAGCCCAAGGAGGGGTCAAACTGTAAATATTGTAAAAATTTCTTCAAAAATGTTTAATTATTAGTAAAGCATAGGTAGGGAATATTATAGTTGACTTTTGTAAACATATCCATAGAAAATTTGGATATTTAGAGAAGATATTTTTTATTTATGCTCAGAGATCAGATAGGTCATAAATTAGAGATAAGAAGTATTTTCTGAGAATAGAGGTTGTTGCAAAGTTGTAGGAGTCGATTGTGAGAGTTGGATAAGCTCTAAATTGTATTATAAATTCAATTTTAAGCCTCGAAGGAAAAAAAAGGCCAATCTAAACAAATAATATTAGGAAAGAGGCCAACCTAAACGAAGAAAATAGGCCAAGATATAGAGTAGAGATAGGGAGTCCGAGAACAAAGAGGGTTATGTAGAAGAGAGAAGGCCATATAAAGATGCATAGGGCCAAATCTAGATTGTAAACATGTTTTTTTATTTGTATATGTACATTTATTTAATTAATGAAAAAATTGAATTAATTGTGACTGTGTGTCATTTATTTTACGCGTTGAGTGATCTGTAACTGGAAAATATGGTTTCTGTGTGATAAAACATTGTGAATGAATTCTAATTGAATGTATAAGTCTTACTGAGTGATAAAGGACTTAATCGCTAGGTAGAATCACGTATGATTCCAATCTGGAGCAATTATAATTGTGTGTAGGTCAAACCATAAGTAAACTTGAATCCTAGATTCAGAGTTTTAATACATAATGGTGGTCTGTATTCGACGTTGAAACAATGTGTAAGGGATTTGAAGAGTAAAAAAAGGTGTACAACAAGCGAGAATACCATTTATCTGAGTGATTGAATAGAATAAAGCTTTGGAAGAAGTAGCGTGGATGAGATGGATTTGTAGAGTGGTGGCAGATGAAGAAACATAAAATCAATTAAGGCGGTAAACCCTTAGAATATTTCCAAAGGAAGAGATCGAAGGCAAGGATCAAGGAAAATATCAATGGTATAGATCTCATCACAAGTTAATTTTGGAATATGTGAAGAGAAGCAATGTGTCAGGCAGAGGTTCCATGTGCATATCGCATAGCGCATGCGATATGGTGGAATTGTTAACAATGGGTGTAAAATTGGCAAAGTCCGAAGTGCGACGAGATAAGTTTGCGGTTTTCCAAATTGTGACGGGAGTTAAAGGTGCGAAGAGCCAATATGTGATATTATATATTTGCTGACTTAATATATTATATATTTCAATCTGCGAAGTGGCATATTCTCCATTCTATGAAATCATTAAATCCGCGAAATTGCGATATGTTTCGGCTTTGAGATGTTGTGTTTGCGATAAGGGAATACGATGCCGTAAGGAATAGTTTGAAGTTGCATATTGAAGAGATTCATCGAGGTATGTGAATCTGTATAAATATAACATATGATATGTTATATTTGAACTTTAAACCCAAGAACCATTTTATTAAAGCTTCCACGTGCATATATGCATAAACAATGTTAATGTTTAATATATAAAGTGGGTTCTATTGGTGTTTAAAGGGTTTTGTAATAAACTCATGGAGTTATTTGGGAAAACCCATATTACTTTGGGTGAATATGGAGAAGCATGACTCGATAAGGTTATTTGGGTAACATATCGGGGTTAAATTCCACAAACCCTGCTATCAGATGGTATTGTTCCATGTGTAGTATTTGGATTTTGGTTATTTGATTTCGATTGTGCTTTGATGCTATGTTGTTGCAGTTCTCATGTTGAGCAAGTTTATGAATCTGGTCTAAAAATAAATGAAATGGGGCTCACATGGAGGAAGTGAAGACATAGAGGATTAAGAGTAGACAATGACTTGGAAGATTCAGTAGATGGAAGATATTTCTCCATCCAATGGTGGTTGGATAGTTCAGCATAAACTAGGCGAGGCACATTGATTGTGATAGTACCAGTAGATTGGAGACTGTAGAGTTGATTGTTAGTTCAGGAGTAACCGGGCAAGGATCATTGATTGTGGTGGCCTTGAGAAGATGGTAGTATGTATATCCTTGAGAGAAACAATTTCCCGTCCAATAGGTGCCAATGTATTGTGAAACAAGTCGGGTTTTCTGGATCATGGGAGTGAGCTAATCCATGTAATAATTTTTTAGCATATAATAAAATATTGAGCAATGTAGCAGTATTAGGGTGGATTTTTTCTCCGTGAAGGGTGGAAAATGATTATTTTTATGGTTGCATGTTTATTTTGATGCTCTGATCTCTACTTGTATGTTTTAGTTTATGCATGGTTAAATATAAATAATTTGGAGAAAAATATACAATTTCCCTCACTACTCATTCACCCCCCCCCCCCCTCTCAGAAGTGATCTAGTTTCAAAAACTTGGTATCAGAGTAGGACTCTCAGTTGTAGCTTGATTGTTGGAGAGTGTATCTTGGATATTTTCACAGAAATTTGCATTTTTTTTAGAATGAGTTCTCCAAAGATTTTGGTTCTTACTACTGTAAATTTCAAAGCATGGAAGGAAAATGTGAAAAATAAATTATTGCTTTGTGGCTTTAACATTTGGAGATTGGTTTGTGAAGGAAATGATGAATATTTGTTTACATCTAAAATACAGAAGCAAAATTCTCAAGCAAGACAAAGTGTTTTAAAAAATCTCTATAATACAGATTTAGAGAAAATTGGAGATTTAAAATCTACCATGGAAATTTGGGAAAATTTTCATAAGCTATATGGATCTAGCAGAAACAATAATGATGAATAGATTGAAAAAAACATCAAAGAAAAGAATAATGCTCCACTTGAACCAGCTGTGAAAAAGGACAACAAATCTGAAGGTTTAAGTTGTAATGATATACTTTTCAGTTATATTTCTAATATAAGTAATACCAATGATTCATTTTTGTTTAGTGATAGAGATGATGATCACAATTACATTCTTCTTAAGGCTCAATATGATTATCGAAATTGGTAGACTAACAAATGTATGCAAGGAGCATAAGAAGAAACTGCAGGAGTGTCATCAAAATGTGAAAAATCACAAGGAACTACCTTGAGAACACATTTGGAAGAATCAAAAAGATTAGAATAAGTCAAATGTAGCAAGTAAAAATACAGGATGGATTATGTTGAAGCGCATGAAGTTTTGATTGAAAATTTGAGAAAGGAGCTTGAGGAAAAAAACCAACAGTTGGAGAAAGTGAAGAGCACCATGCTAGTGATCAAAATTGGCTGCAATTTTAAAAAGGGTGAGACAAGTTTGCATGTAGGAAAGATTGAAAAACAAGAACCAAACAAACCTGCAACAAAGAATGTGATCCACAAGAAATAGAAAAATAGAAAACTAAAATGAGCTTTCACATCTAGAAGGCCATTTTATCCTATGGTTGGAGGTAGTAGCTTTCAAAGGAGAAGTCAAAACTCCTTTTCCCCTTCGATGGACGAGATTGAGTGCTTCAATTGTCACGATTTTGGTCATGTGGTAGCTGATTGTAGGAGGAGAATGCAATCATCCATCTAGTAGTATGATCAGCCAAAAGGACAACCTACATTCAAGTATAAAAATTCTTTCAATGGTATTTATTTTTCTTGTAACATGTTTGGGCATAAAGCCATTGATTGCACATCTAGCGTAAAAATATGGAGGTCCAATATGAGAAAAAAAATATTAGATACTTTGGCTACATATCTTGGGAATATATAGTGTTATGTGTGCCATAATTTTGGGCACATGGCCAAGGATTGTAAGATGCCTAGATCTATGAGGCCATTTTTTCAAAAGCAACAATCAAGGGAGAATGTGCAACCAAGGAACATATGGAAGAAGGAAAAGTAGCTTGGAAGATGTAGCATTGGACTTTTTTATCGTGATATTGATGACATGTAGTATATAGATAGCGTATGATCACACCGTATGTCAAGATATAGGAGAAATTTTCATTTTATTGATAAAACAAAGGATGGGCGTGTTGTGTTTAAAGGTAGTGAAACCACTAGAGTGTTGGGAAGCGACAAAGCCAATATTGGTGAGAAGAGGGAAAATGCAGAAGATGTTTGGCTCATTGAAGGCCTAAAGCATAATATCTTGAGTGTGATAAAAATGGTTGATGGAGGAAAAAAATTGATCTTTAACTCCAAAATTTGCATTATTCAGAAATAAGGATCAAAGAGAGTGATTGTTAGAGGAGTCGATACCCCAAATAATGTGTACATGTTGAAGGGAAGAGTGAAAAGTAAGAAGAGAACAAGATAGTACTCTTCCTCACCCGAGTCAGAGTAGATGAGATCATCCCTACTAAATTACACTCTTACATGTTAGATATTCTTGACTACAACAATATGCATGATACTTGCATGGTCAGCAAGAGGAGTGTTGGAAGCATGTTTTAGTTCCTTCGTGCACTTTCATATAATTCAAATCCTTCATATGAGATACATCATGTTAAGGGGGAGCTAGTTTTGCAAGGCTTGATTCCTTATGTTTATTTGTCTTCACTCATTATTTTTGCACCTAATTTTTTATTGTATATGAGTTGAAAATGTATGTATATCAGCCTTATAAATACATTTTCCTCTTGCACTGGGTTCGATCCCCAGTGGAGTCACCATTTTTTAGTGTGAATTCTAATCGAAAGAGTACCAAAAAAATCACTGTAGATGTCCATAAAAAACAACCCTAACATCAAAGGTGGCTGTCAATTTCCTTAGATTTGTAGTAGGTGATCAAAATAAATGCTACAAAAATCCAAATCTATGCATATAAAGACATTAAACAAAAAAAATAAACAATAGTTGCTCCATACATCCAATAGACAAGACAAGAATTTATAAAGAATTTTTTGTATTATGACACCTGGGAAGGGAACACAAAAATATGCTACCAGTCCCCTTCAATGGGATGGGTTCTTGTATGTCATCGGTGCTTCACATCCAAGATCTCTCTCTCTTCATGGTGCAGAAAACCCAAACAAAATGGAACTCAAAGGGAGCTCACAAGAAAAAGTAGAAAAAATATGACAATGATGGAGGATCAAAGTTAGACCAAACGCATAGATCAAAAGGTGACAAAATGTAGCGAATGAATGAAAAACCCTTCTATTTATAACAAAATACTGAGTTAGTCTAGATATTGGTGCATGATTAAAATATTATTAACCAAATCTAGATCCAAATTACTTGGAATAGTTTATTATTTTTGGTGGAGGGAAAAGGAATTTAGAATTGGTTAAATCCCTTTATTTAGAAATAATAAATAAATAAATAAATAATTATTTATTCAATTATTTATAAATTATTTAGTCAAATTTAACAAGGAATATTATTAAATAATGATTTAAATATTTTTTCCTACGGAATAATAAGATAAATAATAATTCATCTAATTAATTCTCATGTTTTGGGTTAAATATGACTACGAATATTAATTAAACAATGGTTTAGTTAATTATCCCTAGAGGAAAATCAAACAAATAAGGTTTTATTTAATTATTCCTCATGGAGTTTCCTGTTTAGACCATAAATAATTTAATAAACTATGGGTTATTAAATTTTTTCTCATAGTGAAAGCAATTTTACTATGGTAAAATTGGTCTTACATGGTGTAATTTAGTCCATATAATAATAACAGGTTAGATGACCAAAAAATGGTGTAACACACTATTTCCATGTATTCATTTTATTTCATGTATTGGGCATGTATAGATGAGAGCACCATTGTGTGAAATTGTAAAAGCCATGTGCTATCAGTGTATCATATTTTGTGCACATTTCTCATGGAGATACCCATGATGTCTATCATGCATTGTTATTTACTATGTATGGGTCAATGGAATTCCAAGTCATGCATTATCTTTAATATATTTGATGTAGCCTCACTTCATTGGGTGCATGTTATAAAATTGGATAGGTTAGAATCATGGTTGGTGATAGGTGTAGAGGAGTCATATGTCAGTCCTATGTACTTGTCATAACTATGTATTTTCTCCATGAACCATTGAGTTGTATTGTACTTCATTGTATATCATGTCCCAAGTTAGTTTGAGTCATGGTCATGAGGAGAAGTATCTTGCATTTGGAAAGGAGGCTTATTATAGTAGGTAGAGTGTAGGATTGAAGATTAATTACATGCTTAGGGGTAGAATGTTCAGTCTTCAGAGATGGAATGACATTAGCTATATACATTATTGGTAGTTGAGGTTCCTTTTTCTAGTCTACATCAGTCTTATATCACCATAGTGTTGATTATGATAGGGGGAGTCCTTCTCTCATCCAACACATTATTGGCATTGTACTTTAGTATTTGTATGGCCATTTTCCATTGATGTCAAAGGGGGAGATATTTTGATTGATGAGTCAACCTAACATGTTTTATTGATTTGGACATTAATTCCAAAGGGGGAGTTTGTTGGCATTGTAGTGTTAGCATTAATGTCAACAAGATATTGGTTTTGTTGGCCATATGCATGTGTGATAAGTGTTTGGTGGTATGTGTTTGATTGATGGTTTTGTTAGTTAAAATTGATGTCAACATAATTATGACTAGACCTAGTGGAGATGAAAGCTTGGATATTGATTCCATATGTGTGATTGGTTTGAGGTTGACATGTTGTGTTGGCTAGAGATGTTGTTGTTGCAGGTGGTTGGGGTGCTTCTCTATATGTTGCATATGTCTCTACATGTCTTGGAGACATTGGATATGCTGCTACATGTGTTTCGTTATGGCTAAATGTGTTGGAGGTGATTCTATCATTGTTGGAGGTAGTTGTATGACGTGATGATCCTACTACAGGAGTTGGATATGTTGCTACAGAAGTCAGAGATGTTGATACAAATCTTGGAGGCCTTTACATAGATTATGGTTGTGGATTGAGGAGTTAGAGGTGTTGGTATTGGTACTAAGGTTGGTAGAATAGGTCTTGCATATCATTGACTTGTTCTTAGCCTATTTCATGAGTTTCACACTTGATACAGTGTCTTCGAGGAGTGTTCAAGAGTTGAGGAAGATGTTCCATCACGTGGCATAGGTTCATGGTTGAAGCATTTATGTTTTACCTTAGCTTTATCCTCAGTCGCGTGGATGAAATTCTGTGGGAGTGGCTGGAAGATATGCATATGGGAGCATTTATAGGTCTTATTCGCATGGATGTAGTGATATGGGAGCAATTGAAGGATTTTCATGAGTTTTTCTTTGGATTTCTCATGATGATCAGCTAATTTTTGTGTTGTGGCAACATCCTTGATCGAAAATTTTTGGTTTATGATCAAAACATTTTGTGGGACCTCCAGAAGCTGATAAAAGTTGAAAATATAAAAAAAGATAGTGGAGTTAGTGGTTGATTGAGTCAATGAGCTGAATCTAAATCAAATCAAGCATGTGAACATAGTTGTGCTACCCAATAGTTCTTATTAATTATTTATTTGAGCACTTGAGTTCATCTACATATTGGAGGAAGCTCAATGCTAGTATGGTTGATTCTCTATATGTGGTGTGGAGTGAGTGTGAGCTTGGAGAAGAGCCTACAAGCTGCATGTGTTGTCTAGTGTAGAATTTCTGAAGCAATTTGTAGTTGTAGAAATAAATAACTAATTTTTTTTCCATCCATCATATTGTGTAGTGAGTGAGAAGATGAAGTGTTGGTTTGAGTAGTGTTTGGTGAGATGGTATTGCCATATGTGAAGTATTTGGAGTTTTCTTATTTTATTTCGATTGTGCTTTGATGCTATGTTATTGCAGTGCATATGTTGAGAAAGTCTATGATTCCAGTCGAAAAATATATAAAACGAAGTTCACATGGAGGAAGTGAAGGCACGGAGGATCCAAAAATGACATTACTTGGTGGATTCAGTATATGGAAGATATTTCTCCATCCAATGGTGATTGGATAGTTCGGTAGAAATTAGGCGAGGCTCGTTGGTCGTGATATTATTAGAAGATCAACTTCTATAGAGTTGATTGTTAATTTAGGATTAACTATGCAAGGATCGTTGATCATGGTGGCGTTCAACGGATGGTAGTCCATAGATCCATGAGAGAAACATTTTCTTATCTCATAGGTGCCAGTATATTCTGAAAGAAGTTGTAACACGCCTCCTACCACATTTAGCCACTTTCATCGACATTCCCGGGGTAAACATGAGTTGAGGATCACTAAGATAAGGCTCAACCTCCTATATGACATTAAGTAAATGGATTCAATAACCTAAGACCTTACTAACTTCCCTGAGGTGCCACATGACCTCTAGGAGAAACCCAACCCCTACAGGTGTCCAACCCCTAAGATAAATCTCTTTTTCCCTAAATTAGAGCCCCAGTCACTCCCTTTCCAAGGCCTCCAAGTGACTATGAGTCTCTATTCGCTCCCATAGGCCTGCTTCCCAATGACTATGGACATTTATGCTTAGTTATATGCTTGCAACTCCAACTTCTGAGCCACGTTTTTATGGCCATGACTTATGGCTTTGCCTAGAAATTAGTGAAACTTACAGAGATGATAAATGACATAGAGGTAATACTTGTAAACCAAAAGCTGAAACCAGGACTTGACCTGACCCTCCCCAACCGGGGCTGACATTCCATCAAAAACTTGGTAAATATGCAACCTACAGGTGATGAATGCAATTTTGAACATAAGGGACTGAAAACATATTTGAGGTTTAACAAGAAGGGTCACTGCCTTATCACATTGCCTATCATAACATAAATTAGGTCTTGCATTCATTATTAATTCAATTACAAGTAAAAATATGAATAGGTCCATGACTAAGAATTGTCTTATAACCATGTTTTAAAACCACAATATAACCATATAAATAAAAAATAGAGAAAAAACCATTTAAGCCACATAATAAAAAATACATTTTCTTATTAGACATAGGAAAAAGAAACCAAGTTTGGGCTTCCATGTACCACCTAACCATATATTGGTTTAACCATATCTTTCTTTCAACCAATCACCCTTGTGCCATATTCAAAGAATGAATGTGAGATCTCATGGGATAAGCTAATCCAAAACATCCAAGGGAATCCAAAGGTTAAACCACCTCCACCCTCACCATACTATGACCTCACCTAAACCGATACCAATATCAAAAAATTGAACCAAGCTTGGATGCCTCATAATTTCTTCTCCAATACCTTGAGGAATTTTCCTGTCTCCACCCTCAGGCTTTACCATGTATCCCGCCATTACCAGTAAAGGGATTCCTAGGCCTTTGGTAATTTTCATAAGACCACCTCACTTAGATCTAAAATATTTCAGCAATACAAAGCTCAAACCAAGAACAACCCCATTAGACCATGGCTATTCAAAAATGACAAGGCTAGGCTAAAATGCACTGTCAAAACCCAGGAAAACCAATGCCAATGAAAATTAAAGAACGAAATACCAACATGCACATACCATGCATGTCAAAACCAACTAGGAAATCACACATGCAACCTGTTTCTTGCAATTATTCCCATTGAATCTGCTTGATCCAAATTTTCATTTTGTGATCCTTCCTTTTCTTGTTTTCTTTCCTTCTCCTGTCTAAGAATAATTCCAATACAGAACTAAAGAATTCTACCAAATATGCTCTAAGGTATTTTTATTGATGAGGCCTCTAATTTCATCATTTTTCCATTAGTATCCTTCACTTTCCTCCTCACATGCAACCTGTGACCTTTCACCTTCCTTTTCTCTTAATCTCTATTAATTTCATAAATAAATGCAAAAAATACTTTTTTCCTTTCAAAGCCTTAGCCATTTCCTTTTCCAATTTCATTTTAGCCATAACACACAACAAGTGATGCCCACTAAGATATTTTTCCCAACATTCAACTTGGAATAAGTGTCCCTTAACTGTGGTCTTATTTTTCCCTTCTTAACTTTAATTACATGAAATTTTAACCGAGGGGTGTTACAAACCCCTCCCCCTTATGGGAACACCGTCCTTGTTGTTCTGTGATACCTACAACTAGAAAAACCACTAAAAGACAAAGACATATTGCCCCGAGAGCTTTATAACTTAGCTCGTTGCAGTATTCCAAATAACTTCCCACTTAAAAGCAAAACCATCATGACAAACATGACAACGTGACAGCCATACCGCTTATTGGAATTTTATAACACAACTCATTTAGGTATTTAAAATAGAGCCTATAAATAAATATGTAAAAATACCAAAACTCATTTGCCTCAACTGGAAAATAATACAGCATACATAACTTGCATACAATCCACCATCTCCCATGTAGATTCATTAAGCCCAAAGTGCTTCTACTGCACTTTAAATTTCTCTATTTCTCTATTCCAAAACACAAGATGTTTCTGTTGTAATATACAATGAGGTTCTGGCTGGAATTCTCCTTTTTTCTCCACCTGTAATACATACTAATCAATAACATGAAGAACATCCTTTACATATATTATACGCAATTAAACATGACAAAAATCATGGACTTTCACTGTCAGTGGAAGTGCAAGTTTGTAGGCCACTGGTCCAATCCTCTCAAGAATCTGAAAAGATACCATGTTTCCAACTTGGAACATGATCCAATCCTCGATGAGCTCTTCTTTGGATTTATGTGAAAATACACATGCTCCCCAACATGAAACTCCATCAATTCCCTATGTTGGTCTGCATAAATTTTATGCCTTTCCTCTATTACCTTTAGATTCTTCTTTATAACCTACATTTCCTATTCCATGTCTGCCAACATGTCTAGTCCAATAAGTACCTTGTTCATTCGATCACTCCAGGTGATGGGAGTGTTACAAATTCACCCATAGAGTGCATCAAACGAACTCACCCTCAATGACTATTGATAACCATTATTGTAAGAAAACTTGACCAATGGAAGGTACTCCTCTCATCTCCTTTACTAATGAATGTTATACATCCTCAATATATCCTCCAATATCGTGTTAACCCTCTCTATTTATCCATTTGTGTGTGAGTGATAAGCTATGTTGAAGGCCAAATATGTTCCCAACACATGAAAAAAACTCCTTCAAAACTTGGAAGTGAACTTGGCATCCCTCTCTGACACAATATTATTCAGAACACCATGCAATGTCACGATATCCCTAATGAATACTTGTGCAACCTCACTAGCTAAATAAGTAGTCTTCATTGCAATGAAGTGAGCTACATTGCTCAACATGTTGACCACAACCACGATAGAAAAAAGTTTCCTTGATGTCCTTAGAATAATCATAATGAAATCCATGGAAATTACCTCCCATTTCCATTCTAGAATTGTAATAGGTTGAATCAACCCACCTGGATGCTTACACTCTACTTTTACCTAGTGACAACCAAAACATCTAGCCAAAAAATCTGACACTTCCTTTTTAATATTCGTCCAATAGTAGAACATATTAAATATTGTTAATTCCTTATAATATCCTGGGTGACATGAATATGGTTTGGCATGAGAATCCCTAAAGATAATAATCTTGACTTCACTTTCATCCGACACATAGATCTTTTCCCTGAATCTCATCAAGCCATCTGACGTGAGCTAATAGTCCACATCTTGATCACCTATACCATGTTGTAACCTAAGCATCATATCATTGTACCTTTCATCTTGATGTCCTTCTTGTAAGATCCAATTCTGTAAATCTATCCCGTATGATCTCACTGCTACATCATGGTTCAACTACACTTTCCTGTTGAGAGCATATTCAACCCTATTCACCTTTCTCTTGATGCACTTGATCTCAAATTAAAACTCACTAAAGGTAGCCAACCATCTAGCTTTCCTGACATTCATATTCAGTTGGTCAAACATATATCTAAACCCATTATGATCACTCGTTAGTACAAACCTCCTACCAACAAGATATTGACTCCACATATTCAATTCATGTATGATCATTGCCAACTCAAGGTCGTGTGTCAGCTAATTTTATTCATGCTCATTCTATTTCTTGTTCTCATGGCATATCACCTTCCCTTCCTGCATAAGGACTCCACTAGTCCCTCTCTTGCAAGAATATGTGCACACTATGAACTATTTATCTAGATATTCAATCTTTAACATTAGATCATTGGCCAAAAAGAGTTTCAAATTCTCAAAATCGGTCGCACACTCCTCTGTCTATTCAAACTTCTTACCTTTCCTCTGCAATGATGTAATATGATAGGAAATGTGTCAGAAGTTCCCGATGAACCTCCTATAGTAACCTGCTAGTCCCATGAATGATTTGACTTCATCCCCATTTTTAGGAGATTCCCATTCCATGATAGCATTTATCTTTTCTAGATCTATTGTTATGCTTTCATTGGAAATGACATGTCCCATGTAATGTACCTATGTCTGAAATAAATTGCACGTGATAAGCTTGACGTACAATTGATTCTCTATTAGCAATCTCAACACAGTTGCTAAATTCTTGACATGATCTTCCTCATTCTTATAATATAGAAAAAATTCATCAATGAATACAATAAAAAACTTTTCTAGATAAGGACGCAACACACTAGTCATCAAGCACATAAAAGTAGCTAGAGAATTAGTCAAACTGAATGTCGGAAACTACAGAAAAATCGTAATTCCCATTCATCTGGAATTGGAGGAGAACTTATCCTTCCTAAAAATTGGCCATCCTCTAATGCTTTGCAAAGGAAATAATGCATCTTATGTAAACAAATTTTATGGTACCTTCAAGGATAATGAGTTAGTTTTCATGTGAACTTTAAACAAGAAACATAACATCATTTAACTCATAAAATAAAACATGAAGAGAGACAAATCATAATTTGGTGACGTATTTCACCCCTCTTGGGATACATCTCCACACCTTCTAACACAGCTATATTGCTCCATAGATTTCAATGATAAATGAGTACATGAAATGTGTTGATAAAATTAGTGGCTTGTTTCCCCTTTAAGAAAATATTCTCCTGAAAATAACTCTAACTATAAAAGCATGAACACCTACTTTCAGTCATGAAACAATCAACAAGAAAAGGGATTTCAAATCAAGACCATGTACTCCATATGAAAATGATCATAACAAGTACAAAAATTCCACATTGAGGCACTAAAAGAGAGATTTCCTAAAAAATACATAATGAGAAAAGACAAACATGAGATGCACCATAGATGTGACAACTACCATAGATAACATATGAAGGCTAGAAAACCCCTACAAGGTCCTCTCCATGCTAAAAAAACTTCAAAAAATGCTTCAAACCACTGATTGTTCCTAGAACACATAGAATAAAACCTATAAAAATTCCTTCCATAATTACTCCAATTAGTAAAAAAAAAATGCTTTCATTGGAATCAGAATGTCCAAAAACCCTTATCTGGGCTTTTCTTGGGCTCAAAAAGGTGAAAAAATCATCAAGTTATGGCTCTCCCAAGTTTTCTCTACTATTCGTCCTCCAAATTGGATCAACCTACAAAATGAACGACATTTTCTCCCTTTAATCCGCTCAGTAGGTGATAATTTTGCCTGTATCTGGTGCAAATTATCACTTGGTTTAAATTCCTAATATCCCCTTATGCTCTTAACCAGGGCCACATGGGCGCACCATAAGGCCATGGGTTGGGCCAACGGTTTGTCCCCGACGGCCTAGGCACCTTTCTCATCGGGATGGTATTCATATACGGTTGATGTGGCAGCTGCGCAAGCCCTCAAAAATTCATCGGAGGTTTCATGCCAGCCATGTGACTAGGGATCAGGCCTTAAATTTTTCCCCCATCACTATAGCCCTTTATCTCTTTGCTAGTGGTCATATGTGGCACCATAGGACCAGGGCTAGGGCCTACAGACCCACCCCATCTGCCAAGCTCCAAAAGTCCTCAGCGCTTGGTCCTATGGCCTATTCTATGACCAAGAACTGGGGTTGGTCCGCGAGCCCTCCTCCAACTGTGCTCTCGGTCCGATGGGAATGCACATGACCAAGGGTTGTGGTTGGTCCCTAAGCCCTATCCAACAAGCCCTCAATCCCTTTACGACAATGGTCTTGTAGAGTGATACGAACATTGGATAGTCCCCATTTAATTTCTCCATCCATCTTCACGCTAGGGTTCTATGGCATATAACACGATTAGAGGTCGGGGCTCATTTCCCGACCCCTCCTCCCAATGCACCATGGCATAAAACTTAAATACAAGTGACATTCTATGCAGTTAAGAGCCACCATGTAGGAGAATTTGTAGATAACTGGATTTTGTTGTGGCAGGTCGCCTAATTGAACCCCACCAAGGCCTCCAGGCTATAAAACATAATTTTAGCTAATGTGGAGGCGCCAGGTGATGGCCTTCAATTGGGCCATGTGGCATCCTCCCATTGGGAAACCAAAATAAAAATAACCAATCAGATTCGACCAAATCACCTTGTATGATCCTAACACATGGTGAGATGTGGTTGGTCTTGTATGCCCAGTTAGCATACTGAAATCATCATGACATCAGTAGTACGAACTGCCCAGTCAACCTACCTACAAAAAAATTTGATGTCGACCAAAAATGTCAGAACATCATAACTTTTCCATATGACATCGGATTGCAGTGATTCAAGTTTTGTTGGAATAAAAATGAAGAAAAATACGACTTGACACTAGTTTAGAAACATTATGAGAAATTTCATTTTTTAGCAAATTTTTGATCTCCGAATCATACCTCCCCACTAGGAACTTTTGGACTCTAAAAGTTTATCTTCTCCTAGTAAAAAAATGAGGATAAAGCTCAAAACTTCCCAAATCTCAATCCTTAATGTTTTATTTTAAATTGGTGCCTTCAAGCTCCAATCAAGGTACTCCACCTATCCTCTGCGTGAAGACCATACCTTCCTGATAATAATCAAGCCACAATTCTTATAACCATGCGTGAACAAAAACATTGATGGATGGAATCAAAACATTGTCTCCAAAACCATCTTTCAAGGCTCAAACAACTTCATCTTGAATTATTTTGTTGAAGACAAACTTGACTTTCCATCTTTGAAATCATAAGAAATTCAATGCTTGACATTCATTGATTCAAACTTTTCTTTACTATCCTCAAACTGCAATTTTACACTAAAGTACTCTGACTACAGTAATTCAATGACACATTTGGCTTTGCCCACAAAAACAAAGTAATTTCTTTTACAATATTTATCAAATACTTCAGTCACAACAAGCTTCATCTTGAAACACTTGTATCGGTGAGTACATGACACAATTGTAGACATATTGGGCGACATACACATATTCATCCCAAAAGTCATCAAACTATTGGACTCATAAAAAATCCAACACAACATGTCAATGAAAAACATACTTGCAGAAAATAAGTGATTATTCTGTTTTTCACTTTATAAATTACCCAAAATAGGTAATGAACAACAATTATTTACAATTTACAAAGGAAAAACTATACAAAATAGTCTACCCAATCTTTTCCTCTCCTAGGATTATGGGTTCTCTTTTTGCATATATTCTACTAAGAAGGTTTCCTTAGGAACTATGCTAGTATCCTCATTGCCACCTATTTGTTTCCTTGCAATGGTTTTCATAACATCTTTATCCTTCTTGCAACGTAGTTCTGGATGGATTTTCCAACACCTTTCATTCCCATTCCCATTCCCATTCATGTTACAATGGGCACATAAATACTTTCACTTACGCATCGACAAGTAAGTCTTCAAACTTAAGGGAGGTTCTTCATGCTTGATGCCAAGAATTTGGTCCATTATTTTGACCATCAGTTTGTGTTTCTCACAATCAGCCAAACAATGATCAATTGCATCATAAAACGTGCAAGGATACATGTCCCACAAATAATCAAAATTAACAACATTTGGAAAATTCCCATGACATTTATACATTTCCTTTGGGTTGTAACTTTGACGATGTGGATTGCACGATGACATGCAAAATCCTTTAAAATATTCATCTCCCTTGGGAGAAAAATTACCATTATCACTACCATCTTGGTGTGACATATCATAATCTGATGAATTCTTTGCCTCAATTAGTTTAGAACATTATCCAAACTCTCTATTACCATAACCCAATACTTCATATCCTAGCCTTTCCTTTACCTTGATAGGATTGGTAATACTTTGGCCATTGATTCTAAGGCCTCCTACTTCATAACCCATCCGAGATGGTAGCTTCATACCTATGCTTTTAGAATGTTGTTCAAAGGCTGCAAAAGATGTGTTATTAACATAAACTAAAGGATTTGAACTAGATATTTTGTTTACCTCCTTGGATTTTCCACTTGTATTTTTGCTTCAAATGCTGATGACGAATTTAAATATGACTCAAGCCATCCACTTTTACCAACATCGTACAGAATGGGAATGTTTGAGATGCTGAAAAAACTAAAAAGCATCATTATCCACATAGGGTCCATATGTTGTGTTTGGACCATGCCCGCATAATGATTTCATATTGGAGGAATTATTTGATTCTTCTGGAGTAGAACTATTATAAACTTGTTCCTTAAGAACATGCTACAAATGAAACCACATGTGCCTCTTCTACTCTTTATCAATTCAAGAATTCTCCTTAGCTCAACATTCTCCATTCGAAGAGACAATTTCATCTCCTCTATCTCTTGGAGTTGTAGCCTCTTTCCCATACCTACAACTTGGTCATAACCAACTCTGATAGAAATTTATTGGGAATTGGAAAAGAACTTCTCCTTCCTAAAAAATCATCATCCTCTAACACTTTGCAAGGAAAAACAATGGGTATTATGTAAACATATTTTATGGTCTCTTCAAGGATAAAAAGTTAGTTTTCAAGTGAACTTTAAACAAGAAACATATAATCATTTAACTCATAAAAGAAAACATGAAGAGAGACAAATCGGAATTTGGTGACAGAGTTCACCCCTCCTAGGCTACATCTTTAGGCCTGCTAACACAGCTAGACCGCTTCATTGATTTCAGTGCTAAAATAGTACATGAAATGTGTTGACAAAATGAGTGGCTTGTTTCCCCTTCATGGAAATATTCTCCTGCAAAGAATTCTCACTCTAAAAGCATGATCACCTACGGTCAGTCATGAAACAGTCAACAAGAAAAGGGATTTCACATCAAGACCCTGTACTCAGTCTGAAAATGAGCATAATAAAGTAAAACAATTCCACATTGAGGTAATAAAAGAGAGGTTTCCTCAAAATACATAATGATAAAAGACTAACATGAGTTGCACTATAGATTCACTGTTTCTGCAAATAACATATGAAGGATGGAAAATCCCTACAAGGTCCTCTCCATCCTAAAAAGTCGTCAAAAACTTCCTCAAACCATTGATTATTCCTGGCACCCATGGACTCAAACCTACAAAAATCTTTCTAGAAGTGATCTAATCAGTAAAAGAAGGCTTCCATTGGATTCAAAATGTCCAAAATCCCCTATTTGGGCTCTTCTTGTGCTAAAAAAGGCCAAAACCTTATCAATTTATGGCTCTCCCAAGTTTTCTCTACTATTTTTCCTCGAAATTGAATCAACTTGAAAACTGAGTGACATGTTTTCCCTTTAATTCGCTTGGGAGTTGAAAATTTCATCTACATCTAGTGCAAATTTTCCCTTGGTTTAAATTCCCAATAACTCCTTATGCGCTAAACCAGCACACGGTAAAAGACATGCGGTGGGGGCCGGGGCCGCTTCGCCCTCACCACCTGAGCACCCTCCTTTTAGTTTCGGCCCGCTGGCCTGCGGTTGATGAAGGGCGCACCCACCCCCCCCCCCCCCCACCATGCTATCCCTCAAAAACTCCACTGAAGGTTCCACATCGGGCATGTGACTGGGGGTCAAGCCTTAAATTCCACCCATGTCGTTGTAGCTATTTATCTCTTCACCAGTCATTGTAGCCATTTATTTCTTCACCGGTGGTTATATGTCGCACCATGGGATTAGGGCTAGGGCCTACAGCCCCGCCCCCTTCGCCAAGCTCCTGAAGTCCTCGGCGCTCGGTTCTGTGGCATGTTCTGTGACCAAGGGTTGGGGCTAGTCCTTAATGCCTCCTCCAATTGTGCTCACGATATTGTGGGAATGCACATGACCAAGGGTTGGGATTATACCTAAGCCCTATTCGTCGAGCTCTCAATCCTTTTCCATTGATGGTCATGTAGGGTGATACGACCAAGGGCTAGTCCTCATTTCATTACTCCATCCATCTCCACGTCGGGGTTTTATGGCATATAACATGACAGGGTGTCGGGGCTCACCACGTGGCCCCTCCTCCCAATGAACCATGGAGTAGACCTTAAATACAAGTGGTGTTCTATACAATTAAGAACGACCATGTAGGAGAGTTGGTAGAGCACTGGATTTTGTTGTGGAAGGTCACCTGATTGAACCCCGTCGAGGCCTCCAGGCTCTAAAACAAAATTTTAGAGAATGTGGAGGTTCCACGTAGCGACCTCTGATTGGGCCACGTGGAAGCCTCCCATTAGGCCACCAAAACAAAAAGAACCAATAGGATTCGACAAAATCACCCTGTACAATACCAACATGTGGTGAGCTATGGTTGAACCTGTATGATAAGTTGGCACATTGACGTCATCATGACATCAGTAGTACAAACTTCCCAGTCAATAACCCAGTCAGCGTACATGCAAAAAAAAAATTGTCAACCAAGAACTTCAGAACATAATAATTTTTTCATATCATTGGATTGAAGCAATTCAAGTGTAGCTGGAATCAGAACAATGAACAATATGACTTGACGCAGGTTTCGAAACATTATGGGTAGTTTCATTTTTGAGCAAAATTTTGATCTCGACACTACTACTAAATGCTCGACATGCTCTTCCTCATTATAAGAATATACCAAGATGTCATCAATGAATACAACGTGTCTAGATAAGAATGCAACACACTATTCATCAAGCACATAAAATTAGTTGTAGAATTATTCAAACGAATGGTACTACAACAAATTATAATGCCCATACCTGGTCCTGAAAGCCGTATTTTAGATGTCCTCTTATTTTATGCGTACCTGATGGTATCCCAATCTCAAATCAACCTTTAAGAACATCATTTATTCCTTCAACTAATCTAAGAATTCATCAATCCTCATCAATGGGTACCTCTTCTTGATTGTCACATTGTTCAGTTACCTATAATAAATGCACAAATTGAGAGTACCATCCTTCTTCACGAACAATACCGGTGCACCCAACGGTGATAAACTTGGCATAATGTATCCTTTGTAAATTATTTCCTTCAATTTCAACTTCAACTTGACCAAATTTAGTGTGCTCATTTTGTAAGGTTACTTTAATGCTGGTGTTGCACCAACTCAATAGAAAATTCTAATTCCATATGAGGAAACTATGGAATCTCTACTAGAAACACATCCTGAAAATGCTGCAAGACAGGATACCTCTCAAACATTTCTGCATCCTCAACATCCTTTCCCTTGCTACTGGAAATATGACCTGCAAACATCACACACCCATTCCTACATTTGCGCTCATCCTACATAGTTTTGACCATCCTCACTAATGTAGGCTTCTTCTTTCCCTACCAGATTCTGTTTTCTCCATTACCATCCAGGAACGCAACAACCTTGTCATAGAAATCTACCTTGGTTTTTTTATGATACAACTAGTCCATACCCAAAATCATACTATATGACCCCAATGGCAGTACATTCAAATGTGTTGTTGTAGGCATACCATTCAACTGAAATTCACAAGCTCTAACCCAATGATGAAATATATTCTTAGTATCTATAGCCAATTGTTTTAGTCATCAGTAATTTTCACTATTCGTAGATGACTAATTATTGGTTCTATATTTCTAAAAACAAAATTCCATGAACATTGTGAGTTTTAGAAATCTCACTGCCTTCATTATCCTCAGAGAAATTTTTTTACTATCCTACCATTTTTCCATTTCATGATCAACTTGTAACTCCTACAAAATCCAAATGGCTTGTGCCTCTCATTTCCATCCTTTTTCCTACCCATAATCTCATTACTCTGTTTATCCCTTGCCTATGACTCCATTGTCCATCTAAGGTTTTTGAGGGAATTTTTCTTGGTTTCATGACTTCCATGGTTAAATCATCAACAAGGCTTGTATCCTGATGCTCTTACACCTCTTCCTATCCTTACTATACCTTCATAAACACTTCCCACCACTCCTATCCCTCAAAATTATCATTTTTTTACAAAACCTAGCCTATTTCTACAATTTGACACTTTTTTGAGACTAGGCCTGTGCTTTTCCCTTTTGGATCCCTTCCCCTCACTCAATCCTTCAAATTAAACTTCCCCCTAGTATCTAACATCCATCCCTATTCCCCAAAATTTCCCCAAGAATTTAGACAACCCTTAACTCCTTCATTCCCCTCCCTCTACAAGACAGTCCTAAATCCCTTGTTTTGCCTACACCAAACCCTAATTTCCCCTTCCAACTAACCTAGTGTTTGCTATGGAAAGGAGGCATAGGATAAAAGGATCCATATGATATATCATATCAACAAACATAAGTCCATACCAACTCATAAACATCATGCCTCCATCATTTTCCAAGAATTCATTCCAAGAGCCAAGTCATTTGCCACACCTAGGGCTATGTTTCTAACCAAACATAGATGAATTTGGAAAACGTGAGAGATTTTTTTGTCCATCATAGGGCCAAGAAGAAAAAAATCCTTCTTTTTTACATAGGTATCCTGGTTTGGGAGCAATGTCAAAAATACAAGTATCACGGGAGAATTTATGCACTCCTAGAGTGACCTTGGGAAAATTAGGTTTTCACATAGCTGGAGTGTCCAAATGACTTTCTTGATGAGTCAAATACCAACTAAACTTGAATATACTTCCAATGAGATATCATTAGCTCGATTTGGAATTGAGGAAGGGATCCAAAAGTGGTCTACACCAGCACTCTTCATTTCTACACCATCATTCAGCACTTTTTGACCAGTCTTGGGAAAATCAACTTTTGACAGGGAAAATAAATTCCAATCAGGGAAAAAATAGTATATATGAAAATTAGACAGGTTAAGCTTTCCAACGAGATACCACGGGCTCAATTCTGACACCTAGAAGGCTTCCAAATGCCCTATGAAAACTGTCGCTATGCTTAGGGAAGCAGTGACCCGACAGGACCTGAATGCGTTCAGGGAATTCTGCTTATTCCAGTAGTGACCCGACAAGACCTAAACGTGTTCAGGGTGTTGTGCTCATGCCAAAGACCCTCCAAACTGCAAGAAAGGTGCCAAAACTCAAGGGAAAACATCTCCAAACTGTTTTCAAGACCCTGCAAGCAAGCTAAAATTGGTAGGTGGAATTTTTCCCTCATCCTCAAGTGTTTTTGGTGATTCAGTGGTTAAAATAATGATCAAACCCTAGCCATAGGAAAACCTAGGCCTTCATAGTAAGTATACCTCTATTTTTTAACCTCCAAGAAAGTAATTATCATTTGAAAAGGGGTGTGCACCAAGGTAATCACAAGTTAGTTCAATATAAGCAATATTTCAAGCTCAAGGAGATCAGTCATACACCTACACCTCCATCTCACTCACTTGAAAAGTTTTCCTTTCACCATTATTCCATTTCACTCCTCCTACCAAGTTTTAAAAGTAGGCCTAGGGTTGTCTAAGGGCAACACTAGTCACCATATCAGATGAATAAGAGGCAGATGATGAAGAAGAGGTAGATGATGAAGAACAAGCAAAGGACCTGGAGATGGGTGAAAGTGACAATCAGGACAATAGCTCAGATGACCATGAAGGAATTCAAGGCAATGAGACTCATGATGAAGCAAAAGATAACATGGATAGAAGTGGAGCAAGTGACAAAAATGCAGAAGGTAATGAGGCAAGTATGAGTGAAGAAGAAAACATTCATGACATTCATGACAATCATGAAAACAATCATGACAACAGTCAACCCCTTAGTGATAATGACAATGATGACAGTACAGAAGATAAAGAGGAAAACAGTCCTAATGATGAACAAAATAAAAGTGAAGAAAGTACAGAGGGTGATAGTCCAAATGATGATCACGGCAGTGAAAGGGAAAGCAGTTGCAATGAAGGAAAAAATGAAGAGTTTGATGATAGCGGCAAGGATCACAGCCATGATCAAAACACCAACAAGACCACAATCACACCTCTTTCACTCGCATATCAGAGAGGGTCAAGGCTTTTGTTTGATACCTCCAAAAGGAAAGGGACCATGCCATCCACCTCAACTCAGCCACTAGACAAAGGCACACAAAAGGTAAAATAAGAAGAAAAATATCATGATGTAGAAAGGGAGTTTGAGATCATTCAGGTAGACAGTGACGAGGATAATGAATCAAGAATCTCAAACTTGCTCATCCAAAACAAAAATGCACTCATTGAATACCTCCAATCCAATCTGAATAGAGCCAAAAATATAAATGATGCCCTTGACTTGGAGAACAGGTAGCTAGGAGCACAACTTGAAATCTATGAAGCTAGAGCCATCAAGGCCTAGAAAGAAGCCCGGAAGGCATAGGTAAAACTAGAAAAGTTCATGGGCACCTATGAGTAGAGTGAGGGTGAAGAAGGAAAATCTAGGAGGAGGCCTAGAACCATGGGGTTGAAAAAGGCATTGGCAAAGCAAAGAGAACAAGAAGCATCCTTAGAAGAATAGCTCCCCCTAGATGAGCTATTGGCCATGGAGATATCACATGATCGAGAGCCTTGGCTGGAAGGAGCCAACATACACTTGGAGGCTAAATTGGAGAAGGCCAACAAGAATCTTGACCTCCAAAGAAAGATGACTAAGAATTATGCCCGAAGGAACCAAGTTGCAAGGGCCAAACTAAAGAAGGCCCAAGTCAATATCCAGGCACTAAAAGAAGCAAAAGGCCAACCTAGACTTGGAATTTTGGCACAAGCTCCTCTACAGGTCTCTCAAACCCCTTGAAGGAGACATCCACCAATTTTGAAGAAATTTGGACAAATTTTTTTTTTTTGAGAATTTGAAGGCCTATAAGCACAATTCCACTGGAGTTACGCTTTTCCCTCAGGAATATTCAGAGGGAAAACTTTACATTTTTGGATTTATAATGACTATTACGCTATTCTCACCAAATTTCAGAGCAATTGGAGCATTTTTTACCCCTCAAAAGGTCAAAAAGCACGTCATTTTTCACCTTTCTGCCTCCTTTTCAGGCCTGTCACTGTGCTCAGAGCAGTCTTGGGAATTTGACTTTTGAACATGTTTAAGGTGCTCAATCAGAAAACCAAAGGTATATCTGGAAATAGGACTTAGAAAGCTTTCCAACGTGCCATCACAGAGCAAAATATGACATCGGGAAGGTCCACAAAACTTGGCTGCAATAGGACCTATTTTCTGCCTAAGGTGGCGCTACGCTTATAGACAACACTGTGTGTTTTTGGCCAAAAGTCAACAAAACACACTCATTTATTTCAAAATAATATTTTGGTGTTTTTTGAGGCAAATCACTCTAGAATTAGGTGCAAGAAGTTATTTTGGCATTTATTTCATGGGATATTTTGTGCCTTGGGCCTTGCATGGTCTCTTGAACATTAATGACATTTATGAGTGATTTTGACATTTTCCTAACCCTATATAGGGTTTTTTCCCTCCTTTTCTAGATAAATATAGCATGAGTTTTTCATTGTAAATGTTGGCATTTGATGAGATTTGAGAGCAATACATGGTTTTTTTGAGTTTGGAGAATAAATTGGTGTTGTGGAGTTTCTAATTGGCTTTCTTTGATTGATGATGAAGGAGGATAGCTTGTAGGATCCGAGAGCATGGTTAATGGTGATGTTTTCTTGTTTAGTATTTGTTTTTCTCATGTTTATCATTATGTCTCATCCTTATATGTTGCAATAGAACATAAAAGTATAGGCTAAGAAATGTTCTTTGAGGCACCTTAGTCCTTCCTGCTTTCTATTGCCTTGATGTTTTCCTTTGTTGGGTTTGTTAAAGGAATTTTTAGTTGCTCCTTAGGTCTACCTATGCTTGTTTATTCCATGAATGGTTCAATATAATATTTTTCAAATATGTTTTATGGTTAGCCCTGCCTATTTGATGCTATTTAAACTATGTTTTGGAATCTCTCTTTGAAGTATTACTTGTTAGGTTTTAGCCAAAGATGCCATGTTCTGATCATGCCCTTCGTCCATGCTTGAGAAGTTTCCTTAAAGTTCTTTGTAGATTGATCTCAGATGTTTAGGAGTTCCCTCTTCTTGGATTAAAGTTATATGTTATCTCGAATTTTTTCAAACCTTGAAGGTGAAATCACTAGAAGTTAAATGAGTTTCTCGCCTTCTATATTTCATTGGAATGTTTTTCTTGAATGCTTGTTTGCTTAAAGTGTAATCAAAAGTCATTGGTTTTCCCTGTTTTATGATTATGCCCTTATGTTGATCATTATTTGAGACCATCTTTTTTAAAGGTACTTGTTTAAGGATTCTTCACTGCACTTACACACCTACTATGCTCAAAAACTTAATGTTCACTTCACTTCACACATACTTTTAAAGATTCATTTGACTATGCTAGATTTTCCATGTTATGCATCATGTTTCATTGTTGAGATATCCATGACTTTCATAGACTCCATATCCCAATTATTTGAAGACCTGTCACTCCACCTATTCTACTTGATCATCTTACCCAACCAAAACAAACAACAAACCCTACACTTAACAACTAGCCTAAAATCAACCATCTAAAGAAAACAAGTTCACATCCTTTGAATACAATAGAGAGAGCCCTCTCTGAGTCCAGGAAGGCTAGGTCCTAGGACTCCAAATACTGGTATGATGTTACCCTGTGCATTTGATCTACCAATCCACTAAATCATGGGACACTAACAAATTGCACCAACCAAGACTCAACATGCACTTATTTACTCAAGCCACACTTATCCACTAGGCCAGGATTAACATAACTATAATTAGATCCATGATCAATCAAAATGGAAATAACTTTATCAAAAATCTTACCGTCCATATCAATAATAGACACCTAGTAATCTGCCTGCATGTTTTCCACAACTGCATAAATCTGAGGAATAATATGACTAACATCCCCAACTTCCTACGCCTCCTAAGAACTATATATCTGAGGCCTACCTCCCTGTTACAATTGACAATCCTTCTTATGATTATCTTTGCCACATATCCAACACTACAATGGTACAATAATATCACCTTTAGTCTGCTTCTCTCTAGGTTGTGGCCCATGTCCCTTATCAACTCTATTAAAATTCTTGTAAGGAACCACATTTTATTTCTCACCTGCATATTGAGGTATTCCACACTTCGGTGGCCACTTCCCTTTAAATTTCTCATTTCCTTTCAAGTTACATTTAGTCTTAGATTTGCACTCTGACTGTTCATATCAACGATTCAAATTCCAGATGGATTCCTCTAATGATCTAGGCTCATCAAACTCAATTTGGTCTCTATATATTGTTGGAAATCCACTGATGAATCTCTGAATCTTAGCCTTATCCTCCTTGAGATATGGCACACATATAAAAAACTCCAAGAACCTGCTATTATACTCATAATTTGTCATAGAACCCATATGTAGCTCATAAAATGCCTTAGATCCATCATCATAGTATCTCTATGATAGGTACTCATTCTTGAATATCCTCTTGAAATCATCCCAAGACAAGTATTCTTCCTAAATTACCTTGAAATTATTTACATATTCCCACTAGATATCTACATCCCATTTAAGTCTGAAGGTGGATTTCATGTTTTCTAAATAGTTATGCAATTTAAAGAAATTATTAATCCCAAGAAACCATGCCTCTACATCTTCTAACTTCTTCATCTCTCCATCAAATGTGGGAGGATTCACTTTCTTGAACTCCTCAGGTGGATACTCCCTCCTCCTATGAGGATGATGACGGTGATGACTATGATGATGTCTCCTGGATGAGGAACTAGAATGATGCTTATCCTTACTAGTCCTCATATAAGGCATATCCAGTGACATTCCACCTCTGAATGTGTCCCCTCTATCCCATCCTATATCTGGACCAAGACCCGCTACCATAGGCTTCATTATTTTTCTCTTCCTACTCTTGATTGATCCTAAACTATCCCTATTTCTGCAACTCTGAAAAAATTTGAATATTCACTACACTAACCTCTACCTGCTTTTCCTGAGCAATTGCAAGTCTTTCTTAAGCCTCAACCAACCTGTCATTGTATGATTTGAAACTTCTGATATCTTCCCTCAAAATCCTCAAAGTGTCTTCTATACCAAGAGAGTAATCTTCTCCTTATTTCCCAATTGATCTGTGGGGAGAGTCACGGGAACTGTAGTCTACCATTTTTCTTAACATCTTGGATTATCTTCTTCATGCAATTGTACCATGTCATATAAACCAAATAGATAACAAAATTAAATCCATACCTTCGTGATGTTCAGGGGAGGCTTATCTCATCTGCAAGATCAGTCTAGATTAGCATGTACATTTATAACCATGATTATATCCATATAATAAACATAACAACTTAACAACATCATGCATGACCATACCAACTGTATACCATGACCCCATGCATGAAAGCCATAACCTTGACAACATCAAACTTACCCAAAGAGAGCGCAAACCACTCTGATACCACCTTGTAACACGCCTCATCGCACATTTACCCACTTTTACTGGTGTGCCCGAAGTAAACATGAGCTGAGGATCACTATGATAAGATTCAACCTCCGATATGACCTTCAAGAAATGGAGTCAGCAACCTAAGACCTTACTAACTTCCCTCAGGTGCCACAGGTTGTCTAGGACTAACCAAACCCCTCCAGGTGTCCAACCCCTAAGATAACTCTCTAATGTTTCCATGAATTAGAGCCCCAAACTCTCCCATTCCAAGGCCTCCAAGAAAATATGAGTCTCCAATCACTCCCACAGGCCTGATTCCCAACGATTATGGACTTTTCTACTCAGTTATATGCTAGTGACTCTGAATTCTGAGCCACCTTTTTAGGGCCACAACTCAGGCATCTTCCCAAAACTTAGTGAAACTTCCAGGGACGATGAATTACATAGAGAAAATGTTTGTAAACGAAAAATGAAAACTAGGACTTGATCTGACCTTCCCTAACGAGGACTAACATTATGTCAAACACTTTGTAAATATTCAACCTACAGGTCATGAATGCAAGTTTGAGCATAAGGGACTGGAAAATTATCTGAGGTTTAACAATAAGGGTCACTAACTTCTCACATTAGTTTTGATAACATCAATTAGGTCTTTCATTCATTATTCATTCAGTTACAAGTAAAAACATGAATATATCCATGACTGAGAACTGCCATATAACCATGATTATAACCAACATACAACAATATAAATAAAAATGAGAGAAAAACCATTAAATCCACATAATAACAAGTACCTTTCCTTATAAAAAGCAAGAGAAACTTGGCTCTTATTAGACATAGGAAAAATCCAACCAGGTTTGGGACTTCCATGTACCACTCGACCATAGATTGGCTGAACCAGATATTTCTTTCAGCCAATCACCCTCATGCCATATTCCAAGAATGTATGTGGGATCTCATGGGATAAATCAATTCAAAAAAACCAAGGGAATCCATTGGTTAAACCACCTCCACCCTCACCATACCATGATCTCACCTAAAATGGTGCTATGATCAGAAAACCAAACTGAGCTTGGATGCTTGAAAATTTCTTCTCGAATACCTTGAGGAATTTTCTTGTCTCCACCCTTAGGCTTTACCATGTATCCTATCATTACCAAACATGGCATTCCTAGGAATTTGTGAATTTTCTTGAGACAACCTCACCCAGATCCAAAACATTCTAGCAATCCAAAGCTCAAACCAAGAATAACCCCGTCACACCATGGCCATCTGGAAATGGAAATTCTAGGCTAAAATCCATTGTCAAAATTGATATAAACCCATGCCAATGAAAACAAAAGAACCAAATACCAACATGCACATACCATGCATGTTAAAACCAGCTAGGAAATCACACTTGCAACATGTTCTTTGTAAGTATTCCCGCAAAAACTACTTGATCCAAATTTTTCTTGCTTGATCCTTCCTTTGTTTTCTTGCTTTCCTTCTCTTCTTGGTGATATTCTCATCTCTGAGACTAATTCCAAATCTAAACTGAAAAAATTATACCAAATTATGGTTTTAGGTATTTTTATTTATAATGCCTCTAATTTTTTCAATTTTCCATTATTTTCCTTCATTTTCCTACTCCATGCAACCTATAAAATTTCACCTTCATTTTCTCCTAATTTCCTTTGTTTTCGTAAATAAATGCCAAAAATATTATTTTTCCTTTCCAATGCCTTAGTCATTGCGTGCTAATTTCCCTTTAGCCATAAAACAAAATTGATTCCCACTAGGATATTTTTCCCAACATTCAACTTGGAATAATTGTCCCTTAACCGTGGTCTTATTTTGCCTTTATTAACTTTTTGTTGTATCGACTACAACCACCCTCCTAAATTTTTCCTTTGCTTAGATTTTGGAGCCTAACCTTATTTTCACAGGATCTTATCTTGCACTTCTATCAAGTATGAATTCTTTGATTGATGTTTATCCTTTTTCTATGCTTGTGTTCACTTTATTTTCACTTATCTAATTCTTCTAAGTCACAAGCTAACCTCTTGTCTAAGTCTTGCACACCAATTCTGGGCTTACCTCTAGAAACTACACAATCCATGAGGGCAGACAACCTTGATGACTACAATTGCGCAGTCATGACTAGAAGTCAACCTTGAGCTCAGAAACTACAAGGTCATAATAGGCATCCTAGAAACTGCATAATCCATCACTGAGCTCAGAAACTGCGCATTGCAATGAGACGAAAAGTTTCCCAGTTCCAAAATTGCAAATCCTTCCTGGTGATGAGCACGGCAAGTTTTTCTGGAAAAAATCATAAAATCTGAAAAGGAATAAATAATCCTTAAAATTTAGGGAACTATTTTTCATAACTCGAAGGAATCACACTTGTTATTTTGGGAAACAGTCTCCATGTGTCAATTTTCCCTTGATTTTTTGTGTGCGCATCATAAACTATAATTTTCTCAACTATATTTAATAGAAACCCCTAGATCTCATTTTCACACTCGACCTTGGAGCTCTAGCATTCCCAAGGAGATCAAGGAACCTTTGGTGTGATTGTCGTCACTTTTCTGAGTGAGTTTCACATTTATCACTTTGGCCATTTTTTTGTCACTTTTTTCCGTTTGGCTTGTGTGAATGTTGTTTTTCTTGATCATTTGCATGCATGATGGCGTTTTAACTTGCTTTATCTTGTAGAAGTGTTGTTTCAAGTTATCATTTTCCTTTCACATGTCTCACATAAGTTTCTTCATTTTCGAATTTATGGTCATCGTTGCAGCGACTCTCCCCACCAATTTGGTTTTCTTCCCATTTACTTCGTTTTTTCACTTGATTTGTCTTGTTTCATTTACACTTAATCAAATATGCACTCAACCCATCACTATATCTCAAATCTGCTAATTTTTCACACTTTCCTTGGCTGGGTTTCACTTTGCCTAGCTGGGCACTGTGCAATTTGGAGAGTCAAGTGAAAATATTAGCCTATAGATCTTTGCAGTGTGTAATATAGGCTGGACCAACTACACATTTCACAATTACAGGGATCAGTCTACATCCTTGGCCACTGAGACTGCGCAATGAGTAGTCTCTCCCATCTCACTGCCCAAGCTGAACTGTCCATTGCATAGTCTCAATCCTCAAGATTCGAACCTGACTTATAGTACTGCACAGTGCACATTTCCTTTAGGTAGTTAGACCCTCTTCCCAGTGTAAATTGTGAAATCCTTCCCGTCAGATGCCTAGTTTGTTTCTTGAACATGTCATGAAATAGTTTTTTCTTAAAATTGATGTTTGCTTGGCATGAGTATATTTTTTGTCCTACAGGTACAACAATTATTGAGCACCTCTCCAACAGCTAGTGTTATAATGACACCCAATAAATCTTCCTTAAAAAAAACTACTGAAAGTAGTAGTAGGGAGGTAGTTGAGCAAGTTTTGGATAGATTTCCAACATATGCGGGCACTCAGTTGTTTATATAAAATGGATCCAAACTCACATGATAACAGATTAAAGATGATTTCAAAAAATACTTTTAGGCAGACTTAGAGGATTGGAAATTTTATCTCAACATAAATCAGTCGGGACTATACATGGTTTCATGCAGGTATCCAACCTTCTTGTGTGTAGATGTGATCAAGTGGGTTGTCTCACACATTGATGAGAGAACTACAACATTAAGAGACACCAACAGACATAAGCTTACTACATTTTTTGGAACAAATTTTCAGTGGATGTATCATCTTCCTAAGCCAGTGAAGATCTTGGAATCATTATTTTATGCCACCCAAAATTATGAGAGCACAAGGGACATAGTCAAGAGTTGGGTGAAGGAGCCATCGAAGTTTACTTAGATACCCTCCCACATGTACAATACATCATCACTTAGGAAGGCCTACAAAATTTTGGTCATCTTAGATTTCAAAATATATGGCTAACCAATTACAGAGACCTTTCCTAAATGGTGGGCCATCTTATTGAATTAGGTGGTGAACGATGGGAAGTTATTCAATTGATCATACCTTTTGGCTCATCAGCTAAGAGCTCATGTGGCAAAAGCCCAGGATCCTCCCAAGGGCGAGCAAGAAAGTTTCTATATGTATGCATACATACTGAATGTGATCTGTGCACATAATCAGTTTCCTAGAATGAACTATATTTGGACATTATTATCACTCGGATTGAACCTTAGGCTGAAAAAGGCAATTCTGAGGTAACTACAAACCACGCTTAGCCAAGTAGCTAGCCCTAATAGGCAAGGAGAGGGATCTCTCTGCAAGGATCACAACCAATATGGTTGAGTAAAGAAGATATTAGGCTAGGTATAGTAGGTCAGGATTTTGATTTTGATTGTATATGGGTTTTCTGGATGAGAAGGAGTCAAACAGTCAGGGCAAGGAAAATTAGGTCAAAATTTGCAGGGTGTTCTATGGGGCAAGGTAGGCAAAGTGATTTATCACTTTAGGATTTCAATGAGTGGGATGATCAATACCATGAGCTAGAAAGAGCATGGTGAAATCATGGGTTCTTTCTAAACTGAAGAAATTTAACAGACTATGAATGTCTACCCAAAACAGAGCATATGAGAATGGATTATGCTTATCTATCTTGCATACATTCAATTAGAAGTTGTCTAATGATGAATAAACTTAAAAATACATTTAAACACATGAAAAAAAATAGTAGAAACTGAACTAAACACCATACCACAAGGATCCCATAAAAATAGCTGCAAATTTGATTAATATTCCTGCTCAAAACTGATACAAAGGGTGTCTCTTCAAAAGCCAAGCATCCAACTGAGTCCCACCCTTACTAATGAGAAAGAAGAAGAATATATAGACCTCAAAACAACTCATCCTAGCCTCAAGGGGTCAAATCCATGAGATGAGGATCAGTTTCCACCAAATGCTAAACAAGAATCTGAAGACTATGAAGACCCAACAACTTGCCACTAAAAGAGAGGAAATTGATTCATTGGACCTCTAGAGGACTCAAGCTAACGAATCTACCTATAGTAAACTAATACTCATCATAATTACATTCATATTTACCAATTACATCAGTGAAAACCCCAACTAGTGAGGTAAAACTAAAAAATCACGTGACAAACAGAGAAAACTCCAAAACAGGTAGAATTTGTCCTATGCACAGTGCCAAGGAGGAAAACATAGACTTTCTTGCAGGTCACTTTTGACTGACTTCTCGATGTCCAAATTGAGTTCATGATAGCTCATTGGAAATATTTTCCTGTCTAATTTCTATATATTCTTGTGGTTTCTTATTTGGAGTTTTTTTGACCCCTCAAAAGTGCAATCTCCCAAGACTACCTCTATGCGCAACGCCACCCTAAAAAGAGGCAGAAACATGAGTTTTTGGGTGTTTTTGGCCCTTTTTCCAGACCAATTTTGCTCCAAATGCTTAGAAAACGTACAAGGGGTATGTCCTCATCATTATGGACACACTAATGTCTTCCTTTTGTCCATTGGATGTCCCAAAAGAGTGCACAACGCCAAGGCTCTATGCACAGTGCCAGAGCTCTATGCGCATCGCCGTTTTACCCCCAACTTGCAAGCTATTTTTTACTACCTTCCCTATGTCCAAATTGGGCCCAGGATAGCTCCCTGGAAATCCCTTTTCCAAATATACATTCTTTTTTCTTTTTAGAGTTGATTTTACTTGTCAAAAGTGGATTTTCCCCAGACTGGTCAAAAAGTGCAGAATGAGGGTGCAGAAATTCAGAGTGTTGTTACAGGAAAACTTTGGAGGCATTCCTCAACTCCAAATTGAGCTCATGATAGCTCATTGGTAAGCTATCTCCGTCTAGTTATCATTTGACTCATCAAGAAATTAATTTGGACACTCCAACTTGGATAATACTTGATTTTCCCAAGGTCACTCCAGAAATGCAGAAAACCTCTTGTAGCACCTATATTTTTGACATTTCTCAAAAACCAGGATACCTATGTAAAAATTGAAGGCATTTTTTCTTCCTTGGCCTATTATGGAAATAAACCTCTCTCACTTTTGTCAAATTCATCTCTGTTTGCTCGGAAACATAGTTTGAAGCGAAACTGGCCCTATGAGTGGAAAATGGCTTGACTCTTGGAATGATTTCCTTGAAAATGATGGAGACATGATTTTTATGAGTTTGGAATGACCTCATACTTACTGATATGACCTACCTTATGCCTCCTCTACTCATATGTATTTGATTCCATAGGAAACCCTAGCTCAGGGGGAGAGGAAATTAGGGTTTAGTGCTTGTGGAAAATGATGACTTAGGCACCCTTGGAAAAAAACAACTCCATTTGACATTTGATCAATTTCTGAAGTAGACACTTTTTGTATTTGAAATTTTATGTGTCGGCATGTGGAAATATGAGTTGGAAGCCTTGGGATACTAAGTACTTATTACATTTTAATTGACATAAAATTACATGAATAAAAATAAAATTACATCTTGGAATGAAACTCACACTTGAAATCAAATTACAATTTTGGAAACCATATTGGAAATCATCTTTACATGGTAAAGGGAAATTATTGGAATCACTATCACACCTATTTTTGACCTTATGAGATGGAATGGTGCATTTTTGGACTTTGAACAATGAGACCTAATGACCTAATGGGACCTTGAATGACCTGACTCCATGGTTGACTTTGACTAAAAATGGAATGAGAACAGACTTGTTTTCAGCATGATGAAGACATGGAAGAGGGCCAGCAAGCATATACTTGTGAAGGAAAATGGGACACTTGACAAGGAAAACCACCAGTGGAACAATTTTATATCATGACTTAATGGAATGATTAAAAAATTCAGAGTGGGACACCTAAGATGCACATGAAAAACATGTTTTGATCCCTGGTGGAAGTATGCAAATACTGGCACTAACATTGGCCTTATTGGGGATGGCATATCCTTGGAGGTGTCAAGAATACCGTAGACCAAGTGCCTAACCTTTGGGCCAATACGGTCACAAATAGATGCAAACCTGAACTACTTATATCGACCTAAAATACACACATACTGCAACCTATATACTAGGAAACTGAAACTAATGCCGAAAACTGAAATGCTTCCTTAGGCAGCTTATTTATGTACAAATCTACCCTACTTTGCTACAAAATTACTAGATCAAGTGATTTTGTAATGCCAGATTAGCCAATCAAGAAACTGTAACAATAATGATGCTTGGCAGTGCTTGAAGCATAACACAATTGGGTATTCTGACAGCCATGCATTATGCATACAATGTCTCTGGATTTGTAAAAGATAATGTGGTATATCATTTAAACTAAAAAAATATTCCATATATGTTGCAACGGGATCATAGAAACCAGACTCTGTTTGCTGCCCCAACTCCTCAATACATGCCTCCAGATGCAAACGGTCAATAAAAACATCCAAGGGTAGCCTTACCTTTCTTTCCTTCTGCTGGAAAATGTTCCTAAAGAATGGGACTTGATAGTCCAGATTTTAGGACTGTATTTGGGTCTCCAATTCAGCTAGATCCTTTTCGATTTTGATGGAAAAATCTTGCAAAAAATTGAGCTTAATTTCATGGCTACATCGACGGGACTTTAGATAAGAAGAAAGAGATGGAGCAAAGTTCTCATCTACCTCATCATCTGTGCACATATCTTCCCATTCTCTAAATCCTTGAATAGATGTCGCCTCTATTTCAAATTATTCCTTCTCCATCCATGTTTCCAGAAAGATACGCCACAACTCTGTAAATGACTTAATATATATCACAGACAAAATTTCAATCCATTGTCTACATTTCCCTTGAAATTAATCATAGAAAAATCTGATGAAGACATCTTCTTGTTTGATTCTAAGAAGTTCAACAAAAATTTTAAAATTTTCTACATGTTTAAGAGTCGAAGTCAGATCTTCTCCATTAAATATAGGGCCATTTCTCAAAAATTATGCATCTTTCGGTAATTTATTAGGAAAACCAGGAAGATTAGAAAAGTGGATACATGAATACCTTGAAAAAATAGAAATGACATACATCGAGAGAAATTTTTGTGCATATATAATGCAAGATACTTTCAGATTGTAGCCATAGGGGAATTATGGAGCATCTAACTGATCACTTCATTATCCCACTTTACAAGATTATATTTCATGAAAACCCACTTTTCATGTCACGAGAAGCAATGGAGGCGATATCAAATATTTCATATTGGTTCGCCTTACCAAATGGCACATTGATCAGAGTATTAAGTGGAAAAAGCACTCACATATTTTTCCAAGTCATGTCACCGACAAACTTGTCATGCAAGACATATCTCACCATATCACTACAGGGTTTTCAACAACACTCTGCATGACGAAGAAGGAACCATTGTCCACTATTCCTTTGTAGATTAAATTATACGCCATCAAGAACCTCAAAGTTGCAGATGTCGAATCACAAGCCATATTTAAATTTGAATTCGATACAAAAGACTTCAATCCATATGATCTAAGGGGAGTTTGCAAGGACCATTTTACGCGAGTCTACTACAATTGGGTCAGCGAGGCATACAAATGGTCAGACTAGGAACCATGGAAGAAATTATATAACCCCTCAAAACCACATGAGACGATCAACATAGCTGGGACTTGTCATGTTGTCCCTTAGACGAAAATAGTTCTAGAAGAGATAACAACATAAGATAGCCGCCAGATATAGAATAAGGGAAAGAGGAAGGTTGCTGACAGTTTAGAGGAGGAGAAAAACTGGAAGATGCAAGCATATCCCATCATTCAACAAGTAGCTTTTTAAATATAAGAAAAGAGGAGGTAGAGGAAGCAAAGAGCATAGCATAGAAAGATAGAGAAGAGAAGGTTGGAGGAAGTAGAGATAAGAGCGTCGAAAGCAGAACAAGAGATAAGGGAAGAATGAGAACTAAGAAGAAGAGAAAAGGAGGAGAAGTAGAAGCAGGAAGAAGAAGGAAGGAAAGGTGCTATAATAAAAGAGACGAAACCCATACAAGTTGAAGAGCAGGAACATGATCAACCAACAACAGAAGAAGTGAGCGGAAAAAATGCAAGATCAGGAGATTTCTCACGATATTGAGAAATTGATTGAAGTCGCGAACATGGAATTAGGACTGGATCCGCAAGATGAAGATGTGGACCTAATGTCTAGCACAACACAGGTCATCGTTCAGACTCCAACACCTGCAACCATAGAGCCAGCCCCGAGTGAGGAAGGGGATATAGTTCCCCATAATGATGATCTAGTGATGGATGTGTACAATATATCATTTGATGAACTCCGGAAGAATATTGTACAAGTGCGGATAAAGAACTTCCCATATGATTATGCATCACCTGCATTCATAAGAGAAAGGGTGATAGTGGCGGACACTAGCAAGAATTCAAACGCCATTGTCAATGCCAACTTGGCCTTTGCAGGAGCAGGAAGATCTAACACTCAGTGTTTGGTGGCTGAGAATAAGCAATTGACACAAAATTTATAGGCATTCTAACAATAGAATGAACAAATCCGTGGATCAGTGCAAAATGCACCTTCCGCACAGGTCTACCATGAGAAGATAAGAGCATAGATACTCGCTGAAGTATCCATACTTCGAGACACTATGCAGGACCTATACGAGGATTTTTTTATCGTACATAGGGAAGTTTTTCCCTTACATGAGTTGCAATGGCAGAGTAGAGAGTTTGTCAAGATACTGAAGAATATACACGCTACCAACACCATCGTGCATGACTGGCCAATGTGATACAAGGTTGCACCGCTTACACTGGTGAAGAAGATGAAGAGATGGGTAGAGCTAGAGAAATTAAGAGTTTGAATGTCGATCCATAACAACAAGTAACTCGCCTCATTCATCGAAAAAATTCACGCCTCATATGTATGGATATACAATAGTTTGGATTTCAAGTGAGAACCCACTAGATCCCATAAATTAGTACAATCACCGAGACTAAACTTAAATGACAAGTCCAAAAGGAGATTGATCAGTACCTAGACCGGCTAGAGGAGATGGCCACCTGGGAGGAATTGGAGGTGAATAGATATAACTTGCATACCTACATTGGTGGCTTGGTTCAGATGAGAACAATGTTTCTCCTAATTGAGAAAGAGGTCAAGACCAGTTCTAGGAAATTTGTACTCGTATGCTATGGATGCAAGATTCTGCTTCAAACCTGACACTATCTCAGAGTTTGGGGAGACCATCACACAGTATCAAGCTTAGCATGAGTATGTGACCTAGAGACACCAAGTCAAATTTTCTAGGCTTGAGTTCAACCCAACTCGAACATCATAGTATTTTTTCTTGTTAGGTTTTCAAGTTGTCTCTACCCTATTTTGTCTCATATGGGTACGAGTGGAAAATGTAATATTATTTGTAATTATTGTAAAACTGAAATTCCAAGTGTCCTTGTTGGAATGTGAAGAGTCATATGTAATAAATTGAAGAGTCATGAGGGGATTCCAAGAGTCACAAAGGGGGTATGCAAAGTGTCAACCCCCTTTGTTATAAATATATCCTCATAATTCTTGTAGGGGGATTTTTGGATCCAAGATTTTGGCTAGGCATAGGATTAAGAAAGACTTTGGGAGTTTTTTGAGCCTCAGATTCTCTGTAGCATAGACAGAGTATAATTATTTGGAGGAGCAGGTGTTGTATACTTCACGTTCAACTATTGGGGCTAGTGGCTTGTCGAATGTTGTATGTATGATTGGAACTGTCACTTTTAATAAAAATTAGAGTTGGAATTATTTCGTGCATATATTGTGAATATAGTAGGACTACTCTTGTTGTATTTGTGATGTATGTGATTTAACTTATGCATATGGTTATGAACTATTTCATTTGCATTTTCGTGTATATTTTTGGATGTGTGTTGATGTGTTAATTTGTAACCTTAACGTATGGACTATTCCACTTATTAATTCATGTGATGTCTTTTCACTCATGTGTTCCTTCTAAGTTTCGTACTATTAAAATATTCAAAGAGGCCCACTTCCTTTTCCTTTTTGTATGTTGGAACCGTCGTACGTTGCACTTGACTCTCCAAAGGGTCACACTCTTTTTCTCACAAAAGACATCGTGTACCATCTATGCATTTCGTAATCCAAGACAGATCATTAACACCCTAATGTTGGGACTCCTAATCCAAGTGGTGTGAGGTCTATTTCGGAATTTATATCAGGGAGATCCCCTGAATGTTGGTGGGTCTAGCACCTTCAACATTTCTAGCGCTAGAATAAGGGCCAGATGACAAGCTGAGCCCTTAAATTATGTCTTGAATTTACGAACTCTTTTTTATGACTTATTCCAAAATCATACTCCCAACATGTTTTTTCCAGAAAACTAACTTTTCAAGTTCCGGTGAATATCAATGATGACTTGTCACCACTTAAATTTAATGGTGAGGGTGAAACAACCATTGTTGAGCATACTTAATGTTTTATTCAATTTTGTGAAGAGCACGACATCCCCGTTGGGGATGTTTGTTGTTGCTTTTTCGTTCTCATGTTCAAAGGATGTGTACGGAAATGGTGTTACACATTGACTGATCACTCTATTCACTCTTTTGAACATCTTTTCACATAAATTTTCACGCTTTTGGCAAGTATAGTTATAAACTTTTGTGAAAGAAAACTTTAGAATTGTGAAAATCACCTAATGAATCACTACATCATTTTCTCAATCGTTTTATGCATTTTTGTTTTGAATTTCCAATATATGAAGTTTATTGGGATTTATTTTCTGGAATATTTTTATATCTTGTTCGCATTTCACTTACTCCGCACAATTTAGAATCTCTAATATCACACCCACAATCATTCGCTCATAAAGCTTCTAAAACTGCGATGGACAAGGTTGTTGTTCCAAGTAACCATCAATATGGTTTTCATCTAACAAATTTACTTTCGCAGGTTGAGGTGGGAAATATTTAAAATTCATCCATTGATGTACCACTATCTCCGCCCACCCACATACTTGAAATTCCTACGCATGTTTGGACTGCAAGCCTTATGGTTGTGATGAAGTGATATCTCCTCATCCTCCATCCTTTGGTTCCATTGATCCTCCGGTTTTTTAGTCTTTGTGTTCACCTGTTTCAAATATTTATTTTGATGTTCACGAGGATCAAGTGTTGGATGAAGTTGGTTTTGAGAAAAAAACTTGCAATGTAATTTAGGATGAGTATGTGCCAAAGCTCATTTTTGAACAATAATCTGCGATGGAGGTTGATCTTCTTCCTTCTGCAACTCTTCTACATCATCCTGAAATTTTCCGCGATTATGTAATTTTGATTGAACCTTGTGAGAATCTAATTTCTAATCATGTTAATACTTATTATCATTCATAGAACTCGTGGAATGTCACTTTTTCATCTAGATGCGGTGAGGATGAATCTTCTATTCATGATATCCCCAATCCCTCATCTTTCCTTCTTGAAAATGCAAAGGGTGAATTTTTTCATTTTCCTTCTTCCCCTCTGTATGATTCATCAGATCATGAAAATACCTCCATATACGATCTTGAAGCTTTTGATCGTGGCTTTCGTGACCTGTTCATTGATTTAGTTGGTCATGATTATGATTTTCCGGTTTTTATTTTTCTAGGCCACCGATATTTGATGATATATCTTCCGGTGAGTTGGAACTTCCTCAAGTTGTTGAGGCACTTCAACCCGAGATGATGTTTATTTCATGTTCTCGTAGCCTTGAAGTCAGTTCCACCTCTGATCAGAAAAATGTTGAATATTTTGAGGATCCTAATCACTCCATTACACATATTGAAGATCAATCAATTTTTCAACTTTCACATCCTCCACCTATGTTACACCATCCTATCGCTCAATCATTGGAGGAGTCATACATAGCAATCGCTGTGGAAAAATGAAAATTCTCTTCTTTCTTTATGTTTTCTAACCTTCGTTCTTTGAAATTTTGTGTTTGAAAGTATTTGATTTGTGATGTCTCACAAAGCCATGTTACATCCGCAGAATAATTTTCGTGTGCTTTTCATCGTTACTTTTCTAAGTATGCATTCAAAATTCAAAAGTTTTTCTTTGCATTGTTTTATATTTCTTATGTATTGATATGCATGTATATCTTTCTTGAATTATGTTCTATCACCCACGTAGGCAAACTAATGTGTTGATGGTTGCATTGGAAATATCACTTCACGTGAGTTGGCCTATATTCTACTTCGGTTAGGAGTAAGAGTAGCATTTTTATTTATTTGTTATTTTTCTTTGATTTTCTTTACGTACATTTGTTTTCATTCTGCTTCTTTCCTTTTCTTTTTTTCAGCTATAGGTTAGTTTATGCATGTGACCGTGTTTGGCTTCTGAAGCAAGAATGGTAAAATCCAAGAGGAATTTGTTCCACTATAATTTCTTGGTTTGTTGCTTATTCCCTCTCTTTGTGTAAATATTGCATTCTTTTAAGTCGATGATACTCTGATGGAATATATGTTCCTTCTCAGAGAAAATCACAAGCAAAATCACGATGTTTGGATTTTAGCTGGTACTGCCTACTCTAAATCGGTTTTATCTTTTCATTTAATCCTTGTTAACCTAGTCAAGTAGAGTAAAGAGGGGAGGAAAAAAATAACAAGTATGTCAGAGGTGTACATAAACATACTTCTCTGAAGGGACAACCTTTTCAATAAGTCAGGATACCTATTCCGACCTATGAAATAAATAAGTGTTTGTGCATAGTTCTTTGAACACAAAAATGAAAAAAATAAAATAAAGTGTGAAAAAAGAGAAATAATTCCTATGTAGAGAGGTGAAGCAAGCAACTCCGTCGGGGTATTGTCTAGGCTCGCTGCCAGCGAAGCAATGTTTGTGCTCCTAAAGTGACTCTGTTGGGGTACTATCTAGGCCTGCTAGCAATGCAGCAACACTAGATATTAAAATAAGACGCTGAAAATTTATTTTTACTTGTGCAATTATATACTCCTCATCCCTAATCGAAAAAACTCAGTTTGACTTGGCTTGGTTTGTGTCCTACCAATGAACAGGATGGATGGAACCATGTCTTTAACTCAAACTAAGTGAGGAAGTTATGATGACCATTGAATTGAACAATATTTCCAGAAGGGAGAGACTGGTTTTGTATGAGACAATATTCATTCACAAAACTATATTTCTACCAGTGTGTTGCCAAGTCTTGTAGTGGATACAACCACCCTCCAAAATTTTTCCTTTGCTTAGATTTTGGAGCATAAACTTCTTTTCACAGGATATTATCTTGCACTGCTATCAGGTATGCATGATTTTATTTATGTTTATCATTTAGCTATGCTTGTTTTCACTTTATATTCACTTAGATAATTCTTCTAAGTCACAAGATAACCCCCGTCTAAGTCTTGCACAACAGTTTTGGGCTTACCTCCAAAAACTACGCAATTAATGAGGGTAGATAGTATTGATGAATGGAATTGCACGGTCATGACTAATAGTCAGCCTTGAGCTTGGAAATTTCATAATCATAACAGGAATACCAACATTGAGCCTAGAAACTGCACAATCCCTTACTGAGCTCAGAAACTGCACAGTGCACTAAGCAGAAAAGTTGGCCAATTCAAGAATTGTGCAATCCTTCCCGGTGATGTGCATGGAATGTTTTCCAAGAAAAATCAAAAAATTTGAAAAGGAAAAAATCATACCTAAAATTTAGGGATCTATTTTTAGTAACTTGAAGGAAGCACACTTGCTATTTTGGGAAATTGTCACCATCAGTCTCTTTTCCCTTGATTTTTGGCATGCACGTCATAAACCCTAATGTTATCAAATATATTTAATTGACACCCCTAGAGCTCATTTTCACACTCAATATTGGAGCTCTAACATTCCCAAGGAGATCAAGGAAAGTTCAGTGAAATCGTCATCACTTTTCTAGGTGAGTTTCACATTTATCGCTTTGGTCGCTTTTTCTATCGCTTTTTGATATTTGGCTTGTGTGAGTGTTGTTTTTCTTGTTTCTGTGCATGCATGAAGGATTTTTAACTTGATTTAACTTGTATAAGTGTTGTTTCGGGTTATCGTTTTCCTATCACAATTTTCACAATGGTTTCTTCATTTTTTCACTAATGTTCATCGTTGTGGCGAATATCCTCACCGATTTGGTTTTCTTCCCATTTACTTAGTTTCTTCACTTCAATTGTCTTGTTTCATTTACACTTCGTCACATATGCTCTCAAGCCATCACCACCTCTAAAATTGTTGAAATTCAACAATAAAATGAACCACATACTAGTGTGGGATTCCAAGTCACACATGAGTGAGGAATTCTAGTGACACATTAGTGAGAATGCGGGTAACCAATTTTTAAATAAATTTTAATCTTATCTCATAACAACTTGTAATAGTTAAATAAGTGTGATAGACTTAGTTAGCTTGATAATTTCGAGTTTATGGTCAAAGGATAGACATGTAGAGTGATTCTATTACTCATAGGGTTGAGTTGCAGTTGTATCACTAGTGTGGTGTGAGTGTAATCAGTTAACTCAAATTAATTGAGTTAAAATTATTTAACTAGTTCTAACTGATTGATAAGCTAGTGGAAGATAAAGTGAATTAAAATAGATTTAATTCACAACTAGTGATCTACCAATTAGTTGATTTTTCACTATTAATAGTTGCATGCATGTCAATTCTGATGACAACCCATTTGAGACAAAGGTTAAAGGAAAGTAAACTATCAGTTGTAATTTTAACAAACTGCCTAGGTGAATTTATAAAGCCATAGGAAGCCCATGATGGATTGCGCAATCAAGGAAGGTTGGAATTCATATTTAATAGGAATTATTTTTCCTAGAGATTGCGTGAGTAAGGCAGACGGAAGGTGGGCAGGAAATTGGCTATGTATTGGTCCAATTTTTCCTAGAACAGTGTGAGACAATTAGTAGAGTGTATGAGGTTGTGGTGAGCACACATGCATTGTATTGTTTCATGATTCCTTGGTTGATTATGCAATAAATATGGAGGGGTTTTGAGCAGTTGATTTCGCCAAGAAAATCTTGTGTTGTGCGATTGATTTACTTCTTTCTCTTACTTGCATGTGATTGAGAGATCGTGATTTATATTCCACAAATATTGTGGAAATATTCAGTATCTTGTTTTAGTACATTGCATGATTGGTTTGAATCCATAAGTGTAATTTTTACATGGTATCGGAGTTCCAAGAATCATAATTGTGGAGAATAAATTGAGTTTGTGTTTAACAGTATTCAAATTTACATATAATTTCTTTGGATCTAGAAGCATATTAAGATGTATTTTAATGGCTTGAGACTCGAATATGCACTTGAGGGAAGTTCGAATTATATTGCATGGAAGGACAAGATGGAGGCAATGTTGGAGGATAATGGGTTGAAGGAATTCATAGATAATGATATTCGCAAGCCCGCAGCAGCTGATGCCCAAATTCTTGATGCATGGAAGAAGAAGGTAAAAAAGGAAAGGAGGATATTGTTAGAGGGAGTTCGAGATCATATTGTATCGAGTCTCCATGGAAAGGAAATTCCATATTATATGTGGAAAGCCTTGATAGATTTGTTTCAAAACAGCAGTGACCATAGAAAATTGGCACTCAAGGACAAGCTCAAAAAAATAAAAATGGAGAAGGGCGACACAATCCAGAAATACTTGACCAAGTTCACTCAATGTCAATATGAGATTGGAAGTGTTGGGATTACTGTAGATGATTATGACTTGGTGAGCCTATCACTTCTATGCCTTCCCAAGAGCTGGCATAGTTACCAGGACTCTGTGAATGGGAGGGAGAAGTTACAATATTGCAAGCGACTATGGTCAGATTTGGTACAAGAAGAGTTTCAACATAATACCAAGGATGGATCCTCATCCAAGACTGATTATGAGAAAAATTGTGCCTTGGCCAGTAAGGCAGAGAATGGGAAGGGGAAGAAGTCCCATTCCAAATCTGAGATCGACAAAGAAGGAAATAATCGTGACATGTCAAAGGTGAAATGTTTTCACTGTCATGATCATGGACACTATGCCACAAATTGTATACAAAAGAAGAAGAACAACAAGAAGGCTCCGAGAGCTGCAGTGGGTGAGGATTTGGCCTCATTGTTTGAGTTGGACTTCTCTATGGCATCAACTGTGATGGGATCTATGTGGTATTTGGATAGTGGAGAATATTTCCACATGAAGGGAAACAAAGAACTCTTTAGTAGCTTGGAGGAGAAGGATCTTCAGATGCACATCGAGATGGGTGATGACGGGAGGTATAGTGCTACTAGGATTGGTACAGTTACTTTCCAAAGACATTTAGGTAAACCTTTCATATTGAAATATTTCATGCATGTACCAAGGTTGAAAAATAATTTCATTTCAGTTGCTATGTTGGAGGATCTTGGATATTATGTGGTTTTCAGTGAAGGAAAGATGTTCCTTCGTCACAAAGCCACAACATAGGTAAAGAAGATTGGGGTTCGAGTGAAGAGACTCTACAAAATTGATGTAGATGGTTGCGCAGCATTGAGCAGTAAAGCAGGGAAGGTGGTGAGCCGGGATACATGTGAGTTATAGAATAGGAGATAGGTCCATCTGCACCACAGTGCTTTGAGGATCATGCAACATATTTCTACAGGTATTCCAAATGGTACTCTTGTGCAGATAGACACATGCAAGGGATGTACCATGGGAAAGTATACTAAGGCCACCTTTCATGATAATGAGAATTGAGCATCATCAATCCTTGATAGAGTTAACTTAGACGTGTGTGGACCATTATCTACAACTTCCACATAAAATCATAGGTATTATGTGATTTTTGTTGATGATTTTTCTAGAAAGTGTTGGATCTTCTTTCTGCAAAAGAAAGATCATACATTCTCCAAGTTTTGTGAGTTCAAATAACTAGTAGAGAAAGATACAGGGAAGAAGGTGAAGGCTCTAAGGAGCGGCAATGGTGGTGAGTATATCTCTAATGAATTTAAGAAATTATGTGCCAAAGAAGGAATTTAGAGAGAATTGATTGCACCTCTTAACCCACAACAGAATGGGGTTGCAGAAAGAAAGAATAGAGCAATCGTGGGAGAAACATAATCTATGTTACATGATCAGGGCCTACCGTTGCATTTTTGGGAAGAGGCATGCAACACAGTGGTATTTGTGAAAAAATGTAGTCCTCATCAGATACTTGGCACGAGTACACCGTAGGAGTCATTTTCAGGTAAGAAACCAGATGTTTAATATTTTAAAATGTTTGGCTCATCTGTCTATTTCCATGTGACAAAATATGCTAGGGAGAAGCTAGAACCAACAACAGAGGTTGGGATATTTGTGGGGTACACTGATACTCCCCACAACTATCGGGTGTATTTGTCGGCTAATAGGGTGACAATTGTCAAGAGTGATGTTAAATTTTATGAGGAGAAATCCACGCAATTGTCCCTTGAGAGGGAGCTTGACTTGCATGAATATTAGGAACTCTTAGTTCCAAAGGATGAACCTCAAGATGTGGAGATGCCACAAGAAGATGATCATGGAGTGGAAAAAACCACTCATTTGGAGCCATCCACCAAAAATGTTAGGAAGAACACCAGAGAGGCTTATAGATTTATGCTAGATGTGACAGAGCATGTAGGTGCACCTACATCACAGCGCAGAAAGAGAAGGTCCCCATATAGGTACACTAGATACATGGCTCTTATGAGCGAGTGTATTGTGATAGAACCATCCTATTTTGAGGAAGCAGTTCAACAACCAACCTGGGTTGATGCCATGGTTAAGGAGTATGACTCCATTATCAGAAACAGTGCATGGGAAGTGGTCCCAAGACTAGTGGGGAAGTCAGTGGTTGGATCCAGGTGGATCTACAAGGTGAAGCAAGCAACCGATGGGAGTGTGGAGAAATACAAGGATAGATTTGTGGCCCAAGGATTCTCATAGGTAGAGGGTATTGACTATGAGGAGAATTTTGCACTGATTTCAACGTACACATCGATTAGATCTATCCTTGCACTCTCAACACATATGGGGTGGAAAATACATCAGATGGATGTAAAGACAACCTTTCTCAATGGATTTATTGAGGAAGAAATGTACATTAAAAAGCCAAAAAAAATTGAGACCTTTGACAGGGATTCGCATGTGTGAAAAATCAAGAGATCACTGCATGGGTTGAAGCAAGCACCTCGTGGTTGGTTCACCAGGATCGAAAGAGTGAAATGGATGCAAACCTATATCATATTGTGATTGATGGTAATATTTTTATTATTTTACTTTATGTTGATGATCTTATACTGACAGGTGATGAGAAGCTCATAACTTCTTGCAAAGAGGATCTTGCAAGAGAGTTTGAGATGAAGGACATGGAGCTCTTGCATTATTTCATTGGCTTGGAAATATGGCAAAGATATGGGGAGATATTTGTATCTCAGGGAAAGTATGCCAAGGAGATTTTAAGGAAGTTCCACATGGAGGGAAACAAACCCATGGAGACTCCTCTTGCAAGAAACTGGAGGAAGGAGGATGCTACTTCAGGTGAGGCAGTGGATGATACTATTTACAAGTAGCTTGTGGGTTAACTTATGTATTTGGTGAACACACAACCAAACATGTGCTACACACTTAACGAGCTTAGTCAAGCTATGGTTAAGACTACCAAGCTCTGTCAGAAGGAGGGGAAGCACATGTTGACATATCTTAGGGGCACTATAGAGTATGGATTATGGTATAGGCAGATAGAGGGAGTGAAGCTTCAAGGCTTCACCGATGCAGATTGGGAAGGTAGTCCATCAGACATGAAGAGCACATCAGGGGGCATCTTCAGCATAGGATCAAAAACATTTTCTTGGTACAACAAGAAGCAGAGATCAACTGCACTCAGTTTAGACGAGGCAGAGTACATGATAGCTAGTCAGGTTACATGTGAGGCCATTTGTATGAGAAAGATACTTGATGATTTGTTTGGTCATCATATGGATCAGACAATAATACATTGTGATAACTAGAATTGCATAAAACTCTTGGTTAATCCAATATTCCATGACAGGTCGAATCATATTGACATTTGGTACCACCATCTCAAATATTGTGTTCAGAGGCGCATTATGTTGTTGCAATACATTCTCACGAAATATCGAGATGCAGATATCTTGATGAAGGCGCTTGCGAAGAGAAAATTCGAATACCATAGAGGCGAGATTAGGGTCACTGATAATCGCTTTCTTGTTGATATGGAGTGTTGAAATTCAACAAGAAAATGTACCACACAATATTGTGGGATTCCAGGTCACATATGAGTGAGGAATTATAGTGACACATTACTGAGAATGTGGGCAACCAATTTTTAAATAAATTGGAAAATAAATTGTAATCTTATCTCATAACAACTTGTAATAGTTAAATAATAAACTTAGTTAGCACAATAATTTTGAGTTGAGGGTCAATGGATGGGCATGTAGAGTGATTCTATTATTTAGAGGGTACAGTAGCAGTTGTAGTAGTAGTGTGGTGTGAGTGTAATCAGTTAACTCAAATTAATCGAGTTAAAAATCAATTTAACTAGTTCTAACTAATTGATGAGCTAGTGGAAGATCAAGTGAATTAAAATAGATTTAATTCACAAGTCGTGATCTACCAAGTAAATAATGATTCACTATTAATAGCTACATGCATGTCACTTCTGATGACAACCCAGTTGAGACAAATGTTAAAGGCAAGTAAGCTATCGGTTATATTTTTAGCGAACTGCCCAGGTGCAGTTATAAAGCCACAAGAAGCCCATGATGGATTACGTAGTAAAGGAAGGTTGGAATTCATATTTAATAGGAATTATTTTTCCTAGGGATTGCGTAAGCAAGGCAAGATGAAGGTGGGCAGGAAATTGGCTATGTATTAGTCCAATTTTTCCTAGATTAGTGTGAGACAATTGGTAGAGTGTATGAGGTTGTGGTGAGCACACATGAATTGTATTGTTTCATGATTCATTGGTTGATTATACAATAAATGTGGAGGGGTTTTAAGCAGTTTATTTCCCCAGTAAAATCTTGTGTTGTGCGATTGATTTACATCTTTCTCTTACTTGTATGTGATTGAGAAATCATGATTTATATTCCACAAATATTGTAGCAGGATTCAGTATCTTGTTTTAGTACATTGCATGATCAGATTAAATCCATTTTTGTAATTTTTACACAAATATAATCATTTTTCACACTTCCCTTGGAAATATCTGTCATTTCCTTGGCTATATTTCACTTTTCCCAGCTAGGCACTGTGCGGTGCACAGTACATGGTGGAAAAAATACGCATTGTGTAGTTCTAGAAATCATTCTCTATCCCTAGCCATTGAGACTACGCAATGCACAGTCTCTCCTAGCTCACTGCCTAGGATAAACTATGAATTGAGCAGTCTAAGTCATCAAGCTTCGACCCTGACTATTGAGACTGCGCAGTGCACGGTTCCCTCAAGAAGTTAGACCCTCTTCTTAGTGAAAATTTCATAATCCTTCCCCTTCAGATGCCCAGGATTTTGCTTGAACATGAATTAATTTTTTTTTTGCTTAAAATTGATGTTTACTTGCCATGAGTGTATTTTTGTGCCACAGGTACAATAGTTGTTGAGCAACTCTCCAATAGTCACCTTTACAATGGCACCCAAGAGAAATTCCTCAAAATATACTACTTAAATAAATATTTGGGAGGTGGTTGAGAAAGTTTCAAATAGCTTGCCAATATATGCAGATACTCAACTATTTATAGAAAATGGATCCAAACTCACTTGGAAACAGATTAAATATGATTTCACAAAATATTTTCAGGCAGACTTGGAGGATCGACAAGTTTATCTCAACATCAAGAAGTCAGGACTATACAGGGTTGCATGTAGGTTTCCAACCTTCCTATGTGTGGATCTTATCAGTTGGGTTGTCTCACACACGATTGAGAGAACTATGACATTGAGAAACACCAGCAAACATAAGCTTGTTACATTTATGGCAACATATTTTCAGTGAATGTATCATCTTCCTGAGCTAGTGAATACCATGGACTCATTGTTTTATGCCACCCACAAATACGAGAGAAAAAGGGACGCCTTCAAGAGTTGGGTGAAGGACCCTTTGAAGTTTAGACAAACACCCACCCACATGTACAAGACAGGGTCACTTAGGAATGCCTACCAGCTTTTGGTCATCCTATCTTGTAGAATATATGGCCAACCATGTACAAATACCTTTCTTGAAGGGTGGGATATCTTATTAAACAAGGTGGTGAAAAAGGGGAATTCATTCAACTGGTTAGACCTTTTAGCTTATCATCTAAGAGCCCGTGTAGAAAAATCTTGGGATCCTACCAAGAGTGAGAAAGCAAGGTTCTATATGTCTGCATATATACTAGATGTGATCTGTGCACAAAATCCATTTCCTAGTAGGAAATGGATGTGGACACCAAGAGAAACTGTCGTGCATAACTACTTTCATATTGTAGCCATAGGGGAGTTATGGAGAAGCTAATTGATCACTTCATTATCCCACTTTACAAGATCATATTTCAAGGGGACCCACCTTGCATGTCACGAGAAGCAATGGATGCGATATCAGAGATTTCAAGTTGGTTCACCTTACCAAATGGCACATTGATCAGAGAATTCGATAAGTAGAAGCCACCACATATTTTTCCAAGATATTCCAGTGACAAACTTGTCATGTGAGAGGTAACTTACCATATCACCACAGGGTTGTCAATAGCACTGCACATGACGAGGAAGGCACCATGGCCCACTCTTCTTTTGCAGATCGAATTATATGAGATCAAGAACCTCAAAGTTGTAGATGTTGAATCACAAGCCATAGAGAATTCGAATTCGGTACAAAATACTTCAATCTGTATAGTTCGAGGGGAATTTTCAAGGACCATTGTGTGTGAGTATACTACAACTGGGTCAATGAGGCATACCGGTGTTCGAAAGATGAACCATGGAAGAATTTCTCTAACTCTTCCAAACCACATGAGTTGATCAACATAGTTGGGACTTCTCAATTTGTCCCATAGACGACAAGAGTTCCAGAAGAGACAACAATAAAAGATAGCCGCCAGATATAGGATAAGGAAAAGAGGAAGGTTTCTATTAGTTTAAAGGAGGAACAATGTTGGAAGATGCAAGAAGATCTTATCATTTAGCAAGCATATTTGGAAATCGAATCAAAGATCAGAGTGGAGAAAGAGAGATAAGCAAAGCCTGGAGGAAGTAGAACTAAGAGCGCAAAAAATGGAATAAGAAGTAAGGGAAGAATGTGAGCTAAGAAGAAGAGAACAGGAGGAGAAGTAGAGCTAAGAGCACCGAAATTTGAACAAGAGGTAAGGGAAGAACAAGAGCTAAGAATAAGAGAATAGGAGGAGAAGTAGAAGCAGGAAGAGGAAGGAAGGAAAGGTGCTACAACGGAAGAGACGACACCCATACAAGTTGAAGAGCAGGAATAGGATCAACCAACAACAAAAGGAGTGAGCGAATATATGGAGGATGGAGAGCTTTCTCACAAGATTGAGCAGTTTATTGAAGTTGCAAAAATGGAATTGGGACTGGAGCTAAAAAATGAAGATGTGGTCATGATTCCTAACACACCACAGGTCACCGTTTAGACTCCACCATCTCTAGCCGCAGAGCCAGTCCCGAGTGAGAAAGGGGAGATAGTTCCCCTTGATGATGATCTAGGGATGGACGTGTACAATCTATCATTTTATGAACTTGAGAAGAATATTGTACATGTGAATATAAATCACTTTGTGGATGATCATGCATCAACTACATTCATGAGAGAAAGGGTGATAGTGGCATACACTAGCAAGAATCCAAATTCAATTATCGATGCCAACCTAGCCTTCGTAGGAGCAGCAAGATCTAACACACAATGTTTGGTGGGAGAGAATAAGTAGTTAGCGAAAAATCTATACGCAACCTGACAAGAGAAATAAAAACTTCATGCATCAGTGTAGAATGCACCTTCCACACAGGTCTATCGCGAGGAGATAAGAGCAGTGATACTCGTTGAAGTATCCACACTTGGAGACACTATGTGAGAATTAAATGAGGAATTTTTGATCGTACATAAAGTAGTTTTCTTCTTACATGAGTTGCAATGACAAAGCAAATATTTTGTCAAGATCCTGAATAATGTACAATCTACCACCATCGTCATGCATGAGTGCAAAATGCGATATAAGGTCGCATCGCTTACACTGGTGAAGACGATGAAGCCCCAGGAAAAGCTAGAGAAAGAAAGAGTTTTAATGTTGATCCATAAAAACAAACAACTCGACTCATTCATTGGAAAAACTCAAGCCTCATATGTACGAATATACAATAATTTTTATTCCATGGTGAGAACCCACCAGATCCCATCAGTTAGTACACTCACTGAGACTAAACGCAAACAGAAATCCTGGCAGGAGATTCATTAGTACCTCGAGCAGCTAGAGCAGATGACCACTCGGGAGGAGTTGGAGGTGAATAGATAGAACTTGCATACCTATTTTGGTGGTCTAGTTCAGATTAGAACAATGTTTCTCCTCATTGAGAAAGAGGTTAAGACCAATTCCAAGACATTGTACCCGGATGCTATGGAGGCAGGTGTCTGCTTCAATCCTGACACTATATCATAGTTTGGGGATGCCATTGCACAATACAAATATTGGCATGAGTATGTGACCGAGATACACCAACTCCAACATCATATTATTTTTCCTTGTTTGGATTTTAAGTTGTCTCTACCCTATTTTGTCTCATATCGGTCCGAGTGGAAAATGTAATATTATTTTTAATTATTGTAATAGTGAAACTCCAAGTGTCCTTGTTGGAATTGAAAGATTCATATCTAATAAGTTGAAGAGTCATGAGGGGAGTCCAAGTGTCACAAAGGGGGCATGGCAAGAGTCACCCCGCTTTGTTATAAATATATCCTCATAACTCTTATAAGGAGCTTTTGGGAGCGAAGCTTTTGGTTAGGCTTAGTCTTAGAAAGAGTTGATGAGTTTTGTGAGCCTTGGATTCTTCGTAGCATAGAGGGAGTATAATTATTTGGAGGAGCAGGTGTTGTAGACTTCGTGTTCAACTATTGGGGCTAGTGGCTTGTCAAATGTTGTATGTATGATTGGAACTATCACTTTTAATAAAACTCAGAGCCGGAACACTTTCATGCATATATTTTGAATATAGTAGTACTACTCTTGTTGTATTTTTTATGTATGTTATTTAACTTACACATATGCTTATGAACTATTTGGTTTGCATTTGTATGTATATTTTTGGATGCGTTTTGATGTGTTAATTTGCCACCTTAACCTGTGGACTATTCTTCTTGTTAATTCGTGTGAGTACTTTTCGCTCTTGTGTTCCTTCTAAGTTGCATACTATTACAGGCTTCCAAGGGGTGCATTTCCTTTTCCATTTCATGTGTTGGAACCGTCATGTGTTGCACTTGACTCTCTACAGGGTCACACACTTGTTCTCACCAAAAACACCGTGTATCACTCTATGCATTTTGTAATCCAAGACAGATCATTAACACCCCACGTTGCACTAGGAAGCATCTCCTCGTACTATTTTTATTGATGCACTCATATTAAATCATAAACACGGTGTTGGATTTATATTTTTACCCATAATTAAACACCTAAAATGAACTTATTAATAAACTATTTAATTGACTTCACAAGTATTATTTTCCATATCTACCTATTTCACTTATTAATATTTTATTAATATGAATACAATAAAAATGTATATACATAGCTATCAGCTAGCGTACCTATACCTACTTTGTATCTAAGAGATAAATGGAATTGATTCATGGAAAGGCATAAATAAACCCCTAGTCCCATTCACAAACACATATATCAAATTTTAGAATAAAGAAATAGCCAAACTAAATCATTTTTCCAAGCCTCCCTAGAGACAGGGACTTGCTGTCATGCAACTCTCCTTGTTTCATTAAGTTTTAAATGTGCACTAATCTTGTAATATGTCGATTTTATTTCTTGTCGTATTGTTTTAAACTTTCTTTTACATTATGGTATTTTTTTTATATCGAAATGTAATTTTTTTATTATATTGAAATGCAATGCTTATTACATGTTAGTGTTATTTCTTGTTGTACTATTGATCTATTATTTGTAAATATGAATGCATTTGAAAATATGTTGGAATTTTTTTAATGCTTGTAACTACCTTATTATTTTTATCTTTAAACAAAATGCGTTCTTGTATATTATGAAAGAACTATAAAAATATTTGTTGAAAAATAAAAAGGGTATACTATAATACTATCAAAGCACTATAAAAAGATTTGTTGAAAAACAAGGTTGGCTACGGGGCAGCAAGTCCCTGCCGCGAGACCTCTATGTGACTGCGACCTACGACAGAGAAGATTATATTCTTCGATGTTAAACATGATTATTCAAAGAGGTTTCTAAATATTCGAAGCAGAAAACCGGTTGTGGTTGTACTCGCCAGTAAATGACCTACCACAAAGAAGATTATATTCTTCAATGTTAAACATGATTATTCATAGAGGTTTCTAAACATTCGAACTAGAAAACCGATTTTGGTTGTACTCGCCACTAAACGATGAGTCATACTTATAAAATTACAGTACAAAGATGAGCCAATATTTATGTATCATTAAACAATTTAAATTCCTTGGTATTTATTCAGTGGGTGAATGTTGACTTAACTACGAAACCAAACCTTTACGCTTAATCTTAGATCATCGGAATAAAAAAAATATTTTCCTATATTAAGGTATTTCTTTATGTTTTTTATATTCATAAACTGAACAAAATTGATTGCAACTAGCCTCTGCCTCTGCTACTACTAGCACTGGATCAACTGATGAATAAAATATAGCTATTGGTGCTGGAATGAAGCCAAGCACCTCTAGCTAAGAAAAAACCAAGGGGGAATAATAGCAGAGTTGCTCACCTACCTGTTCTACTACCTTAGCAAGCTGAGAAAAGGTTGCAGAGATGCTTGCACAAACCCTCGAAAATCGTTCACATTCGGCTACATTCCATGATATCTACAAGAGATAATAGATGAAAATGGCGGCAGCGTAGCCGAGATTCGTAGTGGATGAGATGTGCATTTACGGGAAAATTTATTTCTTTGGAGGTTGACGGAAGCTGAAGAAAATCCAACTTATTTGAAATTCTGGTGTCAATTCCTAAAGCAAATGGAAACCGATTGGTAAATATTCCTTGAAAATTCTTTCGGTTCATCTAATCGATGCTGGGAGGTTGTTGTTTATTACATTTGCATACAAACCATGTTCGTTTTGGAGGTTTTCTTTATTGTAGTCAGTCGTTGGATTCTCATGGACTTGTACAAATTTCAAAACTTCAGTACGATCTAGGTTAATTTTGATTCTTAATACGCAGAATATCAGAAGCGGGAAGTAGATTGGTGTTTTTCTGAGTTTTGGGTTCCGCAGATTGAATTTGGGCCAATGGTATATGGTTAATTGCGAGTAAGAGCTTCAGCTCGAAAAGGTCAACATCACAATGTAGTAGTTAGATGCTAAGAGACACCCGCATTGGGTAACCCCATATTGCATCTCTAAACACTTTTTTTTTTTAATTTACTATTTTATAAAACATTTTCCGATAGGGGATTATATGCAAATTCTAAAAGTATATTCTAAAGAATCACAAATTAGTCAACAAAATAATGGAAATTTCAATAAAATTATGACAAAATGGAGAAGAATTCTTTGAAAATCAGCGGCGTTCCTCTGCCAAAGAAGAAAGCAGAGGCCAGGTGATTACAACTAATGAACCTGAAAGCAATCGTGCACAGAAACTTACGGCTGAGATATTCAACCTATCAGTAACGAATGTCAAGAAAGTGAGGTCCATATTGTCTGCAGTCTCATTGACAGAACTTATGGAGCTTGTGCCTCAAATTGGAAGATCTTCTCATGATTACCCAGATAAGAAGAAGCTTTTTTCTGTTCAGGACTTCTTCAAATACACTCAAACTGAAGGTAAGAAGCATTTTTGTAATGCACGTGTTTTGTTTTAAGAGCTGCTTTCTTTAGCTTTCAAGTATTTTTTATTTTCTGTCATTGTACATTGTTCAAGCTTTAGTTATTGTACATTATTTGAGTCCCTTCGTTTGTGCAATTGAATTAAAAGCAGTATGTGCAATGCATAATATTATCTGGGCCAATATCGAAGGACATTTTTTAAGCCTTAGTCTCTAATGCAAGAACATGACATCTTCTGCGTTGAATTTCCAATGGCAATGATTCGAGAGAATCTCATATAAGGACAATCATTATAGCATAAGTGACACAAGCCTGCATGGGAAATCTTCAGTTCTTTCATTTGCGAGCTCAGTACACAAAATTGAAATGACAGCTCATGAGCCTAGCCTTGAACTGTGCCATTAATCTTGCAAGGTTCAGAACCATTCTCTCAACTGTGGATAATCACCTAATACAAACCCCCAAGAGTTTACAAATATTAACTTCCTGTCTGCAACGACATGATGGTTACACACACTTATAAGTTACATTAATGCTCGCAGATGATCATAAGTTATAACCTATATATCCCAAAAACAGCTTCTGGCAGCTGGAGGACATCACTCCCAGGCATAAAAGCACCCACGACTTGCAAACTGTAGCTGAGATATTAAAGGAGGATCATATGGTTAGTATTTTTGTTTGCATATTAAATAATAATCAAAGGTTTAGTTAATAAAGTTCATAGAAGAGTAATGCTGAAAAAAATACAATACAGTGATAAATCGAAAATGATAACCTTTATACACAACTGCGCTTAAAAGTTAAACTACGTTACCAAAAGAGATAATAAATTAACTTATTGAAGTAAAATAAGAGATAATTAATATTTAATAAATAAAATAATGCGTATATGTGTCGATATCAAGCATCTTGAGCTTTCGATACGATAGAAGTTTATTGCATGTAGTACACGTGGTTACTGTGGGTATCAATGATTTGGTTCTTTCCTTCCTGAATATAGGATCAAACAGGTTGTTTGAGCAGTTTGTTGTTTAATTCATTATCTAAAACATCAACAAAGATCTACATCCAGTACCTTGCTCACTTTCTCGATGCGTCAAAGATGGATTTCATTGAAACCCTATATCTAAGAACTTAAAATGCTAAATGTGCAGCATTCCGTATGCCTGCTTTCTCCGCCTACTGTGGCTGGGCAGTAGCACTTCCAATATGCAATGCATTCTCTGTTACCTTGGCCTATATGATTTTGGGTTCCAAATCTCGGTGGACCTTCATTTATTATGTCTTCTCTTTTTTTTTTATCAGTTTCAGAGCTAACCTGAGCTTGAATACCTTGTAAAGAGCCCACGAATATGGAGTAATTTCTTGTGATGAAGAATTTGTATAACATCATTACGCTAAAGCCCGCAGTGGTACTGTCTTCAAAGCACAACAACTGTTGGAGCTCGGTAAGACATGTTATATTAATTCAGTTTTACGGTAATTCATGTTATATTAATTAAGGCAGTATTGACATTGAAGCAATTGTACAATTTGTATTTCAATTTCCTGTATTTTTCTTAATGGAGAAACATATTTATTAAAGTGTTATTCTAATTTTGCAGCGGGTATATCGCACTAGAGTACGTTATGCAGGGACAATTGTCTGTTAAATCTGATGTTTATAGTTTTTGGGTTCTTGTTCTGGAGCTTATGGGTGGAATAAAGAACGTTGATCTTAACTTATCGGCCCAAATGGAGATCCTTTTAGAATGGGTAACATATTATTTCCATTATGTTTCCAATTGACCGCATCTGCTTTATCCATCTATTATTTCAGATATAATATGGTTCATTTTCGTTTAGCCAGGTTATATTGTTGAAGAGAAAACTTATCGGCCCAAATCGAGATCCTTTTAGAATGGGTAACATATTATTTCAATTATGTTTTCCAATTGACCGCATCTGCTTTATCCATCTATTATTTCCGATATAATATGGTTCGTTTTCGTTTAGCCAAGTTATATTGTTGAAGAGAAAATACAATTTGCGGAGAAAAAAAAGCTGAGTGAAACAAAGCATAGTAAAAAAGAGTAATTTGAAGACGGTTCTCTGTGAAAATAGGATAGATCTATCACCTCGGTTGGAGCAGTTGTGTTATTCGAATCGTTGTATGGCTTAATTCGGGTAAAAAATAAAAAAATTTACTTTGCCAAAGTACTGATAGTCGAATCGTTGTATGGCTTAATTCGAGTAAAAGATAAAAAAAATTACTTTGCAAAAGTACTCATAGATGCAGGGAAACGATGATTGGCATTCATTCATAGCTCAATTGAAATTTACATGGTGCCAAAACCAGGGAGGGAAATTGTTGCATTTTATCTGCTTTCTATACCATGAAAATAACTTTAACAGAAACGTAAGTGATCATGTTATTTTATTTTTTACCTGTTATTTTGTTGTTCAGGACACAACCGTGCCCGAGGCCATCCGGAGTGGAGCCCTGAAACTCTCCAAGTTCCACCGCGGTCTGACGGAAAACCAGATGATATCCCCTCATAGCCTGACATGAAGAGCAATAAGTGAAATCCCGAGGATGTTATATGTTGTATTTCCATGCCTAATGATATACTGAAGTTAGTACTGGACTACCTGAAATCTGGTTGGAGCACATACTGAAGTTAGTACTGGACGACCTAAAATCTGGTTGAGGCTCAAGCCTCCTGTGTGCTCTGATGGCTATGAAAGAGGCGGTTTGTTGTTCCAGCTGTTGCAAGCCAAAACAAGTTTCGCTTTCACTCGCCACTTGAATTTTCATGTAAGCCACCTGTCTCATATACCACATAACTCTGTCTATATCGCCAAAATAAGATATGAACCAATATTTTCTCAAACATTAAATGCATGAGAATTAATGCTAGCATTAAGCTAGCTTTACGCATGTCTCAGAACAGTCATCTTGAATTCATGATATAACAATCTTGAATTTACCTAATATATTGGTATGGCCTCGATATGCGGCAAATAAGACGGTAAAAAGTTTTATTGGATGGCAAAGAATATACTCAGAATATAAAAATTAAAACTTTGGTTATGGGTTGGTGCTTATAAGTTTAAGCAGCTAAAAATAATGCTAACCCTTCCATTTCGATTACTATAGTCCCTGCCTTAGCCGCAGGCGGTAGGGACTAATAAGAAGTAAACGAATCGAGAGAGGACAAAGAGAGGATGTTAATTGAATTACATCATTAAATTATATTATGATAAGCCTCAACTTACACTCGTCATTTAAGTTCAATCAAAACATGTTGGTAAATGGTTTCCTTTCCATAGTTCCACTAATCCCACATCTACACATCAATGCTGGTATCACATTGTGAATTTATCGGAAAGTACAACACACTAGGTAGAACTCTCTTATTCTTTTGGATGTTTCTACATTCATATACACACTAATAATGTTCAAAGGCTCACTAAAATATGATTTTCTTATACCAAGAAAGGGTGCATTCGTCTCAAAAAGAGACTTCCTAAACTAAAAAAATATATTAATGATGCATGATATGAAATTAATGAGTAGGAAAGGAACTATCTGGATGTGTTCATATTAAATGAAGACCCATTTATGCTTGGACATAATAACAAGATAGAAAGTGAAGCAATTTGTTATCTAGGCATGGACACAATAATGGCCTTGCAATGGATTAGGATTTTTATTTTTATTTTTTATCTATAAATAAAAAATACAAGGTATTTTTGTGTTGAAAATTGCTCTATATCCTAGTGTGGAAGAGATGTTTTAATTTTTTATTCTATCATGTATTGTTACGTAAACATTTGACTCAGTGAAATTACATAAAAATAAAAATAAAAATTAATGTTAGATTTTAAACTTCTGTGGTTTTCTTTTGTAGAGAGAGAATTCATATTTTCCATAGTGGCATGTGAATATTGTTGACGTTTCAAATCCCAAAGAGAATTCATCATCAGCACAATGTATGATGAAAGAAGAGTCAATGAGGAGGAGGATATATAAATAATAAGGGTGCAAAACTCTTTTGATTTTTGCACATTTATTATTTATATATCCCTCCTTTACATTGACTCTTCTTTAATCATAAATTTCCCTGATGATGGATCCTCTTTGGGATTTGAAACTTGAAAATATTCACATGTCACTGTGGAAAATCTAAATTATCTTTCTACAAAAGTTTAAAATATAACATTATTTTTTATTTGTATGTAATTTGACCGAGTCAAATTTTTACATAACAAGACATGATAGGATAGAACATTACAACATCTCTGGCACACTAGGCTGGAGTACAAGGTACTTTTTTGTCGAAAGACACTCTCCCGCCCAGTGTGTAAGAGATGTTGTAAAGTCCTGTCCTATCATGTCTTGTTATGTAAACATTTGACTCGGTGAAATTATATAAAAATAAAAATAAGAAATAATGTTAGATTTTAAACTTTTGTGGTTTTCTTTTGTAGAGAGAGAATTCATAATTTCCATAGTCGTATGTGAATATTGTCAAAATTTCAAATCCAAAATGGGATCCATCATCAGTATAATGTATGATGAAAGAAGAGTCAATGCAGAGGAGAGATATATTTAAATAATAACGGTGCAAAAATCAAAAGAGTTTTGCACCTTTATTATTTATTTCTGCCTCCTCTGCATTGAATCTTCTTTCAACATACATTGTCCTGATGATGGATTGAATTTGGGATTTGAAACATCAACAAATTTCACATGTCACTGCGGAAAATCAGAAATCTCTCTCTACAAAATAAAAATTAAAATAAATTTGAGGTAAACTAGTTGTCAGTTGGGGTTATCTTGGGTGGTTGGGTGAAAATAATGGAATCCTCCCCACCTAGGTTCAATTCTCACAAGTTACATGATATATGTTGAGATTATTTACAATATACATATATTCCTTATATGGAATATGCGTTGTTGTACTTGTGAAAAAAAAATTGAGGTAAAATAGTCAATTTACCCTTGGTTTTGCTCCTTGTAAACTAGCCTAGATCCATCTTAACTTCGGATCTACAAAGCGTCGAGAGGGATCAAATATCTTAAGGTGAAAACCTCTTTTAGAGGAAAAGATATTTGATCCCTATCGACACTTGGTAGATCCAGAGTTAAGATGGATCTCAACTAGTTTATTCTACTAGTGTTATTTACATGGTCTATTCTAGTCTCATGTTGACATTATTCTTTTTTAAGATGAATTTATTAAATTGTGTCCCATAGAAGAATTATTTGGCACCAAGGTACCTTTCAACACAAAAAAAAATGGAATTTGTATGGCTTGGGACATATCAAAGAATGTAATATGAGAGACAATTGTTATGTATTTGTGTGAATTTCAGAAACATGCTTTGTCTCCCTCCCTTGCATCAAAAACTTCATGATTTCATGTTAAAAATGCACTTGCAAAGATCTAGACATTAAGGTTTAAGAATCCACCCCATCCCCATCCCCATCCCCATCCCCATCCCCACCCCCTTAATTCCATTATTAATATATCCCCAACATTATTTTAGCTAAATATTCAATGTCATGTTCATCCACAATGATGTTTTCAAATGTTCAATAGTTTTCTACATTTAACATGTGTGTTGAAGTTAGTTGAAGCTATTAATCATGTTTGTGAAAATTAAAAAAATACAAAGATTTATTGATTTCTTCGGAACATAATTTTTTCTTGATTATTGCTCAAAGATGTCATGAACAAATATATCAAATTCTACCAAAATTTATTTAAACAAAATGTTCTATTAAATATTTCAAGTTTTAGTAAACATCACAAATAAATACTCTATTTTTATATAGAAGCAATAATCATTTTACCATGTTATTCAAAACAAACTTGTGATGTATCTAAGTTAAATCACATAGACACTTTCAACCTTCAATTAAGAAACAAATGTTTTCATTGAGTTTTACTATATTCACATCAAACAACGATTACTTGAGTGTTTGGTATGGTCTCTTTTTATTTATTTGTATCAACATTTTGTAATATGTGAAAAATAATGGGAAAATGTCAACATTTTTAAAAAATGTGCAATTGGATTAATTAATTAGTAAAATTATAATACAATTACATCATTATTATCTATGTTTTATTGTAATTGTGAAAAGAAATAGATTTTCTCATAATTTTATAGTGAATCACATACAAGTGTTTGAGATAATGCCTCCATTATTGTGCTTACTTAGTTTGGATTGGGTTGTTGAGGAAGTTGAGAGATTCTCTCAACTTCTCTCTCTAAGATTAGGATTAGTTCACCTATATATATTTGATGTATCTCTGATTATTTGAATATAAAAATTAATTATTTTGTGTGTTATTCCTGTGCGTTTCTGCTCTCTCCAATTTCTAATATGGTATTGGAGCCACTACTAGCTTAAATCCCTCACGGGATGGCCAGGAAGATGTGAGAGCCATAAATTGTAATCTGTGTAAATAGATAGGATTAGTGCGTGTGAATGTAGAAAATTATTTTTTTAGAAATTGCTGTAAGTTTCTGCGCTTTCCATCGTTGGCTTAGAATTTTCTCTAATACTTGATTGCTACAGGCAGATCGTAAGGCCGAGTTGCCTCATCTTCACACAGCTGAAATTTCTGAAGAAAAAGTGCTGAATCATTGGTTCAGAAGAATGCCGAAATTGTCAATACAAGGAGAGGTCGAATTGCAATCATCATAAATTTTAGGAGAGTCAAATTTCTAATCGCTGTTCTCATGTTTTTTTTTTGGTCCTGGAAAGCTCCATCAAGTGTCTTGCTCAGATGAAATCTTTGAAATTTTCCAAATCTACATTTATGTTGGTGAACACCATATTGAATTGAAAGCCGAGAGGCGCTGGATTTGTTCAAGAAACATAGCTGTGATTATAATTTCCAGATGCGCTATAGCTTAAAAGGGGAGAGACAGTTATCTCTTCTCACAAGGATTATTGCTGATCTCTTTGCGGTAACGCTGTGAATATATAACACGGTTCTCAGCTGCGTTTCACCAATTTTATAACGCTACGATAATAATTTCATTTGGCACCAGTTGAAAATGAATTGCGTTTGGCACCAGCAACCGCAGATCCTTCATGAATACGGCAGCAATGAGGTGGAGGTCAGAGGAACTAAAGAATTATTAAAATCACTCACTGGGCAAAATCATTCACTGTGTAAGTTTTAGAGAATTCAGCGACATGGAACAAGGGAAAATCTTCTGCCAAGGAGGACGTGGGGAAGTTGGGGAAGCGTATTTCGTACAATTAAATCAGGGTGTGATCAAGGAGGAGAAGGTGGACTCGTTCAACATCCCCATATATTGTCCATGTGCAGAGGAAGTGAGCAATGAAATAGCGAAAGAGGGTTCATTCGAAGTACAACGATTGGAGCTTCTGAGACGATCAGAAAATGCTCCGAAGAAGGAAATGGAAGCCATAACACGCTCATACTCTGCAAAGAATGCATATGGTAAAAGACTGTCAAAGCAAATGAGAGTAGTGTTGGAAAGTCTTCTGAAACACCATTTTGGAGAAGAAATAATGGATGCGGTGTTTGAAGTTCATTATTTTTTTTGTGTTAAAATATGTATTGTAGTGTTGGGTTATAGCTTATATTTGTTATTATGAGATTTGTGTATTAGAGAACCAATTATTGAACAAATTAGCATTATTTAAATTAGTCGTTCTTGACGTTCTACAGGGATGAGAGAACAATTGGCTAATTTGATTGTGTGAATTTGTTATATGCTGATCTTGTTGTGCTACGGGCCAAGGAGCATCAGTTACAGGTTACAGTATGAGATCCATTTGTGTGAAGCAGGTCAAGTTGTTAGATTAGCTCTTGAACACATTCATTATTCAGACCATTTTCCTAGCCACTGATGGATCGCCGAAAGCGAAATATACGACAGATGGTGATTGGTCCATAGGATGGTTCATCACTTGTCAGCTATTATCGTGGAAGCCCCGACGAGCCGAGTTGTCAATACTATTGATCTTGCAAAGTTCATTATTGCTAGTCAGAAACAAATGTATTTTAAATGGGTTGAATGGTAGCTCGAAAATGGTGGAGAAAAGAGCGTTTTCTATGAGATCTCAGAGTGGGTACAAATGTTAATGAAGACCAGGGCAGACAAATATTTGTATTAAATTAGTGTGTTCTCCATTTCTGTAATGTAGGCATTAAGGGGGGGTGTTTGAGATAATGCCTCCATTATTGTGCTTACTTAGTTTGGATTGGGTTGTTGAGGAAGTTGAGAGATTCTCTCAACTTCTCTCTCTAAGATTAGGATTAGTTCACCTATATATATTTGATGTATCTCTGATTATTTGAATATAAAAATTAATTATTTTGTGTGTTATTCCTGTGCGTTTGTGCTCTCTCCAATTTCTAATAACAAGACATTGCATTACATTTCTATGAACTTTCCCAAATAAATACTTCAATAATTAAAACAAAAAATAGATCTCTATCTACATTATATCAAATATTTCAATAAGTAAGATACAGATTAGATCTCTATCTACATTTTACATTCTATCTAATCCAGTTTGAAAATATTTCATTAAGAAATTTCGAAATTTGTTGTAAACGAGTATATATAAACACATTAAAGGTATTTCCAATTATGTGCTGCATAGAGTGCCACACCAAGCGTAGGCCGTTAAAAGATTAGAAAGAATATTAATATGAATTACATTTCTATGTTATAAAAGGAATTTGTTAAATTAAAAATGATTAGGTGCAGATTGATAATGTATAAGTGTTTATGATATTACAATTGGTTTGTTATCATTTTTAAGGATTATAAAAAAAAAAAATTTTGATGCAAAATATTTAAAATAATTTTGATGTAAAATATTTTGTTACATCTAAAATTTTTGTGATTCATAATTTAGATAATTTTTTTGAATTGACCAATTCAAAATAATATGATTAATTCAAAAGAAATTTATCTAAACAAAATATTTTTCTAAAAATATAAAGAAATAGAATCTTAATTTCCATTCTGATTTTATTCCTGTAAATATAAGAATCATAAAATTTTTATCTAAGAAAAATATTTTTCTAAAAATATAAAGAGATAAAGTCTTATTTTCCATTCCAATTTTATTTTTGTAAATAATAATATGAAAACCCATAATTTTTTTTTAAGTGATTAGACACTTCTACATTTATCCATATTAGAGTAAAACTGTATAATATTTGAAATTTAGTAAGTGTATCTGAGTTGTCTTGAGTGCGATTTTTTGGAGTTTTCTGTGTCGGAATCCTGTAACCAATCAAACTTTTGTTTTCAATGAATTCCTGCCAGATTTTAGAGAAATTAGACCAAGAAAGTCCACCAAAAAAACTTTCAAAAAATCTCACAAAAACAACTCCAACTATATCCTTTATAGAATTATTAAAATAAAAATATTTAAAATACCCATTCTCTACTATATTTTTTTGTTAAACACAACCCTAATAGATTCGAGAGGCCGGAGGCTATGATGTTATAATGCAAACCTTTATTGCTGAGCGTTTGGTGACATGGATGGCATTCCTAAGATTCGATTGTAATCTCACGTTTAATAAAATGATAAGAAACCAGAGACACTGGATGCCCACAAATCTGATTCCATGGTCCATGTAATAAACCAATTATTCTTTGTTCTTTCCTTCTGCAACTTGCTTGTTTTTGTGATCTTTGACAATGATGTCCCAAGGCGGTTTGTTCTTGTTTTGCATGAGAAATATTTAATATTTATTTTGGGAATTGGAGGATAGGATTTGGGAGGATATCAAATATGCAAAGTTGCACATGTATGTTTATTTGAATAAAACTTTTTCATAATACTCAACTTTTTCATGTTACCTCTTATCATTTGGAGGGATATTACCTGAGTATTTAATTACAATTTGGAGGGATATTTGATATTTATAGTGGAGGGTAGGATTTGGGATAATATTTAATTTTTAATTGGAAGATAGGATTCAGAAGGGTAGCAGTTATCCAAATTGCCTTTTTCATATTTCTTTCACATTTAATTTTTAATTTGGAGGGATATTTAATATTTATATTGGATAGTAAGTTTTGGGATAATATTTAAAGTGAAAGGATATTTAATATTCATATCAGAGGAAAAGATTTGGGAGGATAATAGTTATCTAAGTTGTCATTTTTATGAATGTGAAATTTTAAAGTTTTATATTAACAAAACTTTAAACTTTTCGATATTTCTTTTATTTGATAAAGATATTGCTTTTATGATTTCACTTTACAGAAGAAAGATTTTTTTTTCAGAATAGAGGGGTTTAATATAATTTTCAAAATAGTTATTTCTATAATCCATTATAAGAAACTAGAGAATAAAAAGAGAACAAATAAATTATACATGTTAAATTAAGTTATATTTTTTTAAAACAAATATATGAAAAATCACAAGTTATATATTTTTTTAAACAAACATATCATTGAAAAAAAGTATAAAACAAAAGATAATAATTATTAAATGATGATAATGATGGTTTAATATTTTTTTATATTATTTTTAAGTAATATTATTTTATATAATTAAAAATAATTATATTATTTTTATTTTCTATAAGGGATTGGTGTTGCTTCTTTGTTATAGTTTTAGTGATAACACTAAGGTATACATTGTTTGGTGTTTTTTTTGGGCGATTTGTATGTTTATTTTATTTTATTTTTTATTTGCCTTCACACTACACACAAAACTAGTTCGGGGTTTGAACCAAGGATGTCATAGGGATATTCTTATTAGTGCACCTTATTGCTTAGGTTTGAACCAATGATGTCATAGGGATTTCCTTATTAGTGTTAGGAGTAAAACAGCGAAAAACAGTAAGAATTTATCCAGACGAATAAACATAAAAGGTCAGCAACAAATCATTAACATAAACACACATATTTAACCGGGAAAAACCCCAAACTCCGGGGAAAACCCATCCTAATGAAATTTCATTAGCATTGGCCAAAACCCTGACCAATCCGGCCAAGTGAGCCTTCACCACTCACCTCCAAGCCTTCCTTACAATGAAGTCTTCCCAGCCTTTTATAGGCTCCATTACATGCAATACCATAGGCTGAAAACTATGGGTGCACAAAACCATGTGCCCCAAAACCACCACTGTTTACCCTAGTCCACATTGACTCTACCCCGAGTCAAATTTACCTAACAATTCCCCCCTTAAACTTGACTTGGGGCTTCTTGACTAAATCCAGCCAAACCTGCTAAGTGAAACAACCCCGCTCACTCTAGCTCTTCCCCCCTCAAATTTTTTACCCAGGGTAATTGTTAATTTGGCATCCCCCCTATCACCTAGGTCTAACCCAGACTTTACCAGTGATTACCCAGGGGTACGCATGCCATACCAGGTCTTACAGCAGTATGCCCATTTACATGTAAAAAATTAACTCCATTATAAATTTTTTTGTTTCATTGTTGCTGGTCTTTGTATGACCATTCTCTACATTCATACATGATCATCAAAGCCTCATCACCGAGCCCATTCTACGCATAACTTCTTCATTAACAAAGTCTCTGCGCTCAAGCCTCGCATGCGAGGCAATAAAAAAATAATCTTCTGAGCCTTATCCATTTTTGTCCGTGAATGCCCTTCCTCGTTGTATTTTATTATTCTGGATCTAATTTCCGACTTCTCCGTTCCTAATCTAGGCGTCTGTTCAATAGCCTCTTCTTTCTGTCCACTGCAAAAGTACCGCTCCCAATGGTGAGCACGAGCTGGAGCTAACGCTTGCTTGCCCTTCAATGCCGTCCCAGGCTTCTTGGCAGATGACTCGGAGGGCTTGACCGCAATCACGGACCTTTTGACCCTCATTACCATCCATGTCCTCTTCAGATTCGGATTTCAACGATTTGATCACACCATCGATCTTGATATCTATAGTGATGACAAATTATGGATGTTGGCATAATCCACACCTGAGCATCTCACAAATTTTTCACGCATTCCTCGGTCATAACGTTGCTCCTTAGTGAGAATGAGTTTTAGCTCTGCCGACTGCGACTCCGGCTTTGTCAAGGAATCCACCATTTTCAGAGATAGTTGTGATCATTCATGTCGATCCACAGACTGTACACGAGCACCATCTCACCGAGCAGAATTTGGGGCAATCGCATCGTCCAGCCAGGTTTCAGCAATTCATGGCTCGCTCTAGCTCACAACGCAGATTCCTCGCTACCGCTTCCATGCGAAAGTGGCCGTCCTGACCAGACTTCTGTTCATCGCTCAGAGTCACACCGTCGGCACATAAGAAGGCGCCCATCCAGTGATTTCCAACGGCGCCCATGTCCAGGGATTGATCCTCGGCCTCGTCTGATGCCTCTGCCTTCATATGTTCTATGCACAATCATGTTCACACACAGATCTATTCAGATCTAATGCCCCTTTACTCGCAGATCTAGATCTTCAACATCAGATATGTCAGATCTAAACAAATTTCGCACAATATCCAGCATCTTCATCCAATGTCTTCACATCGGTGGTTTCACAATGCAGCAACGAAATCTTCAACATCAGACTTTCTTTCGTCTTGGGTCCAATCATTTCACAGCGAACCGGGCACTGTTCTCAGCTCACGACAAAGCACGGCTGCAAATAATCAACACAGCTCCTCTGCGACCTCTTGCTGGTTCACTACGCCAGTGAAATCAAGAGCAGAGGTGGGAAGCCTCTGCTTGTCCACATTTCCAACCTAGCCGAGCCCTCTCTCTACCAACAATCGATCCACACCAGATCTGCTAGATCTGTCTTTTGCATGTGCAATTTCATTTGTGATAAAACGCTACACAACAGATCCAACACCTTCACAGGAAGATATGTCCAATCAAACTGCACATAGATGATCCAACTTCTTTTTCTTCTTGCAGAATCCATCGATGCCTGCTCCGATCCTTTCATGATCTGAGCCTGGATTCGATCAATATGAGCTTGTATTTTACACCGATCTTCCCCATGCCAAGATCCATCGAACGCCCTTTCTAATCATCTGACCGTCGACTTAATCCACGAGCTTCTGCTCGTTCTCCCTGCTCGATTTCTTCTTCGAGGCCGACAGACCTGATCCTGGCGCTACCCTCATGTGGCCCGGGCTCGTGGCCCAAATGCACCGCATAGAACTTGAATATGGCTTTCTCCAATATGTCGTTCTCAGTGATTCGATCCACCACTAATGACATCAGATCGACCGTTCTTTCTTTTCAAATCTGCGATCAGATCCCTCCAGCAACCGAGCTATCTTGAGCCCAGAACTGCGAATAGATTTAGCAGTCAAATAAACCCTTGAAAACAGAGGCGTCTCCTCTGAAGCCAAAATGGCTCTGATACCAATTGTTAGAAATTATGCACAGCAGAAACAATATATAATTTACTCAGAAAAATAAACATAAAAGGTCAGCAACAAATCATTAACATAAACACAAATGTTTAACCGGGAAAAACCCCAAACTCCGGGGAAAACCCATCCTAATGAAATTTCATTAGCATTGGCCAAAACCCTGGCCAATCCGGCCAAGTGAGCCTTCACCGCTCACCTCCAGGCCTACCTTACAATGAAGTCTTCCCAACCTTTTATAGGCTCCATTACATGCAATACCATAGGCTGAAAACTATGGGTGCACAAAACCATGTGCCCCAAAACCACCACTGTTTACCCTAGTCCACATTGACTCTACCCCGAGTCAAATTTACCTAACAATTAGTGCACCTTATTGCTCAATAATCTACATATTGTGGATGTCTTGTTAAGTATAATCTAAAACTATTTTTAATTGGATAAGAGTCCTTATTAAAAAATAGAAAAATATGTTAATAATCCAAACCTCATAGATCTTTATTAAAGGTAGAAGTATTTTCCATAAAATATTTCTAGGAACATGTTTTACATGCTCTAATTGCATGGTTGAATCTTGAAATTGTGTAAAAAAAATTAAGTACTATTTTTCTTAGTAACAGATAAAGATATTAAAATTTGACCATTTTGATGGGGAAAAATGTCCCACCAATAATTAGGGGGTCTCCCCAATGTGAAGTCTCAATTAGACCTCACGTTGTTTGGGATAGGAGCTGCATCTCATATGTGAGATCGACTGCCACCATGTTGATTTCACTCTTGGCCGTCAAAATACAAAGATGTTAGCGTGAGACAATAATGAAATGCCCCGAAAATGGGAATGAAATCAACCTATGTTTGATAACCTATGGAGCATAATAAAAGAATATAACAAAAAAATAACAAGAAGGTGTATATCTCAAGAAGAGACAGTTAGCTAAAACCATCTAAGATATACACAAATGAGAATGTACTAGAATTTTGCTACAAATTAGTTCACAATAAATTACTAGTATAATATGGAATGAGAAAACAAAGATTCAAAGCAAGCATATAATACATCAACCACGAATTCGCTCATCAACATATACCCAATATGTAAGCACACATGCACCCACAGTAAAAGTACGAAACAAAGATTACAAATACCATGAAGATACATGGGAATAAACGCCAAAATTTCAGAAATTCTCATTATTCATGCTATAAACTCATGTGCATGTCCAAAAAACCAATCAAGACCCAATAGTGGAATGTAAGTTTCTCACTCCATCTTTAAGACAAAATCTTAGCCTCGCCACAACTCACCCTCTATCTACCAAGAGCATAGTGCTTCTAGCTCCCTAAGCAAAAAATTGCTCTTTAATTTCTAGTCAAGGTCAAGTGCTAAAAGTCCACTCTAAATGTGGCATGAGGGTATATATATGCAAATGGAGAGGTATATTTTCACCTTCCCCATGACCTTTCGTATTCCTTATGACCTTTCATATTCCTTGTAGTCATAGTCGCACTTTTTAGTCACAATAACCCTTGTAGTTGCAACCACAATTCCTAGTGGCAGTGACCCTTTGTAGTCGCAATTGCAATCGTTGGTACAATGACCCTTTTATTCATAGTCACAATTTCTAGTGATAGTGGCATTTTGTAGTCACAATCACAATTTCTAGAGACAGTTGCAGTTTCAGAGTGCACCTTGGATTTGTCATATGTGATGAGAACAATCTTAGTCACAAGACACATTTGTAGAGGGTAGTGAGTAAGTTGCAAATCTCATCAGCAAAGGCTAGTCACAAATCACATCAGTAGAGGCTAGATAGGCTAGTCACAAATCGCATCAGCAGAGGCTAGTCACAAATTGTATCAAAAAGTGTTAGATAAGCTAGTTGAAAATCGCATTAGCAGAGGCTAGCCACAAATCTAATCAATAGAGGCTAGATAGCCTAGTCACTAATCACATTTCTAGAAGCTAGGCAGACTAACACTACAAGTTCTGTTTGCAACTTGTGACAAAGGGAGAAAATACAAATCCTTCAAAGTTTAAGGAAAAGCTTGCAAGGATGCAATGCAACCTGAGTAAGGTCAAATGAGTAATAAAGTTTAAAAATTCACAGGGAAAGGAACCTAAGGAACTTTCAAGTGGAGGAGACTTCGAATTCATTATTTCCTTCGAATGCAAGTATGGATGAGCCAAATTGATCCTTGTGAAAATATATCAACGTTGAACCATAGATGAATCGTAATGCATCTTATAACCTTGTTGACGTAATAGTATTTGATGCCATTGTGAGTTGCTACTAATGGCAGTAAGCCTCCCATTCTAACTGCAACCTTGTCCAAAATTTTGAGCATACAAAAGACATAGATAAGTATATCCCCGACAACATCTTAAAAAACTAATTCCTTTATTGTATATAAAAATCAATAGAGAGGCAACGTTTAAACATCCTTTGCAAGAGATTAGAGAAATTTTGAGGTAAAAAATGGGTCTCAAAACAAAAATCTACGATCAAAATCAACTTTATAAGAACCAATAGGATTCAATATGATGATTTCAGCCACGGGGGATGATTAACCATTTTTGGAGTAAAAAAGTAAAAATATTAAGAAAAATAATAATAATAAATTAATTTTCAACTTATCTCCCTACAATTTTACTCAAATTTCAAGTGGGAGCATTCGTTGGATGAATAATTTAATTCTTCATCTAAGAAGTACCCATGTTGCATACTTTTCATGGACCCGGCTACACGAAAAATGATAAATACATGAAAAACGTGATTGAAATCACATTTTTCATGTATTTCTTGTTTTTCATGTAGTTGAGTCCATCAAAAGTATGCAAAATGGTACTCCTTTGATGAGGAATTAATTTTTACATCCAATGAGTGCTCTTGCTCGAAATTTGAGTAAAACCATAGGGAGTTAAGTTGAAAATACGAGTTGAAAAATTAGTTTTTCTTTTTTTCCCTCTAAAATTTGATGATACAATCTAATCTTGTTTTATTATTTCAACTATTATTTTATAATATTCCTTATTAGGCCCATTTTAAACCTACAAATTTCTATAATGTGAATGAATGGAAAATTCCATAAACCCCAATGATGAAGACAAAGCAAGACAAGTAAGCAGAGGAGATGTGCCTCATAGAAATACAAGCACATGTAGACTTGATGATAACTAAGTTATTAATGGGTTTTGATCATTACAAATGACAATAAATTCTTTAAAACTTTGAAAAGCACAAAGAAATCCAAAATTTAGATATATAAAGAAACAAATTAGATAATATTATAGTGGCTACAACATACCATATTGTTATTCTCATTTGAAAATACATTTTTAAATAATAAAAATCAATTAAAATAATTAATTGATATATTTTCTCAACAAAAAATAAAAATATCAAAATACCTAAAAAAAAAACTATGGAATATTATTTTGTACCACACAATATTTTATCAAAAAAATGATGGAATATTATCGTGAACCACTCATTATTTTATCTGGAAAAACGTTGTCATAAATAAAAAATACAACAATTTAATTGAATGATCATAAACTAGAAGAGTAAAAATAATTATGATAAATAACATATATTGCAAAAGAATTCAATCATTTCACTTTAACAGCCATTATCCATGAATTTTATACCACTCACATTCTAACAACCATAAACAATGAAAAAATAATTATAATAAATGATGAAGATTGCAAAGGAATCCTATTGTTTTCCTCCAACAATCATCATCCATAGATTTTATACCACTCACATTCTAATAACCATAAACAATGAAAAAGTAATTGATAGAAGATTGCAAAGGAATCCAATTGCTTCCCTCCAACCATCATCATCCATAGATTTTATACCACTCACGTGTCACCCACATTCTTGACAACATTGTTTACCAACAAAATTTATAAAATATTTAGAAAGATTCTACTTACCTTCCACACCACACATATATATAATGAAAGCTACTTTATTGTTTCCCTTCCATTATTTGCTTTAATGTTTTAAAGAAACTAACACCATGTCAAATGCAAAGGGAATACGTAAAGCTCATATTGAGAGAGACATATATATAATAAATAATGGTTTATTATTTTACACATTTAGTATTTTTTCAAACCAATTTTTTTTAAACTTATTTTGATGGGATACAAAATAATTTTCTATCATTTTGAATTATATGTGATAAATATTGTGCAAGTTGAAATTTCTTATTAGATAATGGCTAAGTAATGGTGGCAATATATTTTCCTTATCCTTTTGAATATTATATATATTGTATAGGTTTTTTATTTTAAATGTGTTTATGATATAATGGCTAAGCAATGGTGGTTTTATTGGGATTGACAAAATTTTACAATTGTGATTTATGAGAAGGAATTTTTTTTTAACGTTGTTAATTAGTTTAATTATTTTTATATGTTAACTTATATTCTCATTGCATTTTAGTAGCTAGATCTTACGTGAGATTATTATATTTTCAGCTGTATATTTGGTGACAAATGAGAGGAAAATCATTTTTTAGATTTAACATATTTATACAAAATATTTTTCTATTTTATTGTGGTTATAAAAGTTATTGATTAATTTATCAAGGGATGTGGTAACTAGATAGTTAGGATTGGATACAATAAATCAACGAAGAAGAATACTTTTATATCAATTTTCTTACACCTTACATTATAAATTGTTTTTATTTATCTACATGCAAATAAATAAATAAACTAAAATATTATTAACGCATAATACAAAGTTTGTAAGCCTAATGGGTTAGCTTGAGAGGTGGGTACTCTGAATTATAAGAAGGAGGTTGCAGGGTCAAGTCCTTGGGTTGGATGTATCTATGAATATTGTAGGCCTAAGTCGATGTCTCTATTAAGTTAAGTTTCCAAATATGCAACTAATTGGTTTATCCTAGGTACCATCTTTAGACTAATAAGTGTCGATTAGGTTTCAAGAGATATGCATTTCATAAAAAAAATATACGAAGTTCATAGAAAAATATAATAAAATAAAACTTCACTTAAGTTATCACCTAACTATGAGGTTTTGAATAATTAATGATATACCTCACTTAAAACTATACTGATTAGTTATATATAATTAAAATGAACCAAATGCTCATATAACTAGTTTAAAGAAACTTTGAATATACAATTTCCAACAATAACATATTGACATAACATAACCTTGAAAATTAAATGACATAAACATAATAGAGTTTAACAAAAGGGAGAACACCCACTGCAAGTAATAAAGTCTATGGTATTCCAATAGGAGCATGAAAATCTTAACAATATAGAAGAAATGGAGCATAGATTAGACTAATATTACTTTTTTTTTCTAAGTGAGACTAATTCTATTAAGTATAAAAGTACTAGTACAAAACTGCCACAGCTGCTGCTATGAAAGCCAGACAGCTGGGGTTGATAAGCAAGTTGTTCTTAAAAAACCTGGATCGCCCATAGCGGGAAACCGATCCTGTAAACATAATAATCTGGGCCGCCCATGATAGGAAAACCGGCCTTAAGTTTATGCAAGTCATAGAGACAGAAACATATAGACTGAAAACAAGACTAATATTACTTTATTTAAAATTTATTTATTTATTTATTACATGTTCAATATGTTACACTACTACTAACTTAGCTCCATACAATTATTCAAACAAATACAATTAAAATAGTACTATTAAAACCTATTATATGAGTAATATAAACTAACTTAGCATAACAATCATCTTAAAGCATGGAAAGAATTAGTGAAACTACTTGTAATTAGGGTCCTATCTTGACCTCCTTAATTTAGACAACCTAGGAGGTAGTTAATTGTTGTATGATATCATTCTTTTTCAATAAGGTCCATTCAGTAGTAGTGGATGGTATTTAATGTAAAAGGGTACACTTTATAAGGCCCATAATATAGTTGGTAGTTTTAGTTTTTTCTATAGAATATATATTTAAAGCAATAGGAGACAAAGAAATATTTGTCTTATGTTTTGTATTTGGAGCTTTGTTGAATGGAAGGTCACCCCGCCTAGGTAAGTGAATATTTTACTCCTCTTCACATTATTAATATTAAAGGTATGTTTATATATTTTATCTTATTGTCTCTTATTTCTTGTTACTCTTCAATTACATTCTTTGTATATGTGGTTTTGTTTCAATTTTCAAGGGTTAGGGAACACCAAAAGTGGTATCAAAGCACTTTCCTGAGCTAGTATGCTTTTGCATTTTATTAGAATATCCTTTGAATTTAGAAAGATGTTTTGACATCTTTAAAAATAATAATTATCTAGCATTCAATGACTACAATTATGGTTGGGTTATCCTGGATCTTTTCTTTGGTGATGTTAAAAGAATTTCTTAAATAGCATGAAAATACTGAAAATACCATAAATGTGACATCCTTGAAGAAGCAACACAAAATGAAGACACTATAGATAATGCACCAAGATTTGTTAATGAAGTTCACTCACAATGTGTGAGATACATCTCTGGGCCCAACTTCAAATTGGATACGCATCTATATTATCTCAGCAAAATAATGGAAAGTACTTCAAAAAATAGATGGAAATACCTCACTTATGGGAGAGACCTGAAATTCTACTCCTTGAATCACAATTTTGACTGGATTGGTGGATTCCTTGTAAAATTTCGTGAAAATGAGCATAAACTTGACCAGGCTCTGTAACTTTAACCTCTAGACCCCTTGGGGAATCTTCAAGGTGTCATACTAGTTAGAAAATTCTAGGAATATCCTATAGAATATTCCCTAGAATATACCACAAAATATTTCTTGAAAAATGTGCCCACGATATGGTTCTTGTTGCAAAGAGTTACGTTCGACATTCTCTCCATGACCCGACCCCCTCCTTCGTCTGAATGCCTAAGAAGATTTAAATCTTGTTGGCTCGATGAACTTTACAAAATTCCACTAGTGGTTCTTTGGCAAGTGGTTATGTTGGTTTGTGGGAGGCCCAGGGTCAAACCCCATAGGCTCCCCATTTGTGCGATTGGTTATGATTTTATATGGTAATATGGTTCGTATGAACCATATATATATATATATGTTGTAGGTTGGTTGGGCCCACATGGCCGCTAACTAGGTGCCACTGGCACCATTTGATTGGGCCATGTAGAGCCTTCCCATTCACCCACATGTGCACCCAATCACCCTAGTCATGCCACCTCGTATGCCTAGTAGGATTCCATGTCATGTCGCATGGAGTGTCTAGTTGTCTACACATGGTGCTCTTGATGGTACCACGTGGAACCTTCTAGTTGTACCACATGGCACTGTCAATGCCAAATTTTTGCATGTTTACACAAAAATTCAGATGAGCATAACTTTGTCATACGGACTTGAACTAAGGTGTTGTTTGCATCGTTGGAATCATCTTGATGAGATCTATGACTTGGTGCAAATTTTTTAAGTTTTGAGGAGCTCTTTGGAATCATTCTAGATCATTAGTGAAGAGTACTTGTAGGAAATATAAGTGGAACCACATTGTTGGAAACTCTTACACCCCTTATTAAACATGTTACCCACAAAAAATGGGTGACATCTAGGAGAAACTTTTCTCCTATTTATCTCTTCCACCCAATAGCTAGTAGCTCCTGAGAGCCACTTTGTAGTTGATGCAACATGGCATTCATATATCTGCCATCTGCATCAGTATTATGTTTCCTCACCCATTTGTCAAGAGCACGTGTTGGAAGGTGGGCTTTTGATTAAAAGGTATTTTATTCATTATGCAATCAGGTTCTTATGCTTATTTGTGTTTGGGAATTTTTACATGGATTATGGGGTGAAATGGAAGAAATAAGGGCCTTGGATGTATTATTTTTCCCTCACCTTAAATGGTGATTTAATTTTCTATCCTAGTCTAATGGGACCTCCCCTAATGGAACATGGCTTTAGGAAGGGGTACTACTTGGGAAGCCATGATTGAGATAGCATAGCCCCATCTATCAATATTCCATACTTTCTGTTAGCCAGCTATAAAATTTGTTATATCAAATGTTGGCTAAATCATTTTTGGAGCCTTCAAGAAACAAGTTTTATTGCTAAAAAATGTTATCTCTTGAAGACTCTTGAAGGCCTCATGCCTCTGTCCAAATCTTCACTGTTGTTCCCATTTTATACTCTGAAATTCTGTTGATTTCATGAGAAAAGACTGCTGCAAAATCACCATTTTTTCCCTTCCTTCACTCAAAAACTAACCTTCATTTTGCTCCCCTTTTTCTCATAGAAATCCTCTATTTTCATGTTTCCCCTTCTTCCATTCATGAAAATAATTTTTACATAGTTTAAAACTCATTTTTAATACTATGCCAAAACCCCCAAATCCATCAAAAATTTTGAAAAATTGCATAAAAATACATATTTTTGTATAAAGACTTAAGCCCTCGTGGGCTAAGTCCTAACCACTTCCCCTCCATACGCCTTGGTGCTAGAACCAAGTGCTAGCCATCCAAGTGCTTATCGCATCGAAGCATTTTAAATTAGCGCAAGTCTTTTGTTACAAAAAACCCCGATGCCAATTGGCCTTTTGTACCAAGCCCCGATCATACCATCTCTCCATACAACCCATGGGCCCGCAATCGGGCGCTAAATAATTGTGAAAATTCATCTCCAATCCATTATTTTCCTTTGTATATCAAAAAACCCACTTACCCAAAGTTTTGGTCTAATGCGTTGAATTTATGTTTTTTAATGTAAAAATGGGTAGATCGAAAAGACCGCATCAAAACTTCCAATGTGATTAGCCCATTGTATTAAGCTCCACCCCCCGTTGCTTCACTCCATATAGCTTACGCCCGGGACCAAGAGTTTAAGTCTCGAGGCGCCAATCGCATCGCAAAGATTTCAAATGGTTAGATTGAAAAGCCTAAGCCCGACCTCCGATTGCAATTGGCCCTCATATGCATAAGCCCTGGGCCTATTCGCATTCCATATAAACCCGGGCCCCGCAGACGGGCACCATACATTTCATATATATATATATATATATATATATATATATATATATATATATATATATATATCACGCCCCAAAACCTTTGTTTTATTTAAATTTTTTGGTTTTCATATAAAATAAAGAGTCTCGCTCGTTCATTGGTCGGGACCTATCCTCCGCCGTTGATCGTTGGCCAATCTAATGGCCCACGCAAAATCGCATCGGGAGTTTTATTGGGCGCATCAAATGTTTCTCCACCCCCGATTGGCCATCCCTCCGATGCATTCTCCATCGTCGATCTGATCTGCAGATCGACGGTCCATACTCAATCGCTCCGTCGCGCTCCTAGTCCTTTGCCCCGCCGATGCCTGTGCCTCTGATTACATCCAGACCATCCACATGTCCAGATCGGACCATCTAAGATGCTTTTCCTGACTTTGGTAAAATTTTATGTGGTCCCCCTCATAATGTTGCATCGGCCAAGTCCCAGCCATTGATCTCTACAGATCAATGGCCCCCATTAACCCAGTTCTCCGCTTTGTTCTATTTCCATTAACCCCCAGATCAAATCTCCAATGTTGATCTTTCGTATCTAACGGCTCTTATTAACCCCGCCAAGCCCGACCCCTGTGGGTCCTGCCTCCCTCTAGAGCCAATATCTGTCGTTCATCTCAGATCCGACGGCCTAGAATGAAACCACCCCTCCTGCTTCCGCCTGTGCATCTTGTTTAAATTGCGCTCGCTCTCTGCCGTTAGATCTGAGGCCCCAGATCTGACGATCCTTGTCCTGAGTTGCGCAACTTTGAGCACGGAAGATAATTCTCAGAAATTATGTGATATAGGTGGTTTTCTAAATCCACATGTCGGGCAGGGATGCATATCGTGTTCCAAAAGGCAAAACCACCTCCCCGCCTTTTCGCCGCGTGAAAAACCTCTATTTTCCTCCCTGAAACCATTTCCCCTCTTTTCTCTTGTATGATATCGAGCGCGCCCTCCACCGTTGATCTCTGCAGATCAACGATTTAGATCTAAACCTTCATTTGCATATCGCCCTCCGCCTCTACCAAAGGATTTCAATGGGTAATCTCAATCGTTGATCGCCTGGGCTGATCTCATCCGACGGCCCGAGTTATATCTGAAACCTCGAATTTCGTTTAACCATTTTTCCTCCAAAGCAAAGGTTTTAAACCTTTTTCTCTGCATTTTTCTTCTGTTTCATTATAATGGGCCTCTCCACTTTACGTTTTTCAACTGACCCCCACCGTCGATCCCTGCGCGATCGACGGATCCAATATATCTTCTCCCTTTGCTCTCCTTTGGCCTCCTCTAAACCAATCCCAACCGTTGGATGATGCCATCCAATGACCACGCTCCTCCCTACAACCTCTACTGTAGTAAAACCCAAGAACACGGGATTTTATAATATAGTTTTTTATTTTGCAGGTGTCTGAATGGTTTTTCGTCATCTTAAAAATAAAGTCGAAGGTTGGGAATGACAATTCCCATGCCTTTGATTCATCAAAGGGAACCATTCGCAGGGCTCAAACTCCACGTCTCATCAATGCTTCATGGGAATTGATGCCTTGAGAGCCCTGCGCGGTCTGCACAGCAACAAGACATAGTGTTATTTAATCAAATTAAAATAGTATCAGTGTTGAAGACCTGCCACAACAGAAACAAAAGATTGAAGACCAGTTTGGGGATTACGACTAAGATTGATTATCAAAAGCCTAATCGTCCAAATTAAAACACAATTAAAGAAAATCATAAGTGTTAACAGACAAGAAGGCCTCCACCACCTCAACATAGGCGAATTGATTCCTCTCAGCTACCACAGTGCCACCTGTAGCCACAAGCATTCAAACAGAGGCCGAAGTTATTGATCAAAAGAAAATATTTGCCTCAGCGCAGCCAGAGAGTTAATTCTGCCAAAGAACTTAATGCAAAAATATCAGCAGAGTTAATATTACATGACACAGAGCCTTAAAAATCAACATAAGCTCCCACCGAGCTTAATTCTTAAATGTAAAATAATTAATACAGAGGACACATATGTAAACTTCTTTATTGAGCCCCTCAAAGGCCGAGAAGTCATTAGTTTGTATTCATTGCCTTGGGAGATCTTTTATCAGATCCCACCTCCTCATTCTTCTATAAATACTTATGTAGAAGATGAAACAATGTTGGTTGCTGAACTTTGAAATATACTTGAGCTTGAGACTTATACTTGTAAATAGTGTTCACTGGCTCATGGAGCTCTGCTTGTGATAAATAAGTTAGTTTGGGAAGTGTAGATGATTGCTAAACTAAAGCATTGGACTTAAAGATGTAACTGGTTTGGAGCATCAATACAAGCTGATTTATGGGATCCTGGTCTATGTCGACGGTGATGTTATTTCTTTTTGTGAATTGTTATTTTATTTCTGTTTCCACTGTGTTCATTTTCTCTTATAAAGAACAACATGCATAGAGTTAGGGCCTACTGTATATCAGTACCCTTCTCTGACTGAAAATCTTTATCTACATGTTTTCTTCCAATTTGTGTTATTTAGGAATGATTTAAAAAATTCCAAGCAGTAGGAATGTTGGCGTTCCCTCGTCCTCCTGTTTAGCTAAATATTATTCCCGAATGTTATTTTCATTTCATGTTAAGTAGAGATGAACTAAGGAAGATATGGTGTGCCCTAGTCCTAGTTTTATCCCAAAAGACTGTCTAAAAGTTTCCCTTGGAATGTGTTAAAAACCGACTAGTTTCAAAGTACTTACCAGATCTTAGGCCATTCTGTGTTATCTTTGTGTTTGTCTTTAAAGTTACCAAGTAAAGCAGAGCTAGGAGAGGATTTGTGGTGAGCCCGGCCCACTAGTTTCTTCTCCAATAGTTACCTTCAAGTTTCTCTCTGTTTTTATATGTTTTCTATCGAAAGTATATCAAAGGCTGGCTAGTTTCAAAGTACTTACTAGATCCTGGATTGCTTTTCTGTCTTTCTTAAGTGTTTGTCAAAGGCTGGCCAGTTTCAAAGTACTTACCAGATCCTGGGCTGCTCTTTGTTCTTCATTTGTTTGAATTTCCCTTCTTGTTGTATCATTTCATTCCATAAATCAATCTTCAGAGAGATCCTTAGACATAGATGACTTGCCCCATGGACCACTCTTGCCTCTTTTTGTTTCAATTAAACCCTATTATGAATCCATATCCCAATGGACTAAAACCTGCAATTATCTATCTTTTTGGCCAAATCTTGTTCAGATTGCTTGCAACTTCACACCTTTGAAACTCTTTGCATTTAGGACTTTCCACCTCAAACAATAATCATGCTCAACCATTCAAAACAAAACAAAACCCTTGGCCTTCATAACTAGCCTAATATCATTACCCAAAACTTCAAAGACAACTCCATCTTTGCACTTATTGGAGAGATCCCTCTCCGGATTCAGGAGGGCTAGATCCTAGAATCCCAAAGTGGTTGAAATAATGTTGTTTCTGTGATTGGACTTTGCCAATATTTCTAATCACAGATTCCTAACACTTTCCAATTTCAATCTTATATTATGAACCCTTATTTCACCTCCCTTCTTTGGGTCAAATAACTATTGGTTTATTGGGATTATGCATCCACACGTCCTCATATCTTGCGTAGGGCCTAGAAATGCACTTTGGGAGGTTAAAGTAACTAAAAGAAAAAGAAAGAGCATATGATGGCCATAAGAAAAAGAAAAAGAAATACGAAAATGAAAAATATGGTTGAGACTTATAAACTAGCATGAAGGTGGTATTCTTGCTTGGGAACACCCTGTGCTAAACAACACTGCAATCTTAGCTAAACAACTAAAGAGAGAAAACAAGTCTTAACGGACCATATCAAAATAATAATCTACAACATGTCTTCCATGGTTGCCATCTGCTTCCTTACATAAGTGGTGAGCTTCCTCACCCTTGGCTCCACTCATTAAAGCCACTACTTCCATGCATGGAGTCTCCCTCCAAAACTGGGTTGTCCCACAATGAATGCCACTCCTCCATGGTAGCATTGTTGATTTGGTCAAAGTTGACCTAGTCTATGTGCTCCAACCCATTTTAACACATAAGGGTGCTTTATCAAGCCACTAAAGTGATCTCCTTTCACATTAGCAGTGATTTTATTCCTACAAAGGAGATTTATGGGTCTCCATACCCTCTTATTCAGCAAATTAAGAAGAAAAAGCAAAAATTAATATTCCAACTAGCTCATGGCTAATCGGGAATATTACATACTTCCACACTAAAGGCTTCAACCCTTAGAACCATTGCAGACCACACTTCATCAAATTTCATACTGGATCCTACAGTTTTAACACAACTCAACATAAAGATCATCAATAATAAACATAACCCAGACTTCAATCAAAACTGTGAGATCATTATAATCAGAGCACAGTAGTAAACCCAGATTTCAGAATCAGTATGCAAAATCAATCTCAAGCCTGATCATTCATTATCTTAAAATACATATGCTACTTCACTTTAGTGATGCCACATGTATACACGCTTTCCTTCACACCAACTTGCGTATAGATCTGAGAACACTGAATTTATAGAATATGATCAATCTTAGAACTAGATCTAAGGCTTTCAGTTAGATATATTTTCAGTAATGTAGAGCCCTTATTCAGTCAGCCATCATTAAATATATTTACTCACTCATTGATTAGATTTGTACATATTCAACTTAGCAGCATATACATTATTCATGCAACCTAGATCTACATGAAGACTTCAATGATAAACATCAAAAATACAACAACAATAAACAAATAACCTCTCCGGTAAGCTTCAAGAAAACCCTGAATTCCATACACGTTGTTTCTAAGACAAATCCACGTATATATGCGCTTTCACCAAGACGAACTAGCGTATAGATCTATAAATATTAATTTTGCAAAATGTTTCAAATCTATAGACTTACCCAAATTTCTTCATTTCATTTCAGCAAACATGCGCCAAGTCAAAGATCTAATCATCTCTTCATTAGATCAAATACATAGTCATTTCAGGTCTAGAGATCCAGATCCATCATTGTATCCAAGGGTGCATCATAGTTTCAGATCTACCAATAAATAGAGTCCATTCCATGCAGATATACTTCAGAGAGAAGTATTCAGTAACAACCCTTACACATACAAACCTCTTGCACTATGATCTTATTCTCCTTAGAAAGATTTAGCCTTTACCAATACCATGAGGCAAAACCACACAACTGCCGATGGTGTTCTTGGACGAAATCAAATATTGTGGGCTAATACCATGGTAATGCCCCCTGGTATCATAATTTTAGATCGCAAAAGGTATATGCGACTTCTCTTCATAAAAACTACGTATACATTAAGAAATATTTCATGTTTCATTTCCCTGGCACTTACTGGAATTCCTTTCTCTGTCACATCTGAAATTACTTGAAGAAGCATCATTTTTACATCTTTAACAAATAGGTTGCTATCCAAATGAAAATCATCAACTAGGTTTCCATCAAGGACAACTTCATCGAGTAGGTTGCCATCAAGAACAACATACTATATCATAATGCCAACAATTTCCTCACTCAGTATATTCAGGATGTTACAAAAATATATACACTCGTTTCAGTATTAATTTGAGTTTTGATTTGCCTTGGATACTTGCCTTTGCATCACAAACAATATAAAATAATTAATACATTTACAGTTACAATCAAATATTTTACTCAACCCTTTCAGATTCTTAGATTTTTTGTGTGTTTTTCCTCTTCTGCTTGTTGTCCCTTTGTATTTTATGTTTATGCAGTTATATTTGCAACTGTATTGTAGCATTACTGTCTTAGCCTGACTTGACCCATGCCTTTATGTTTTACACTACCTCTGCCTATTGCATATATTACCTGCAGCGTTCTATGCTCTTCTCTGCTCCTTTGTTCTGTGTCGGGTTACTTACTCGAGTCTCCTTTTGCCCACATTCAGTCTTTGTTATCAAACTGTCGTAGCCGCATAACACCTTTGCACGAGTGTCGAGTCACTTGCCCAAAGTTTTCTCTCTTGTGTTCAACCTTACATTTTTAACTCACAACCGCATCTACATGACACTGTTATGCACTTAGCATCAGGTCTTACCCGAGTCTACTCCCATTCAGTATTTTCTTTTAAGTCACTGCTGCAACACTGTTATGCACGGGCTCCGGGTCCTTTTTCATGCGTTCAGGTTTTTCCTTTATAACTAGAATCAACCTCCGCTTCCATGGTTTAGTACATAAAACCAAAGAAAATAGATTACATCTTGGACCTGAAATATATTAGAATTCACCTTTGAACTGCATTGTGTCCGCTTCAAAAATCACACTTTACACTTAGCGTTCCTTAGAGTTTACGTTGTAATCTCCTTATCCTCCTCTGATGTGATTTAAAGAAGAAAAGGCTCTGCATACACGCTTAACTTTGGTTGAAGGGTCCCACAACACTTTCCACCAATGATAGGCGATCGCACTTCACACTTTATAAGATTTACTTTCCCTGCAACTTCGCGCTTCGCTCACTTTACAACTTAATTTAGTGGTTAACCTCTATTCCATGCGATCTGCGATATTGCGCCATGCCAACATGTGTCCCTTCTCCATTTTGCATCGCACACAAAATATATTACCCTGCGACGAACTTAACACTTAAATGCTAAACTTTGCATTTTTCGCTTTCGATCTCTGTTGTTGGTCTTCGTTGGATCTGACGGTCCACGCTTGTCTCCTTAACGATCCACTTCACACCCCAAGTTAAATAACTTAACTTGTGAAGTCTTAACCATAAATACTATACCCTGCGATGTGTGATATCTTCACAATTGCGATGTGGTTGTCACCGTTGATTTGTACCAGATATACGGTTCTCGTTGCTGCTTGCAAATCCGATTGTCCTTCGATCCTCGCTGTTGCTTGCAAATTTGATCACCTTTTGTTGTGTGATTAATACAATATTCGATTCAACAGAGGATTCGTGCAAGATCTATGATCCTCCTTTTTTCTTCTATTTTTTATTGGCTCCGACTTGGGATAGTCACACTTGTTGCACGTTCACGACTCTTCCCAACACGTTCACGATTCTTCCTTTGTTGTTTGATTGCCTTTGCTCCTTTTTTTCCTTAACTTCCTTTGTTGCCTTTGATTCGTTTGCCTTTTTTCTGCTGTTGAACCTCATAATTACCCTCTCCTTGACAGTTTTTCTCACCTCTTTCCATCACTTTCTCATAAGATCACAAACCCCAATCAATGATAAATGTTAGGTTTTGTCTTAAGGATGCATCAAAATTATTGCCATATTATTTTTTCATGTTCTTGCTATTTGGATAGTTTTTTACAATTTAGCTACAGAATGCAGCCTATTCTGTAGCTAACTGTGGATTCCATAGCTACTCTCATGGTTTGGCAAGTTCTAGGTGTCAAATGAAGAATTGGGCCACATGGGTGTTTCAAGAATCATTTCTACATGGATTCTATCCTATTCACTCAGTCCAGATCAACAGAAAAGAAAGCCTAAGATCATGGTCAAAGATGGAGTCAAAGTACGTTATCTGAAAGCAATAGGACTCTTGATTTTCTCTTCATAGCAAATCAAGAGTCTAGCCATCCTATTGCAATTATAATTTGAATTAGCCACCTGTAGAAAGTTTATCTCACAAATTGTTATGTATTTTCCTTTAAATATTGGTTGTAAAAGGCCGAGAAGACAATTCATATTTTAAGTGCTAAGACCAAGATTTTTGTTGATACTCTGTATTCAGACTTAATTTTATCTTAATACCAAGTTCATGTTTCCAATGAATGTTTAAGCGCATATTTACAGCTGAATCAGTTGCAGAGGGCCCTTGCACTGGAGGAGGTTTTTCCTTTGTTTTTTTAGTTCAATTTCCATTACTTTGTTTTTCAGTAAATCTGTTTTCTGATTAGATTGATGTTTATTCCAGTTTGTAGTCAATATCATAATATTAAATCACAACTGTGCAGACTTTTTCTTCCAAGATATTTGGTGAAGATATATAAATATGTTTTCAAAATTGAATTAAGATTGGAGTAACAAGATTAAACAATTGCCTAGTTTCCTTCTTGTTTTGTCATTTATTTCCTTAGAACAGAATTGTCAATTAACTATGTCAATGGATGTTTTCAAAAGCCATTTCAATATGATGATCATAAACTAAATGGTTAAATATCTAATTCATACAGTGGTTGAATTTACTTTGCACATTGTCAATTACTTTCTAGGAACTTAGAGAATAAGGCATAATTGACTTCTCACATAGCATCTCAAGAAGTTAACACTTCACATTGAATGTTGCAGAAAAGTCAAATATACATTAGTTGTTTTTAGTTAGTCTTACATGCTTTCTTATTTTGCTTTCATATCCTCACTTAATTTCAATCACTGATATTCCTAAAGATCATTATAAAATGAATTGATTTAATCATGTTTCAAGAATGAATGGTTGAATGTTTAATGAGTGCAATAACTGAGTTACCTTTTTGCAGACTTTACTTAGTTTTCTAGTTCATTAAAGTGTAATTGGTTACTTAACACTATCTCAAGGAGATCACACTTTATAATTGAATATTGGAAGTAACTAAGTATACATTAGATTTTTTCATTGCATTATTTGCTCACTGTTCTAGGACATTAGAATTTTAAGTGCAAACAGTTACTTAACATAATCTCAATAAGGTCATACCTCATAATTGAATGTTGGATTAACCAGAAGTACATTAGTTGTTTCATTTTCTGCTTTTACTTAATACAAGCACTACAATTTTTCATCTTAGTTTTAAAATTAGATCCATGGAATAGAACTAATGATAAGATAAAATAGATGCTCTGTTTTCTAAATTAGGTATTGACTAGCGAACATATTTTGGTTTATTTTTATGAAAATTAGAATAACTTAGGAACACTTCCTTTTCTTCCTTCTTAAAATTCATTAGATTCATTTAAATATTTCCATAGTTCTAGACTAAACATTCTTAGACATCAAAGAACAAAAACCCCCCAAAACAACATAAAATACAAAACAACAAAGTAAGAAATAGGTTCACTAAGCACATGCAGTGCACCACACTTCATCAACTTACTAGCCCTGGTTGATAATTAATGAAAGCAATTTAAGACATTAAATTGACTAAACATTTTGGCGTTGTTTTCGGGGAAGTGTAATTAGGTAACCTCATTTCCTACATCTAAAAAAAATGATATGCATAGAGAAAGAGACTCTAGGGGTAGATTCGTAGCTAGAGGCATGAGTTTAATCCCTACAACACCACTTACTCCACCAAAACTAAGAAATGATACACCTCCAACTCAAAATCATATTCCATATTTCATTAGCCATAGACACCCTGAAGTTCTAAGGTCAGAAATTCAATTAGGAGGATTCCCTACTTCATCTACTGAGGCAGTCTTAGAAGAAGAAGATCCTAGGTCTCCAATAGAAGGAATAACATTTTTCACCTCTACAGGAGAACACATTTTAGCTGAAGAGTTAGAAATTCCTAGTGGAGAGGAAGAAGAAGAACCTTTCTTCAACATGCCATTGATAGAAGAACCAGAGGAAGAGCAGTTAACCTTACAAGTTGACTCTCATATCAGCTTTGAAGAATCTATAATGGCAAGAAGAGGAGAAGAAGAATAAGAAGGAGAAATTATAAATGGAGAAAACATAATATTTGGAGGAGGAGATAGAGGTAGAGGTAGAGGAGGAGATAGAGGAATAGGTAGAGGAAATGTAGAAGGAGGCAAAAGAAATAGGGTAATTGAGAGTTCTTTTGGATTCCCTATATTTGAAGAAGGTACAAATGCCACCATGAAAAATATCTCACATTTTGTCCTCCCAAACTTTCATGGATTGAAAAATGAAGACCCTGAAACCTTTTTATTTGAATTTGAAGTCTTGTGTAGAACTTATGATTATTTACAAGACTCTCAAAAACTCAAATTATTTCTTTCAACATTGAAGGGAGCAACTCTAAAATGGTTCATGAGTCTAATCACTAGGTCTATTAGGACATGGAATTATATGAAGAGAGCATTTCTAGAAAGATATTTGGATTATTGCATACCTATTAATCACAAGGAAGAAGTGTTTAAAATGATGCAAAGAGAGTATGAGAATTTGGAGGATTTACTTGAAAGATTCAACTATAACATAAAAAGAGAAAAAATGGAAAACTCCTTAGGGGAATTTTGAGGTCTAAAATGGGCCTCCTAAGGAAATTATAAAATAATAGTGGAAATAATAATATAATATTTGATTACATCATCAAATTTTATAGTGAAAAAAGGAAAAACTATTTTTCCAACCCATATTTTCAACTTATCTCCCTATGGGTTTACTCAAATTTCAAGCGGAAACACTCGTTGGATGCAGAATTTGATTTCCCATCAAAGCAACACCCATGATGCATACTTTTGATGGACACTTCTACATGAAAAAAGTATGCAATATGGTTATTCCTTGGATGAGGAATTAAATTTTGCATCCAACGAGTACTCTCGCTCGAAATTTGAGTAAAAAATTAGAGAGATAAGTCGAAAATACGAGTTGAAAAAGTTATTTTATTATTTTTTAATATTTTTACTTTTTAGTCCAAAAATGGTAAATCATCCCCCATGGTTTACATCATCATCTTGAATCCTATTGGTTCTTATAAATTTTTATTTTTTTTTACATTTGTCTTAGGAGGCCCATTTTAGACCTCAAAATTCCCCATAATGTAGATCAAGACACTTTAAAAGCTCTATTGTTGAAAACCATTATATGAGTGGATAGATATCCTTAACATGATGGGGAAGGGGGGAATATATCAACTCCCATTACCTGACATTGGGGAATTATGAATTAACTCTCAAGAGGGAAAAAAAAACTGGGAAAGGTCCAAGAGATCCTGATCTTGCTAGGGTAAATAAATCTGCAACTGGAATAGTGAGTAGGGTAGAAATTGGAAACATGCTTGATGAATTTAAAACATACATTTTAGGGAGTCTTAGTGAACAGATAGACACCCTTAATTTATAAAATAAGCAGAAAGTCGAGACTGATGCTTTAGCTATTTACTATCTCAAATGAAGAAAGAAGCATGCTTTAAGAGAATGTCCTCTTGATGTAAAAGTTATAGAGACGTGTATGATTTTTTCAGAAAGTCATGAGACTAAGAGTTGTCCTTAAATTCCTGGTCTTAAGGTTGTTTTTCAAGAAGAAACAAATTCAAATCCAACAAAATCTCTTTGCTTTGTCTCTAGAAGACCATGGCAGGGGCCAAAAACTCAAGGTTTTAATAACCAAATGTATACTCAGCCCCCACAAAACTGGAATTCTTGGCAGCAACCTTGGCCTCAATCTCAACCTTGGGCTCAAGGAATGAAAAATCCCTATGTAAGATTCTCTCAATATTATCAATATCCTCCATCATATCCAAACTATCCTCCTGAACAAAACCCTCAACAAAGTCAATAACCCCAACTCCGAAACCAAAACCAAAATCCACAACTCTCTCTACCATTCCCCTAGAGACCAAATCAATTACCTGCCCAACCATTACCAAACCCCAACAATAAAAATCCTCAGAATACCTACATGATAGAAGGACAAGAATTTCCAACCTATATGATTACTCCTCTAGATCTTAATGATGACCAACTTAGATCTAGCAGGATATTAGAAAAGAAAAAGCATTTTGTAGTCATTCAAAAACAAAACAATTCCGAGGAAGATTCTCTACAACCTAATAAAAGTTTTGAAGAATAAACATCTCTTCAAAACCAAAATTTTGAAAATTAAAAACAAAGAGAACCAATAAACTCAAATCCTATCATAGAGCAACCATCAGTATCTACTTCTACACCTCATTTTCCTGAAAGATTACAAGTTGGTAGAGGAGTAGAGAAGCATATTATGTTGCCTAATTATGATTTTCTAGATGAATTGAAAAATGTTTGTATCAAAATCCCTTTGTTACAAGCCATCAAGTAATTTCCAATTTTAGCTAAAAAAATAAAAGATTTGAGCATGAAGAAGCCGGGAAAATAAATAAAACAAATAAAAAGAATTCAACTTGTAGGAAAAATAGCAGATATAATGATGGGAAAAATTGCCATTCAAAAATATTTAGATCCAGGAAGTCCAGTTGTAAAAATAGACATCAATGGAATTGAAATTCCAAATACATTGATTGATTTAGGAGCAGCAATAAACATCATGGCAGAAGGCCTTGGACGCTCTATCATATCTTCCAAATCCATAGGAACCTAAGAGGCCTCTCTATCCACAATGAATCCTCTCACACCCACCAACAATTCTTAGATGATACTCTCCTCATGAATCACCACTCTATCCAGGAAGTCATGTAAATCAAATCCATTCTTAGCCTCTTCTCCTTAGCCTCCGGCACTGACATCAACCTTGAAAAATCCCAAATATTCTTCTCTAATACCCCCTCCACCACCTAGCAGAACATTCAACGTATCCTTGGTTTCACCATTACCTCTCTCCTCTCTAAATACCTGGGAGCACCCCTCACCAACTTTGACCTAAAGTACTCATCATGGGAGGACCTCATTGATAAGTTAGCCTCCAAGCTCAACTATTGGACCCACAAAACCCTCAACATATCTATTAGGTTGGTCCTTCTCAAATCCATCCTCCAATCCATGCCTCTTAACCTGTTTTTTTATCCTAGATTCCCCCAAATGGGTCCTCAAGAGCATTAGAAACATACAACATTCCATTTTCTGTGGAGGGGAAGACCTCAAGCACAAATGGCCTCTTGTCAAGTGGGACACCTTATGTCTCCCAAAATCCCAAGGTGGATTGGGCCTCCGTGATCCGAAAGAAGTCAACAAGGTCATGGGTGCCAATATCTAGTGAAAATTAATCAAGCACAAACAAAATCCATGGGTTCAGTTATGGCATGCCACATATTCCAAAAACCTTCCCCAAGAAGACCTTGTACACCTGTCTCATACCACCTTATATCTCTAATCTAGAACCTTGCTAGCCAAAACAAGAATCTGGTTCACTCTCACTACTTCTAGGAGATCAGGTATGGGCACTCGGTGGATTTTTGGAATGATTCTTGGCAGCCACAACCAAGCCTTGCCACTTTTCTCCCCAACCCCCTCAGCCAGGCTCAAGCTCTCAACATAGGACGCATCTCAATTCATCAATTTTGGACGAATTCAGAAGACATATTTCATCACAACTAGGCTCTAGACATCATATTCCCAGAGGAAAACAATGAATGCTTACTCTCTCATTTATCAAAAACTATCAAAAATAACTATTGGTCAAAAAGATGGGAAGGATGTTCTCCAGTGGGGATACCAAAAATCGGGAAATTTCTTAGTCAAAGAATAATAAAACCTCCCCATCCATCATAATATTGTCGTGTCAGACTCCTTCTGGACCAAATTATGGAGCCTGAACACATGTCGAAAACTAAAAACCTTCATGAGGCTTTTATCCAAGCGTAAGGTCCTCACTTCGGACAAACTAATCAAGAAAGGATTCTATGGACCATCTTGGTGCATCCTCTGTGGTGAACAACAAAATACCTTGGATCATTTTTTTCTCTTCTTCCCCTTTACTGAAAGTATTTGGGGCAAGATAGAGCATGTCTTCCTCAAAACCATCATTAAGGAAAGTTTTATAGCCAGAACCTTCAATAAATGGACTGCCTCACCCTTCAATATTTTTTTATTATATTGCATCTGGACCACTGCCCCATTGTTCTTAGCTGAGGAAATCTGGAAGGAATGCAACCAGATAATTTTCAATAACCCAATAAACCCCCAGGATGAGTCTAGATTCTCTTTCATAAGCACCCGAAGGAATCCATAGCTCTAAACAATTGGTCACACTAGGATTACCAAGCCCTCCCATATTCTAGCTTGGTGGAACCTCAAACCACCTAACATGACTCATTCAACCCATCTCCCCTAATGTCTGCATTTGGTGGAGCATGATATCCCCCCCCCCACCATCCAGGTGCTCGTGGGAGGAAAAAAACACCCTCCTAGCTCAATTGTGTTGCTCAAAACATGGCATAGATAACTCAACAAATGGCATTCATGAGGATTAATTATCCCTACACTCAATCTCTGGCATTCTACTCTTCTCTCCAGTTTGTCAACTTTGGCATTAAAATCCCAAGGGACATGGAATCCCATAATTTTCTCCCCTTGGTGTTTCTTCCCAAGGAATCCTCCACCCCTTCTGACTACTGCTCTACATCATCTAACCTCTGCCCTCCAAACATGAGCAATGACATAGGAAGGTGACGATGCCCTAGTAGAGGCACGAGTCGTGGATGCCCTCCCATCACCTTTGATGAAGCATCCATTGTTTCTCTTTTTGACTATGATATTCCCGATCATATAAAGAGAAAGGTTATTGCAATGGAGAAGGAAGAGACTCCCAATGGTCGTCCAACACTCTAGGCCTTCTAGGACCTCCTCACTCACCAGCTCAAGGAGAGGGAGCAGGAAAAATGGAAGGCCACTAGCTGGATTTCAGAGCTCTCTGCCTACCACAACCACTCCTCCTACCACAACCACTCCTCCTCCCTTCCTCCACCTTTCCCACTGTATCCCCCTCACACTCCTCTTTGGTTGGCTCATCCTCCCTGCCTCTCAAACAGAGATCTAGCGACCCCTCCTCCCACTTCGCACTTCCCCTACCCTATAGTGGTCGACACTCCCCCCCCTCTCTATCCTATGTCCCAGTCACTATGGATGTTACATCCTGTAAGAAGTTCCAACAGACTCTGGAAACAATCAGACTCACGAAAGTTCCCAAGTTCATGGTGGCTCCAGAATGACTTCAATGTAGTAGGCGCTAACCTCTTGGGAATCATGACATGCAATAGGTTGGTTAATTCAATTTGGTTTGGTTCGTTGAAAACTATCATTTTTTATTGGTATATGTGCACTTGGTATGGAGCCATGAGGCTCATAGTCTCATTTTTTTTATTTATCAACATTGGCTTACACGCAAGCAACGCGTAGTTTCTAGGCTCAATGCTTCAATTTTTTCTCATTGTCAACATGTGTTTAATAGTAAACTGCCTCAAAAATTTGAACTTTGGTTTGCCCCTCAAGGGGCTAGATAATTTTTGGTTTCTTTCTCTGTTTTCCTCGATCAAAGGTAGAGGTTGCTCTCACGGTTGTACATTATGTATTTTAATAGGCAACAAAAATGTATTTTAATCAGAAACAAACGAGTCATCTGTAGAATCCTCTTAAGATAATTGATCAACATAGGAGGGTTTAAATATATCCTCTTTGAAACCCACTCGACCACCACCTTCAATTCTCCAAAAACATCCAATGTGTCAATGAAAAGCTAACTAGCATAGAATAAAGTTCCCCATAATTCCAAAACATCAACTCTTGTATTAGAAGTAGTAACCCCATTCCAACTGAATCAATTATGAAGTCTAGGGACAGTAATGAGGAAGTAACCACGCCCATAAAATTTGTATTTAGAAACACCCTCAAAATAAGTGAATGGGAATCTATCTCATCTATTTAAAGGAAGAAACATCCTCAAGGATCACTTTGAAATCATTGGGCCAGATTCATTATATTAGGAAAAAAATTGAATACATGTGCCAATTATATTTGGAGGGGAATTTTCCAAATAAATAGGTTCTTACTTCTCCAAATGCCACATAGTCATATATAATGGAAGCGTGGGATATATCTTATAATTAGATATCCAATCCCTCAAAAATGCATCCAGGGAAGTAGTGTTCCATTTAACATTGATATTTAATATATCCATTACACCAGACCAGATGGAATGTGTAAATGAACACTACAGAAAGAGGTGTACCACATTCTCCAATTTACATCCACATAAAATTCATCTGCCCAATCCGAAAAATCCCATACAACACAACTTGTCTGATTTCAACACCTTATTTAACCATGCCAACCAGCGAAAATATTTTATTCTTAAGGTAATATACTAACCCCAAATACTATAGAACCAATGGTAGGTCATCAAGTTCGGAGGAGAAGGGATGATAAAATAGTAAGCTTCCACCATCGAGATATGTCCCCAATTAGATATGCTTCCACAAGAGAAAATATCATCTTTATATTTGAGAGTGATGTCAGCCAAAGTACAACTCAATAAATTCCTTTCCCAATATTAAGCCATCTCACTAGTAACTTCGAGTTCCTAAGAGCTAGTCCAGAATGGAAATGGAAAGTCATAATTTGAGGGGCCCTTAGAGAATTCTCATCCCTTGTTGCATCCCCATAATGAAAATTATGTCATTCAATTGCAGAGGTATTTCTTTCCCCTCTAAAAACATATTTGAAAAGGCTTGTTGAAGAAAATTTACCGGATATTATCTTCCTACAGGAAACCTTGGGGACTATTTAGATGATTTCTTCATGTCTTGAAGGCATTCTAAAGGGTTGTTTGTTCTTTGCGGTGGATGCATTTGGTCACTTTGGGGACATCATGTGGTTTGGAATCTCCATCATGTCCTTATTTCAAATATGTGGAGTATGAAGTCGATAATGGGAATTAATATTTCTCCTTTGGTCCTAAGTCGAGTGATTACTATCATCAATGTTGATGGGCCCTCTCAAAATCGTTCTTATTTATGGGAGTCGACTCTCAAAAAATCATTTTTCCATCTTAAAAATGTTATTGTTGGTGGTGATCTTAATTTTTATTGGGGCCCTTCTAAATTTTAGAGTCCTCAGACCAAGTCGAATCCACAAGCGAATTTTTCAAAAGTTTCATTACTAGAAATATGTTGGTGGATGTGAAACCTTTAAAGTTATCTCCTAACTAGAGGAACTGGTGCTCTAGGGATGACTGGATTTCCAAGATAATTTACAGGGTCCTTATTGTTGAAGATACTATCCTTTGGTAAGGAAATGGATTAGAGAGGGAGGCATTTCAAAAAATTCCCTCATCTTCTTGGAACTCAAATGGTTCCCTAAAAGGCGAGCTAGTACCTTGAAATTGAATTTAGATTGGTTAAATGATGAGGAGTTCATCTCTTTTCTTAAGTCTTCTTGGATTCCATTTTCCCCTTTGATGAATTCTTTCACATATGTTTAGTTTGAAGCTAATCTAAAAGGGACAAAACTTAATATAAAGGAGTGGGATAAGTAGAAGAAAGTTCTAGAGGTTCAAGATATTAAAGTGATTCAAAATGACTTAGAATTAGCTCATCCTATGAAGGGGAAGGCTTCTCTTATAGTGCATATCGTAGTCGTCCTCTCTCTTTCTCTGACTTCCAACATATCTCCCTATGTAATGCAATATTCAAATTTATTGTAATGCTAATCCAGTCATCCCCAAAGCACCAATTGCTATGTAATGCTAATGTAAATTCCCCATAGTACTTTATGTCATGCTAGTGTGTCGAGTATGTTGGGTTTCTTACGATGAAAAATCATGTACAGTGATCATACATATTAGGGAGTCATATAATGATCAATTTCCAAACAATCAGGTTTATAAAGCCAGAATAAGATGAATACCCAGTTTATGAATGACTAAGTATGAATAAAAAGAAAATTTGGTCTACAATTAGTTTATTTACCTTCGTAATATTGTGGTTCGATCATCACAAATCATCTCACTTACTTTATCATTCGCAACCTCTAAAGGTTTTTCAACAAATTGAAACCAACCCAACATGTGTCATAGGAAAAGACTCATCTTCATCAAAATGTTGATTTGAAGTTTCATCTGCATACTCATCAATGAGTGGTGATGGAAACTTGGTAACAAGTTCATATGTTGGTGCATGCAAAATATCTTCGTCAGACTTTACACTCCTTTCAATAAAGAGCTCTTCAGTCTTGATATCAAGCAATCTGTACCCTTTGACTTCATCAGAATATCCAACAAACATGCATGCTTTACTTTGAGGCTCCAAAGAATTTCTCTTCTCTGTAGGAATGCGGGCCCATGCTCGAGATCCAAAATGCGGAAATGACTGACTTCAGGTTGCATGCCATTCCAAGCCTCAAAAGGTGTTTTTCAAGTAACAGATTTATGAGGAGATTTGTTTTGGATGTATGAGGCACAATTGATAGCTTCAAGCCACAATTTTGATGAAAGATATCTTTCATGCAACATGTAATTGGCCATCTCTTTCAAAGATCGATTCTTTCTTTCAGCCACGCCATTTTGCTGTGGAGTGTAAGGAATTGTATGTTTTCGCACTGTATGCTTGCTTCATTACAAATATTCTTGATATCTTTGTTGACATATTCCATCCCATTATCTGTGCGGAGTACCTTGATGTGTTTTCCAGACTAATTATCCACATGCGCTTTGAAAATGTTTAGATGTTGAAAAACTCCAAACTTGAGTTTCAAAAAGTAAACCCAAGTGAATCTCGTGTAATCATCTATAAATGACAACACATATATTGATTTTCTCATTGAAAGCACTGGAAATAAACCCATGAGATCACTGTGTACAAGTTCCAAAGGTGAAGAGGCTCTCCATGCATGCCCCTTCTCGAACTTGTCTTGTGGATGCTTTCCAAGAGCACATCCATTACAAACACCATTTTAAAATTCAATGGTCGACAATCCTTTGACCATCCCTTACTTGCTAAGTTGTTGCATATATCTGAAATTCAAGTGCCCAAATATATCGTGCCAAATCCTAATTTCTTCATTTGCATGCATAAGTAACAAAATGGAATATGATTGAGGAACAAAATCAGAAAATGTATACAGATAAGATTGATAATTTTCCTTTCCAGATGTAATATTCAAGTTGGTTTGCATGTCATAAATGCTCACAAAATCCTGGGTAAATTCCACTTTCCTTTCGCTTCCGGTGTGTGTCATAGGATACACTGAGAGAAGATTCACAGAAAGCCTTGGAATATACAAGACATTCTCAAAAATTCCATCTTCGAATTGCACTCTTCCTTGTCCAGTTGCTGCAACTGCAGAATTATCCCCCATGAGAATAGGAGGTCCTAAGTATGCATGTAGAGAAGAAAAGGATTCCTTTGAAGAAGCCATATGATGTGAAGCTCCTAAATCGATGATCCATTCTTGTGTGCAGAATGAAGAGAAATAAAATCATGTCCATTACCTCTTGGAACTGGTTTTTTTACTCCAAACTTCTTCTTGGCATTCTCAGAAATGTGGTCTCCTAGATTGTGTTGCTAGAGTGTCTGTGCCATAATATCTGTGTTTGTGCCATAATATATATAGTCTTCTTCATGCATGCAGATTCAGGTTGAAAACCACAGTGGCAATAATTGCACATTGATTTCCCTTTTGTTCCTTTCCTTTCCTTTGAGCCGGATGATCCATCAGGGGGTTTGGGATTTCCTCCCTTTCTTGGATTAGGATCCTTTTTCCCTTTTCCTTTCTGATGGTCTTTGGAATTTTCCTTTCCTTTTGCATGAACAGTAAGTGCATGAACTTTAGAATTTTTAAGTGTACCCATTTTGATGAGCTTATCTTGCTCATGCATCAAATATTGAATAAAAGAATCCAGTGAGGGCATCTTCCAAGCTGCACTAGTTGCAGATCTTACTGTGTGAAATGTAGAGACGAATACTACATACTCTGGACCAAGTTTTGATAAAATGGAAAGAATCAACTGATTTTCTTTCTTGTATTTGTCCATCCTGCATCCTTTCAGCTGAAGCAACAAGGCTTTATACCTTGTAAAAAAAACTTGAATGTTCTCAAAATTTCTTGAATCTAATGAGTTTAACTCATTTTCGAGAATGTGACCCTGTATTTCATCATGTTTCCCAAACAATCCTTCCAAATTTTTCCATACTTCATTTGGAGTTGAACATGATTCAACATGAAATAATAGTTCTGGAGAGATAGATAAACATAGGATGCCAAAGGTCTCGTCGATGCGATTGAAATATCTTGTTTTCTCCATTGCCGATGTTGGTTCAACTTCTGTTTCCATGGTTACTCGAAATAAGCCTCTACTTCTGAGATGAAGTAGAATCTTTGGCTTCCATTCGAAGTAATTATATGGAGTAAGAATTTCCGATTGTGGAAAATCCAATTTAGACTCCATTCTTTGTTGTTGCTTCAATCTTTTGAACCTGCAAATAAAAATTGCTTGTGCACTGATTACAAATCTCTGTGCTCTGATACCATGTGAGATTTTGAGATACAAAGATCTAGATTTGCAAAACAATGAAAAACCTTGCAAGAGAACGAAGGAGTGAGCAAGAATGGAGAAAAGAATAAAATTAATTCATCAATATTAGTTTTGGAATCAATACATAAAAGAAACTAAGTTAAGCTTAGTTGTACATGCAATAACTATGGATAGTTAAAGCTAACTGAAGCTAAGTGTTCTTTATGTTCTGCTAATGTGCACATGCACCACATGCAAGCACTAAGTTAACTAAGTAAGCCAAGTGCATATCGCATGTAAGCACTCGAGTTAACTAGCTAAAAACAAGTGCACATCACATGCAATATCTAGAGTTGAACTAAAGCTAATTAAGTTAACTATGTGAATGTAAAGCACTCAAGTTAACTGGCTAAAGACAAGTGCACATTGCATGCAATATCTAGAGTTGAACTAAATCTAATCTATGTGCACGTGCACCAACAAGATGGAGCGATGTATCCACCGTTGATTGTCTTTTTTGTCTATTAATGTCCAAAAATAATCTATCTTAGACCCAAATATTTTTGAGATGTAGATTCATCACATGTATGCGTTTCTTCCTTATGCCTCTAAGCCTTTGGAGTAGAGTTTAAAATACTTAGGTTTTCATCTGAAGGCCAATGGTTATTTCAAACAGGGTGTATAAACAAATGAACTATTTGAGTCACAGATGACTTTCCCATGCGGGTTTCTTGGTTCTTATTAAATCGGTGTTGGAGGCCATCCCACTTTACTGGTCCTTCCTGGCTTGGATCCCCGATTGTATTTTGGAGAAGATTAGGAGACTTTTCTCCTTTTTTCTTTGGTAAATAAAAAATAAAAAAATGATTTTGTCATGGGTCAAACGGGGACTACATCAAACCAAAAGCTCTGGGTGGTTGGGTTTTAAAAAAATTATTTCACTTCTCAAAAGCACTGGCCACTAAATGTTGTTGGCGTATGTGATTTCTTCAGACAATATTTGGAATATGGTGGTAAAAAATATATATATATATAATTCTCCTTTTCCTTTTGAATATTGGCTCCAGAGACCAGATAAACCTTTACCGAATATTTCTATAGTATGGCGAGCTGTTCTAAATTCTTTTGATATTATAAAAAATGGTCTAACTTGGTAGGTTTGAAGGGGCGATCAAGTTTGTCTTGGTCTTGACCCCTAACTTAGTTGTGGTATTTGTCGTATGTTTCACCCGCATTGATTAATTGGCTCAAGGATCATGGTTATAGCAAACTTTTTCACATTTCCAATCCAATCCTCTCATCTTTCTAGCATCATGGATGGATTTCTACAAAGGATATGGGTATCGAGGTGGATTATAGGGCCACTTGGAAATATTATATACATGCTATTATTGGTATTCATATTTTTCTAATAGATAGACTTAATGAGCTTATATGATGTATTTACCCTTTTGATATCTATTCTCCAAAGCTAGGTTTAATTTTCCTCATTGCTGAAAAATTGGATCTTGAGGAGAAATGGTGGTGGAAGGTAGTTTGGAAATCCAAATATCCTCCAAAATCTAAAATCTTCATGTTGTGTCTAATGATGAAGAAGGTTCCCACTTGGGAATTTCTTCAGCGAATGCTCATGTGCAGTTTTGGATGATGCCCTTTGTGTCAAAATAATGAGGAAGTTCCTTTCATGTTTTTATGGAATGTCCTTTCTTTAAGAAATTTTGGAAAATTTGCAGTTCAGAGCTGAGAAATTATATTTCATGGGTTGGTGTCAATTTGGACAGGGGTTGGTATGTGTGTCATACCAATCTATTTTTTGTCATTTCAAAGCACTCCCTCTAATTATATTTTGGGTGGTTTGGTTGACTAGGAATAGGGTGATATTCCAAGATATGGTCTTCGTCCCTTCTCACATAGATGATGAGGTGTTGGGTATCGTAAGCCATTTCCCTCAGGAAAAGGATTTTATTTCTCCTAGAGTGATCTCCCCAGAAACTATTGTTCCTACAAATCCGTGGGGATATTTTAAAAGTGCTTCTATTGACTATGGATAAGAATGCGACAGTGGTGTATTTTATTCCTCTCCCCAACCCACACTTTCAAAGTTAAGATGGGACTAGGTCATGGGTCAAACAACAAAGTGAAACTCCTTTCCTGTCAAAACCTACTCTTGTTTGCAAAAGAGGAGTGTTCACGGATTTACATATTTGAGGACTCATAACTATCCATAAACTGGAACAATGGCATTATTTCTTACAAGAAAATTTTTCTTAGGCCTATTATTGAAGAGATTATTCATATATATGAATATTTCACCTCTTTCTCTTGTTCACATATTTTTAGGGAAAGGAACCATGATGAAAATCACTTATCAAAGGATGGCCTCCATTTGGAAAAATATTTTTGGCTCATCATGGAGCAAAACAATGACTAATTTGAGCTCTACCCATCACCCTTAAGGGGCTAGTTTTGATCCCAATAGATGTCAGTTTGTGTTCCTTAGATATGATATTTTTGACTTTTTCATCTTGTCAACTGCATGGTTTTGTATGTTTCCTTCTACAACTGAATACAGTTCTCTCATAGGTTTAGTTTTGACAAGGGCCATTCCACTCTAGAAGAGATTTTTTTCATAATGTTTTCAATGGTACATGCACAACAATTTTGCAAGTTTTTGTTTATAATCTCATATATGGTATCTTCATTTTGTACATACTGGTATACTGTTTCCTCCTCTTTGTTTTTTTTCCTATTTTTGGCGATATATTTATGTAATCCAGATTCTAGAGGAATGTATTTTAATATCCTCTTATATTTTTTTTGATTTGGTAGTTGTTGTTTATTACATAATACAGTCTTGAATTGTACATACAAAATGTAATTTTCATCATTTAACTATGAATGGAATTATGCATATTTTTCTTTAGAAAAAACTTGAATAAAAAGGATATGATTTTGAAAAAAATCTATTGAAAATTGTTCACCAAGCACACTCGCAATTTATATTGTGTGAATTAAAACATAGTGTCATATTCTTAGAAAATTATACTATATTCCTACCCATGAAATAAACATGGAACCCACAATCTCATAATAATAATGTCATAGTGAAGCTAGACATCAAATTACTGTATGAAACCCCTTTATTTGTGGGACAAGAGACCCACCTCCATGCAACTATTTGACTACTAAAGTCTAATTAGAAAGATGTACATACTCTACCTACCTATAGATTTGAGTGTATTCTAAATATCTTATGTTTAGTATTTTAAGCATGTTTTAGGATTATTTTTACCTAAAATCCAAATAAAAATTGTTGAAATTGCAAAATATTACGAATATTTTTTAAGATGTTAAATCCATTTACACATTAAAAATACAATTTAAAGAATGAAAAAATTATATTTTTACCAAAAAATATATAACCAAATTCCAATCATATTAATAAAAAAAACTTAACTTTTTAAAATTAAAACTCCAGGTAAATTACCTTTAATAAAATAAGATATATTAATTAAACAAATAAAATAAGATATATATATATATATAATCCAATGAAATGATCATATTATGTACATTATCTTTAATAAATTGACCTACAAAGAATCATAGTATGGTGTGAGAGTGCTAAATAATAAAACATGTTACATGCTACTTGTATTATATATCAATATCAAGTTGCATAATTAATAATGTGTGAGATATAGTATTTAGAGTGTGCATGGCAATATATTGTTGTGCTGAAGTCCACAATTGATATAGGTGGTATATTGCTAATGTGATAAGGTAGGTGGTATATCGTTAATGTATGCACAATTCTCATAATAGTAAATTATTGAGTATATGGAAAATTTTCCCAAATTTAGGTAGGTATGTGCCCTAGGATTTTCTTTTCTCCTGTGCTCCTTGTGGCAAGATAGTATTTTTTCCTTCTTGGAGATAAAATAAAATTGTGTTCATGTAAGATTTATTGGATTGCCTAAATTTTCTATCCAAATCATAATTTACAAAATTATATATATCCATCCATTCATTACATCGTAAGGCGTTCCTTTGTGAAATCAACTCTCCTAGTTTCCATTGTGTACATCTATGCAATGTCAGATTAAATGTTAGACGATTGAAGATTTGTATGACGTCAGATTAGTAGTTATAAAAATAGTTAACTAGCATTAACACTTAGGGAAAAAAATAAATACATACATACCTTCCCGTCAGATCTGCAAACCGTTTAAGATGTGTAGGCATCGAATTTGGTTGGTGCTCCAATCATTAAGTGATGATGTTGATATCGCACAGTTTCTGAAAGCTCTGACTGAAATAGCAAGAGAGGCAATGAGATCTGCAACAGGTGTACCACATTCGAAGCGTTATCAGGTGATCTTGTGGTAATGGAGCGTGAAGGCTCTCCATCTTCCTACTGACCAAGAATTAAAATTTTTGTTTCCTTTACACGCCCCTTTGTTTTTGGGTTTGAAAATAAATTAATTGTAGTGAGGTAAAGTGATGTCATACTCTCATTGCAAGTAGGTATAGTGCATATAAGTTGTCAAAGAAAGGTATTGGAATCATGTCTCTGAGATGTTTGTTTTTTTTTGTATATTAGAAACATTCCTAGCATGGAATATACTATTATGTTCATCACATCAACATATAATGGTAATATCAGTCCTAATTTTGAAATTAGGAAAACACCATTTCCATCAGAGGGAATTATGAGAAATGTATATTTATGGATCCTTGATATTTATCATTAGTGTGAGAAGAAAACTTGATCACCCCTGGATGGTATTATGTGAGACATTTGATAGTGTGTTAGCCATGCCATTTTTTTCCCTAGAAATATTTGAAAAATTCACCTCACTGAAACGCTTTGTATCCAATGTTCTATATCTAATATGATAATAAGGGAGGATCAAAAGCAGACCTTTTCAAAGCTTAGTCCATAACCACTCTAGAATCTCTAAAAACATCCATCTTCCTAGTAGATATCCAATCAACAAAATATAAGACCTTAGATTCAACATTGTCATTCCTGCAGAAATGGTAAAATTGACCTTGATTATATTGAGATGAAACTATGGTGATGCAATACCCTCCAAGTCCCATATAAAAAGTGATCTAGGAGGATCTCTATCAGTACAAGATCGACAAAGTTCCAGATTTTCTGACGTCCAGTTTAGTTTCCAAATCCACAGTTCCTTCAGTATCATTCGAAGGAAGACCTCAAAGTTGATAATGGTTCAGTTGGGTTCATGTTATACTTTAGTTTTGATATGGGTGTGTGGAAAGATATATGGGTTTTGTAATGGGCTAAAACCATGGTGAAATACCTTATACAAATGTAAAGGACTAAGTTTCTAACCTAAGGACCTAGACCTAACACCTAAAAATCTATGGTGACAAAAGTCCTAGACAAACCTAAGCCTAAAAACCTAAACTTAGAACCTTAAGCGCAAATTTTAAAACATTTCATAAACTAAAAAGGTTCGGATGTTGTTTTAAAACTTTATATTAAAACTATATTAAAACCCACAGAGTTAGACCATAGCGCTTGATAAATGTTTACAAATCGTGTCGAAGTTTGTGACTATGCATATGACAGAACGTGACCGCAGTCGATATGGGTTATGGTTAAGCAACTGTTGGGTTTGAAAACTGTGACCACCACCGTGGAAGGTTCACATGTGAACATAGCGAATTTCTAGACCTTAGCCGTCAGAATAAGACCGTGACCGCTGGAGCCACCGCAATCGTCGGAAAATATCCCTGTTCACATGCGGCAGTTATACAAGCGCGCCGGTTAGCCTAACTGTCGGGCTAAGAATTTAATATATAGTCCAAATTTTGGTTTTTATGATTATTTTAGCGCTAAGGTCCAAAGACTTAATCCCTAGGTTTATGCAAGGATAGGGATTCAAGACTTCCTCATTAATTCAGCTCAACCAATTGTTATTTTTGGCCATCCAAGGTTCGAATGCAGTATTATAAATCCATGACAAATTCATTCAAGGGGGACATTGAGTTTTTGAGTTCAATTTCAGCAGGTTGGAGGCAGTTTTGTTTGCAGCATTGCTCAACCTTTGGGAGTCGGAATTGAGCACGGAGACAGGCATTGAAAAGGTGAGGAAGAGTAATTTATGTTTACAGGGTTCAGAAGTGCCTGTGAGCACAGTCATTTTGTTCCATTTCAGTGTAAATATTAATTAAGATCAATCCTAATAAAAATGAATGCCCACTTAAAAGCGGACCCGAAGATGTAGTCTAGAAGGGACAAACTCCGTCATCAAACTGTTTGCTTCTTCTTCTCTGATTATTTTTGTTATTTAATCATTTATTTCTGCTGGTTTATGTTGTCTTTCATTAAAGCATACTTCATTTGACAATCAATCTAAAGGAAAAACTAATCAAACTTATTAATCACTTTATTCGATGACATTCATATCATATTTGGTATCAGAGCAGGTTGTGTTTTGTAGTTTGTTTGTCAATGGATGTTAACCAGGTTGGGATTGCAATGTGGAAAAGGCGAGTTTGAGGAATTCGATCCAGAGATCGAATAATAAATCAACGATGACAAGGACTAACATCGTTGAGACTCCTAAAGCTACTAAAAAGAAACCCATGGATGAGAATCAAATCTAGCATATGTTTCTAAACATGCAGCAAATGTTGGCAGAATTATATGAAGACAAGAAGACGAGAGATGTAGCCTCATCATCAAAGGCATCAAAGAAGGACAAAGGTAAAGGCAAGGCAGATAAATCTCTTTCTCCTCCATCATCTCCATCATCTTCTTCTTCCTCTTCTACTTCTAGTTCTTAATCAGAAAAAATAAAAGAAACCTAAGAGTCCACTTTTGAAACTTGATGTTAAGTTCGAATTACCTGTGTATGATGGTGAAATAAACACTGAGAAACTAGATAATTGGGTAAAACAAATAGAATTTTATTGTCGTATTCAAAATATTACTTATGATAAGACAAATATCCAATTAGCTACTCTTAGAATGGGGGGTACTTCTTTGATCTGGTGGGAAATTAAGACAAATAGATTTAAAGCGTAAAGGAAAAGTTATTACCTCATGGACTAAGTTTATTGAAGCTCTAAAGAAACAATTATATCCATTGGGTCACACATAACAAGTTGTAATGGATTGGCAGCGCTTGCGACAAGGTAAGGGACAGAATGTTCAAGAGTTCACATAGGAATTCAAAAAGAAAGCATTAGCACTTAGTATTTCTTTGGACACAAAAGAAACTTTGTTGAAGTATATTGGAATTTTTCATTCATATTTGTAGCATGCATTATTAATGTTCAATCCTAATGATTTTGATGAAGTTTTTGTTCAAGCTATTCATGTCGAATTAGATGGTATACCATTCAAGTTTACACCAAAGACATCCATGCAGATGGAAACCGAAGACAACAAAAAGAAGGGCAATTCAAAGGGAAAGAAGATTTCCACAGCTCAGAATGAAGAAGATAGACCTACGTGTACACATTGCCAAAGGATCAGCCATGATGAAGGTAGGTGTTGGAAACTTCATCCGGAACTGAAGCCAAAAATGTTCCAAACGAAGAAGGGTGAAAACAAGGTTGAAATAGCAATCCAACAATGCTTGGACTTAGGATCCAATTCAGTTGATGAAAGAAAAATCACTGCTATGGTTACAATAGGTAAAATTTATGATGCTAGTACTTCTGCTTCTTCAAACATCAAACAACAGAATGAAGATAAAAGAGTCGAGTTATTTCATGTAAGGGTAACTTCAAAGCATACTAAGATAGATACATTGTTCGATACGGGATCACAGGCAAATTTGATTTCTGAGTCATTGGTTAAAAAATTGGGTTTGAAAACACATAATCATCCAAAGCCATATCCTTTAGGGTGGTTAAAGGAAAAATCTCAAATTCATGTTACCAAATAGTGTCGGTTAAAATTTACAATCACAACTAACTATATCGATGTATGGAGCTAGATGTGATACTGTTATATATTTGTGGAATTGTCTTAGGTAGCCCTTATCTCTATGACCGTGATGCAGTATTATATAGGAAGGAACATATGTATCATCTCATAAAATATGGGATTAAATACATCATTAGGGCACATAAAATCAAATACCACTTGAATTTAATTAATGCTAATCAGATGAAGCGTTTAATAAGTTCAAGTAAGAGATACATATTCATGTCGATAAAAGAACAACATAAGGATCTTATTGATACTTTCTCAGGTTGTGAAATTCAGTATGAAGGTAATTTGGTTAAAAAGGTAGATTAATTTCAAGATCTAGTCAAAGAACCAAAACATCTACTTCATAAAAAGGAAATATCACATCAGATGCAGTTGATGTTTAATGCCTCTAATAATGGAATGTATCACAAGTCAGTTATAGAGCATAAAGAAATAAAGCAAAAAATTTCAGGGAAGGTTGGAAAGGAATTAATGTGACCCAGTTCATCTCCATATAGTTCACCCATAATTTTGGCTCATAAGAAAAACAGGACATGGGGAATAAGTGTCATTTTTAAAGTTGATTCATTTAAGCAAAAAAAATTCATAGCATTGATAGATCATCAACAACCATATGAAGTTAAAACAGATGTTAAATGTTATGCATTGGAAACAGTAATTCACATAGATTATCAGCTACTTCAATTATTTTAGTCATATACTAAGTTGCAACAATCTCACGACATTTGGATGGGATTTCTTCAGCAAATTCACTTAGTAATTAAGGACAAGCAAGGTGTAACAAGTAAAGTAGTTGATATGCTATCTTTGAATGCTTCAGTAGTACTGCATAAAATTTCAGTGGATCATGAAAGTTATGTAGAACAGTATAGAACTGATGATGATTTCAAAGATGCTTATAAATCGCTAACTCATGATGCTCAGATAGAAAGAGTGCAGGTTATTCAGGAAGTTCCTCTTTCTCGGATTGTAGGATATTTCGGCGTAAGTAAGACTATGGAACAAAGTAAAAAGTATTATTATTGGCCTCATATGTATGACACAATTGTGAAGTACATAAAGGGATGTGTAATGTCTTCAACAAGCAATCCATGCAATCGAAAGATTAGTTTGCACATGCCACTTCCAGTTCCTTTGCAACCATGGGGCAACATGGATTTGGTTCAAGGATAGAAAAAAATGGTGAAGAGGACCGGGATACATATTATTCGAGGTAACAACAATAAACATCATAAGTTGTGGGATGAATTTGTAACTTATGTGCATCAAGCTTACAATAAAGCCTTACATTATTCTGTGCCAAGACAAGCATTGAGTCAAATCAGGTTCAAATTGCGCCATGATAAGCATCAGTTTCAGGTCAATAATCAAGTATGGTTGTATGTCATCAAAGTCAAGATGAAATTGAGAGAGTTGTATTCTCACATATTGTCATCTTAAAATAAATATTTTTTGGTCCAAAAGCTTTTAAGTGGAGAGGATTGATCCAGGAGGATCTTGATCAGTACAAGATCGACAGAGTTCCAGATTGTCTGACATTCATTTTAGTTTCCAAATCCGTAGTTCCGTCAGTATCTTCCGAAGGAAGACCTCAAAGTTGATAATGGTTCAGTTGGGTTCATGTTATAATTCAGTTTTGATATGGGTGTGTGGCAAGATATACGGGTTTTGTAATGGGTTAAAACCATGGTGAAATACCTTATACAAATGTAAAGGTCTAAGTTTTTAACCTAAGGACCTAGACCTAACACTTAAAAACCTATGGTGACAAAAGTCCTAGCACAAACCTAAACTTAAAACCTTAAGTGAAAAGTTTAAAACATTTCATAAACTAAAAAGGTTCGGATGTTGTTTTAAAACTTTATATTAAAACTCACAGAGTTAGACAACATCGCTTGATAACCATTTACAAACCATGTCGGAGTTTGTGACTGTGCATATGATAGACCGTGACCGTAACGGATATGGGTTATGGTTAAGCAATTGTCAGGTTTGAAAATTGTGACCGCCATCATGGAAGGTTCACATGTGAATGCAGCGGATGTCCAGACCTTAGCCGTTGGGATAAGACCGTGACCGCCGGAGCCACCGCAACTATCGAAAAATATCATGTTCACATGTGGCAGCTATACAAGCATGCCAGTTAGCCTAACCGTTGGGCTAAGAATTTAATATATAGTCCAAATTTGGGCTTTTATGATTATTTCAGTGCTAAGGTCCAAAGACTTAATCCCTAAGTTTATGCAAATGATAGGGTTTCAAGACCTCCTCATTAATTCAGCTCAACCAATTGTTATTTTTGGCCATCCAAGGTTCGAATGCAGTATTATAAATCCATGAAAAATTCATTCAAGGGGGTCATTGAGTTTTTGAGTTCAGTTTCAGCAAGTTGGAGGCAGTTTTGTTTGCAGCATTGCTCAACCATTGGGAGTCGGAATTGAGCATGGAGACAGGCGTTGGAAAGGCGAGGAAGAGTACTTTCTGTTTACATGGTTCATAAGTGCCTGTGAGCATAGTCATTCTGTTCCATTTCAGTGTAAATATTCTTCAAGATCAATCCTAATAAAAACGAACGCCTACTTAAAAGAGGACCCGGAGATGTAATCCACGAGGGACGAACTTCGTCATCAAACTGTTTGCTTCTTCTTTTCTCTGAATATTGATGTTATTTAATCATTTATTGCTGCTAGTTTATGTCGTATTTCATTAAAGCATACTTCAGCTAACAATCAATCTAAAGGACAAACTAATCAAACTGCTTAAGCACTTTATTCGATCACATTCGGATCAAAAAGTGTGGTTAATAAGTGTGTTGAAATAGTCTTGTTTGCCTTTTGCTGCAACTTCAAATTGGCAACAATTAATTCAAGTTCCACTTTTATTGAAACTTGGCTTTAAAAATCCCATATTTAACCTATCTAGAATTTGGAAACAATTAATTGGGTTTGACTGTCACTGCAACTTTACCTTGAATTTCCAACATTACGTTAATCTAGATTTTGGTTACAATTAATTCAGGTTTTATTATCGCTACAAATTTACTTCGAAAACGCCAATTATAACTTATGTAGATTGAGATTTGGCGATTCTGGCAGAAGGAGAATTCTTATAAAATAAATAAATAATTAAATAAATAAAATAATAATAATAAATAAAAAAAATAAAAAATAAATAAATTAGAGGAGATTTCTCGTAAATAAAATGTAAAATTCAAGCATGATAGTGACACTATCTTGCTCGATGGTGAGATTTTTTTTAAAAACAAAATAAATATTGGGATATGATAAATATCCCATTGTACATATCTCTTCCTTGAAGTAGATTAGAACAACAAAGAAATTTTGAACATGGAGCGATTATAATAGCTATTTTATTGACACTATTTGAGATGGTATTTAACAAAATGAAACCAAATATTACAAACATCACAGATGCGAGTTGATTGAAGTTATTTCTTTAGAGAACTCATAGCGTTTCCGATTTCTCAATTAAAATAAAAAATAAAAAATAAAAAAAATGTTGAATCTTTGAAAACTGTTTTAAAAAACTATAATTTGAATGCTATATGATTGGCATTAATTGGTCTTAATTCTATATTATAAAATGACAATATTTTTGAATAACAGAGTAATCCTTTTATTAAAATAGGAGGAAAGAATATTTAAAAGGCTCTAATATTACAATAGATAGCATTGAGTAAGATGTGATAACAATGATGACAATTGCATGCTATAAACATATTCCATTCCATATTCATATGTATGCAAATAGTCTTGTGAAGGTAGACACATCTATCATATAAGCCGTGTTATTCCTCTCATATGGGCACTTCTACTGGAGTGCTGGTGCCTTTTCCCACCAAAAATATTTTATATCCACTACTCTGTTTCCTCATATTGTGAGCAACACATCTCCATTTCTCTGTAAAACCAATTAGCTTGAACTTGAACCCAAGATTGAGGCTGAAGAAGAGGAAGAAACCATCATGGATTACTGTGAAGAGCCATGATAATTGGAGAAGGAATGTGATGTGAAAAAAAAATTGATGGAGTGGGAAAGGGAAGAGGCAATGGCTGCCTTCACTTTCCCTCTCTTTGCGATATGCCTAGACTCAGAAGGCATACTTATGTTTTTCCTAGAATTGGCCCGGGATGGCATGTACATCTATGCAACATCCAATTTAATGTTAGACAATTGAAGATTTGTGTGTTGTCAGATTTGTAGTTAGTAAAAATAGTTAATGGGAATTAACAGTTAAGGAAAAAACTACAAACAACCCTTCCTGTCATATTTACAAACCCTCGAAACCAACTTTCATCTTTGAGTGACTGAAATTGGACTGTAAATTACTATAAATTTGGTCACTTAGGGTTCCACCCTAGAATATTGGCAGAGCATGCACCTACCTAGTATCGTGTAATTCACTTAAAATATAATCCATTCAATGAAAGCCATTTTTCTCACTGCATGAATCTGTTCACACAAAGAATTCATTCACATTCGCCACTAATGGAATATATAATCCATAAAGAGGGAGTAACAATTATGTTCTTATGTTATATACATAATTATCCAATACTAGTATATTGTGCAACATGTGGAGTTCACCGACCCAACTTCTTATGATTAACAACATTAAGGAAGAAGTAGAATTTCCCCTATCGACACCCTACTAGATAGATTTCAACCTTTCCACATCAACAACATACTAAACTATTTATTCCACAACCTTCGGCCTACTATTATTCGATGGTAATGCTCAGAAGCATAAATCTCGTTCGTTGGAATGACCAATAAGGTCCCATCAGTCCGAGGATAGCGAGGTCTCCATATGCTCGTCCACGAACATATCAAGAGATGAACCTATCTCCTGCAATTCCTTCTTGGATCACTGAGAAAGTTTTAGGCACAAAACCCACTGGGAAAGTTTCAGGCACAAAAACAGCCTTGGAAACCACATTAGTGAGTGCAGTAAATTTTTCCTCAAAAAATATCTCTATCTATGTCGAATGTTATATTTATCATTAAATTTGCAGTCAACAATATGTTTGCAATGACTACATGTAATACATATTTCTCTCTTGATGAAGAACATTATCTCTTGATTAGAGATTTGGTTATGTATTTGATTTTTTCATGGTTCTTTGCAGTGTTAGGGAAAATGGATATTAGAGGAAGATTGGAAATTTTCCGCTTAAGTTTTAAACTATGTCCTCACTAAAATTGCATATAATATGGTTGTATCAAAATTAACATAAAATTATCTAATAGGTACGCAAGCTTGAGTTGTAACTTGTAGGAAATTTGCACAGTTAGTGGAACTAGATATCATAAAAGAATTCAAATATGAAATGGGTACATGTTGAATTTATGTGCAGGTACGTGATCAAATTATATGCAGGTAGAATGTAAAAGAATAGAATATTTTAATCAAGCAAGAGTTTAATATTGAAAATTGGTCAAAATGACTATGAGAGGAGAAAGAAATATGTACCAAACCTATGTGGAAGGAAACAATATCAACATCAAATGTACACTTGACAACCCTTTTCCACTTTTTTCAGAATAGATTATGTTGTCTAATGCATAAAAATCCTTTTTCATTTATTTATAGGCCCCTAAAATGACTCCAACAATTTTGATAGCTAGTATGGCCCATCAACAATTTTGAGAAGGTGGTGCACACACTACTGTTTTTTCTTGTAGCTAATGCCTCTTTACTTTTTTTAGTCAAATTTTAAAGAAATGGGATAGAAATTGATATTAAAATTATATATACTTTGAAATCAATTATATAAGAATTAATTTAACAAGTAGACCACGAGCACATATGTGAAAAGTGTTCAATGAAAACTAGGTGTCTAAGCTAATTTATGATTCCTTCAACCATTGGACAGATCTTAGTTGACATGTTGAATTGTTTTACTAATTAAATTGCTTTATTAAATAAACTGTTGCGATCATCAATATAATGAGTAATTTGTAGACTTACATGATTATATATCAATTTCTAAAATGTAAAAGAAGATAGAAATAAAATTAGAAACATAAATTGAAGTTGAGGTTGAAAAACACAAATTCTATTTAATAGAATTGACATTGAAAAATAAACTGAAATTGAAATTGAAATATAGATAGAAGTTAACATTGAAATATGAATAGAAAATAAAATCAACATTGAATAGAAATTCAAATTGGCATGTACACTCGAATCAAAAATTATGTCTATGCATATTGACTAGTAACATCAATTGACATGTACACTTTATTAGAAATTATGAGAGCAGACATTGCACACAGGAATAACACACAATAATTATTTTCTATATTATAATAAACAGAGATACATCAAATATATATAGTTGGAGTGAGATCCAAATTATTCCATTCTTGGAGAGAGAGGTTGAGAGTATCTCTCAACATCCTCCAACAAACCAAACCAATCCCTAATCCTTAGTATGCATCATAAATGAAGCATTATCTCAAACACCCCCCCTTAATGCATACATTACAAAAAACTTATAACACTGAGATCACAATTACAAAATTCATATTTGTCTTTGTCTGGCTGGTCTTCATCAGCAACTCTACCCACTCTGCGGTCTTCTGGATTCCGCTCTTTCTTTCTTCACATCTTCGAGCTTACCTTTCAACCCATTTAAAGTACACCTGCTTCTGACCAACAATGCTAAATTTGTAAAATTAAAGATTCTTGACACCCCCGAAGAAGAGTCTCGACACTGAACTATCCTATGGAAATATTTCCATCTGTGAAATAACCCCGAAGAATAAATTTCAACAGTCTATAGGAAAATATTTTAGGTACAGAATATGATCAGCGATCAATCCTACAAATTGACCTTTACACACAAGGATCTCATTGTATAACATGTAACCGATGCTCTTGAATCCCCGAGAAACAACAAGACCCATCAGCATATAACAAATTCACACAATCAAATTAGCCAGTTGTTCTCTCGGCACCGAAGAACGTCGAGAACGACTAATTTAAATTGTGTAAATCTATTCAATAATTGGTTCTGCAATAAAAAAAATTTACATACACATTAATTAATATATCTGTCCCCCTTTTTTTTTTTACTTCAATCCGGTAAATAGGAAATTCCATATGGAATATGATTTATTTATTTATTTATTTTTTTCTTTGTGGAGAGGATTCGCCTTCAATGGTTGCCTTCATAGCTACATGCTTGAATCGCTCCATATTCTTCCTAACCTTCTTACCTTCTCCTCCCCGCATCAAGGCTTGACAATAAATATTCAAACTTGAAAGATTTCCCAAAAAAAAAAGATAGCAATCAGTTCAATCTAAAAAAAACGGTTTGTCCTCAAACAGCGTTGCGCATTTGGTTTTGATCGCGTCCTTTGAGCATCCGCCCAAATCCTTCGCACATCGAAAATGTGGTCATCTGGTACCTTGCATATTCACGTGCCGTAATCTCATGTCGGGGCACGTTTCCTCGGATTGATCAAGCGAGGCAATCTGATATACCTCCACTTCCAGCGACATTTCTTGCATACAGTGCGTTTCGTGGCCAAGCGGGGATTCTATTGGTTCTCCTATTGATCTGGTAACCGTCTTGGCAGCATATTTTTTTCCTTTGAGTGGGAAAAATCTCGGCGGCAATGATAGGCCCGTCATTCCAGATTTATTTGAGGGCCAATTCCTCTAGCGCTACTCCGGTCATTGCTGCTTTTCCTTGAAGATTGAGTAAACGAATTAAGCGGCCCCAAACTACCATAAATGTTCATCTGAGCAAAGCCTCGGTCGTAAGAATTTCTGCTTATTCTTACGATTTCTTAATCATAATTTTGAAGCATTTGATGTTCTCGTGATGAAATCTTCAAGTCCAGCTTCGTATCTTTGCTACGCATAAGCCCCAACTCCAAAATGATAATATTTATTGCAAGTTGCATATGTTGTAAATAGGAAATGATATGACATGACTTTTGCACATGTCCCCTCGCCTCCTGTTGATATAACGACTCCCGACCCCTCGGCACTATCCTTCACAAATATGAAATCCCATTCTCATGTAACTGCGCTCTGCACGTGGAAAAATTGATCACACACAAAAAAATAAAATAACAAACATACAAAAAAAATTTCACCCAGAACATAAATTCACTGGACTATCTATTCTTCTACAACAACGGTTTGACAATCAGTACTCTCACATCTTCCTGGCCATCCCGTGAGAGATTTAAGCCAGTAGTGGCTTTGATACGATATTAGAAATTATGAGAGCGGGCATTGCACACATGAATAACACACAATAATTATTTTCTATATTATAGTAAACAGAGATACATCAAATATATATAGTTGGAGTGAGATCCAACTTATTCCATTCTTGGAGAGAGAGGTTGAGAGTATCTCTCAACATCCTCCAACAAACCAAACCAATCCCTAATCCTTAGTATGCACCATAAATGAAGCATTATCTCAAACATTGAAATTGAAATTGAAATATAGATAGAAGTTAACATTGAAATATGAATAGAAAATAAAATCAACATTGAATAGAAATTCAAATTGGCATGTACACTCGAATAAAAAATTATGTCTATGCATATTGACTAGTAACATCAATTGACATGTACACTTAAATAACATATTAGAAATTAAAATTGAAATAGAAATTGATATTTACAATAATAAATTAAAATTGAAATATAAATTAGAATTAAGTTGAAATTGGAACTAGATGGTTACAATGATGTAGGCTAATGCGTTTCGATATATTCAATTAAGTGCATAATGCATGGTAAGCCTTTCACTCTAAATTTTGATGTACTTTAAAAAAAAAAGACAAACCAAAAATTTATTATAATCTTAATATAATTAAGATAATTAAAATATAACAATTCAGGAAAATAGTTTAAAATAAGATGCATATATTGTAATATTCTTATTTTCATTTTAAAATATAGAATTGTTTTAGTGGGTATATGTTATGATATCTCGAGGAAATTATAAACACAAAGTTAAACCATTACAAATTAAGCCTCTTGAGATTTTGTATAGTTGGTGTAGCATCGGGTGTGCTCTAGCCCTGAAATTTTGTGGAGGGGCTAGGACACACTTGAACTTCGAAACCCAGAAAATGTTTTGTGAAATTTCAGCTGGTGTTCAAGTTATTCAAATAATTAATTATTTTAATGGATTTCCTAAGTCTAAACATAGGAAAAATAAATAATTAAAGTGAATTAATTAACACATGTGCTGAAATTTTCTAAAAGGCACAGATGAAGAACTCTTTTAATTTCAATCGTTGATGAATGTTTTAATATCGGTCATTGAAGGGTTCAACGAAAAATTATAAGAGAAAGGCTTGAGGGTCAGTTGGAGATAGACACAGTTGCAGAGCTGAGAAATAGATCTGGAATTCTAGGGCAGGTTTGCTAAGAATTTCTGGAGGAATTTTCTGCATCGAGGGGTAGTATTGGCTAAGGGATGATCTGATCTAGGGGCCAAGAGTCAGTAAGAGGAAGAGGAGCATCAACAAGGACAGCGCAAAGACACATAGTAGTAGTTACGCAGGTGCTACGTAGGACATCACAGAGGCTATAGAAGGCTTCTGAAATTATGCATAGGGTCTCCAGGGCCAACGTAAGGCCTGCATCGCCATCTGAGGGGTTACACAATTCCTCTCTGGGTAGCGCAATGGAATTCTGAGGCTAACAAGGCTGACTCTGGGGCTTACGGGGCAGCATTGGGGTTTCTAGGGCCAGATCTGGGCTGAGTCTTGTAAATCCTGTTTGAGGGTGTGGATCAGTCAGATATTTGGCACTATAACAACAAGTTAACTTCATATTTTACTTTTTTAATTCTCTGTCGAGTTTTCTATATCTGGAACCCATATTTATTGTACTAAGAATCTACTTAATAAACCAAACCCTCATATATGCTACACTGATTTTCCTACTTTAGGTTTTTCCAGGGACTTGTGTCCAAAAATTCATGTGTCACTTTGTTGGATGAACGTATTATTCAGTAAATGATCTGCATGTGTAGACTGTAGTTGTGTTTATTTCAGTATTTTCTGAATATAATTTTTGGAAATAACATGTAATTTTTTAAATCAAGTAGGGGAAATAAACCATGATACTACAGTAGAATTTTTACAAATCCCACCAAAGTTGGCCTAAAAGTGATTATACAATTTAAATTTATTTTCCATTCTATGCCTAATTGATTATAATTGAAATTATTGGAACCACTTAATGAGTGTTATCTAACTATTCTAAACCCTTCAGTGGGACAATGGACTTCTCAATAGATTTATTTACAAATTCCAACATCCCCTTCAACAAAATTTTTTATAAGACTAAGATGTGTCATTATCTCAACCCCTCCCTCCCCACACTTCAATCACAAACTTTTCAAGTCCAAGAAAAAAAACCAAAATTTAACAAATTTCACATCTATTGATAACTTCACAGAGATATCACCAATATAATCATCTATTATAAAATAAACAATATCTATCATATTTTCTTATACCAATTATTGTCTAGGATAGTGTACAAAAGTATGTCTTTTGAAGTGGAGAGTTCCCTTATAGCTTTCATCATCTATATTACTCCAATTAAAATCTTTGTTTTGTACAATTTGTTTTATTCATTTTAAGGTGTTTTTGAGTTAGTCGAGAGCAAATAGATTTGATCAATGAAATTAAGACTTATATTTTAACTTCCTCCTATTAATAACTTCACTATCATCTTAGATCACATGTTGAAATTTAATAGGGATGTAAGGTTTAATATTATTAATTTCCAAACTCATACTTTAGACTTTCCAAACTAGTAATTAAGATTTCAAAATAAAAATTATAAATTCCATAAAACTACAGTTAATCGACCTTTTTCGGCTTAAAAAGTGTATCTTATGTATTGAAAATTAAGACGAAATGCTCAACAAGAATGATATCTTTAATGTAATTAAGTCCCATACTATGTAGTTTACACTAGGCTCTTCCGACTTCTCGTCGTTTCCACTTTGAACACATGGTAGCATCGGGTTTCAAAGCCAGATGCCAATGCAGCATGAGTTCAAGAGTTAAACAATAAATTTATAGAATTAGGGCCTAGTAATTTTTTCCTCTCAAATCTAGGGAATTTTTGAAAATATGAGTCGTTGCGATTGGTATTTTCATCCTTAAGATTTACAAATTTCGTTCTTAAGATTCACAAACGCATTTATGAGATATTTGAACAATTTTGTGCTAATTATATATTTAATGTCATATCGTAAATACCTCCTAAAGGAAAATCTATGTGCCTTAGAAATACCTAGATTAAGTCTCTAAAGATTTGTAAATACCTAATGGAAAGGCTCTCTACGTTAAAGATACATGTTAAAGATTCTCAAGAGATTTGTAAATACCTAAAGGAAAGGTTCTGTTGTCGACAATTTTGTCCCCCTAGAGACAGTCTAGAGTTTCCATAGACCAGTGCCTAGGACATCTTATCATAGCAAGGAGCTCATAATATAGCTTGGGTTGTCAATCCAAAAGCTCTCCTGCTATCTCTTGTAAAACAAGGAAATTAATTGAAATGGAACCAAACTCTCTCAGAAGTTGATACAAAGATAAGAATAATGTAGGAACAGCATGCAAAACTCCAATACAAAAGCATTAGACAGTTAAGAGACAGCTGACTGCAAAGAGGGCCAGTTCAAATAATATGCCACAGAAATCAAATATCAGAAAGTGGATGCAGTGAAGCAACATGAAGAAGATACTAGTTAGCATGAGGCTGATACCCAGATACACAAAAAAACCACATATGGGCTTATCCAACTAAGAATCCATACATGACAATGGTGTTTTAAAAGCACCCTCCTCAAGTAACTAATATAGCAGAAAATATGGATGAAATGAACATGGAACAGTATATCATGACTAGGCCTATTTAAAGTGCTTGACTAATCCAAGTATGGGCACCAATTAGGATGAATCCTTACTTAAGACCAGTGAGCCACTCGCATTCTAGAACATGATACAAGAAGATAAATAGCATGAAATGAGATATTATATTAACACATAAGAAAAGATTACATATTGTGGGATACCAAAGACCAGAATCCTCATTACAGTTATAACTCCTCCTCACTAAAACCCTACGGGCTCTGAGCCTTCATACAAAAACTTTACAAGATGTATACAAAAGCCTTTCACTGCACAGTTTGCTGATAGAAATCTGGAACCCTTACAATGTCTTTCTTTCTGGTTTTTATAGAAGAGATAGAAAGCTCTAGAGAATGGGGTAGGCGAAAACATTAAGTTGCTTGATTTGATCGAAATAGCGGAAAGATGCTCGCCCATACTTCTTGACGGCGCTGCAGTGCTGAACGTACTCTGATGTTGCTCTATGGAGTAAATGCTCAGGGAGTAGATTTCTCTGGAGACAGAATATGAGGAATAAACTATGAAAGATTCTGTACTTTTGCCTCTCATCTTCTGAATCCATTTCTGAGATCTTACATGCTCGAGGGCTAAGTCTCTCGAATGTCCCGTGATATTTGTTATTGCTCCATTAATTTGGGTCATATCACAACAACTACCTCCAGCTACCATCTTAAATTTCTCCCTCAGAGACTGTCAATCGAGGCGCTCTTGGTCCCTGTAAGAAAAGTAGTGCATCATGGTAATTTTCCATCGCGGCAAACCTGCAAAACCACAAACCTGTTAAGGAAAACCAAACGGGGACGATGAATCATGGAGGGGTCGACGGAAATGAATTCGAAGGCATGATCAAGCGGGAGGAATGCACAGGGTGGCGGAGGGATTGAAAGATGGCGAAGAAAATATAGCGGGATAGCGGGGAGAAGAGCTGGCGGAGGTTTTTAACTTAGAATCCCAAAAACAACGTGTTAGTGTAATATATGCATGGTGGAGAAAATATACGGTGAGCACGTGGGACGGTGACATGGACGGTTTGGTCAATTCCGCGGGGGTCAAATGGATCTAGACCGTCCAACTCCAGAGTAAGATCTACGGCTACAAATGCATTGAGGCAATGGAACGGTGGGTCATGGACGCAATAGACACGGGTTAAAGTGCTTGCAGCTTCGGAGACTATCCACCGTTGGATGAAAGGCGCAGGATCGGACGACGATGATTGATTCTGTTGCACATCCTTCGGCCGAAATTTAATGCGCGGGGAGAGCGGAGGCCTGAGATAAAGCGCGTGCATCTTCGAGGCACGATGGACGTCGGATGGAGGCCCCGAGATCTGACGGTCACCATTTATTCCGCTACCCGACCTTTGACTGAACAGTAACGTGCGAAATGGGAGCGGTTTCGGGCCTGTACAAAAGACACTTGTCAATCGGCGTATGGAATCGTTGGGCCTTTGAGGAAAACCGCCAGCCTGGGGTAAGCGGTGTGGAATGAAACCACCGGTTTCTGAGCGGGCACGGAGACCACCACTAAAAACCAACTCCACTCCATCGATTGGATTCGATCGGACGGCTCCAGACGCGCCCAAAAACTTTGAACGTTAAGCTCTTTTCAGCCTGGTGCCCAGTCTTGCGCCCGAGTCTTATGGGGAATGAAACCAAGGGGCTAAGGCTGAAGGGCTAGGCTCGATATAATTTTAATTGCGGAGCCAGGACTTTGGGTAGTGTATTTTTGAGCGGAAAGAGGCAACGATATACAAAATATGAGGCTTTAGGCCATGATAACAGTTTTGAAGGATTATGGGGCAGTAGGCCAAAAATTCGAATGGAGGGGTTGACATGCACAACATCGGCTCCATCTAGGGACGGCATGTTCATTCTTGGACATGTCGAGAACTTGCAGACCCTTGATCATTTCTGTGCTTACCTGAATACTCATCAAACTGAAACTAAAGAAAAATGTATATACAGTATGGTACATCAGGCTTGTTTTGCCTGAATCAAAATTGAAAATATGACTTGAGGAATTGTCCATTTACAGGGGAGTCAAGCAGATCACCCTGTAGGTTTTCCAATATGAATGTGTTATTACCTTTCAGCTCTACAATCTTAAATGGGCCAAACCAAAGTGGATCAAATTTAGCATGTTTGCCCTTTTCAGCCCTCCGGATATCCCATCTGAGAACCAGATCACCAATTTGAAATTTCCTATCTTTTGCATGCTGGTCAAAGATGTTTTTCATCTTCTCCTGATATTCTGCTAACCTTTGATTCACCTGGTCTCGTGTTTCCTCTAATTCCACCAATTGATTTATCCTTCTAACCATATCATCTGGTTCTTCCTGACTTTCCTGCATGAAACGTGCCACTGGCAAAGCCAATTGCACAGGAAACACAACTGCTCGCCCATATACCAGTTCATAAGGAGATTTCCCAGTTGCTCTCTTGCTAGTTACTCTATTCGCCCATAGAGAAAACTTCAATTGGGAATCCCAATTATTTTGATTCTCATTAATTGTCTTCTTCAAGGCCCTCACCAGAGTTTTGTTGGAAGACTCTGCCAAGCCATTCCCTTGCGGATAGTAAGCTATGGAGTGATTTAATGCAATATTATACTACTAGCATAAATTTACAAATTTATTGGACCTGAAGGCCTATGCATTATCAGTTACAATTCTAGCTGGACAGCCAAACCTGGATATGATGTTCTCTTCCATGAATTTGATGATTACAACATCTGTAGCATTTCTCGCAGGAATGGCTTCCACCCATTTTGTAAAGTAATCTGTTGCAGTCAATATCCATTTATGCTGGCCACTTGATGGGGGATGTATTTCACCTATAAAGTCTAATCCCCATTGCTGAAATGGTTCATTTACATGGACTGGAATTAGGGGCAGAGCGGGCAGCTTTTGTCTCTCAGCAAATTTTTGACATTTATCACATGCTCTAACCCAATTAAAAACATCTCCAAATAACTTAGGCCAATAAAAACCAGCTCTTAGTATTTTATGAGCTGTGGCTCTCTAGCTGTAATGTCCTCCATAGATTCCTTCATGAAATTCTGTCATTATATTCTCCACTTCATTTTCTGTGAGGCATAATAATAGTATGCCTGAAGGATCTCTCCAATATAACTGACCATTGGCAACTATATACTTTTGTGATTTCAACCTCAAAGCCCTGTATTTTGATTTATCATAGCTGGGTGGACAGCTGAGTGTTAAAAGATACTCAATTATTTCTTTGTACCAAGGACTAGTGAGATATTTTATGTGTATCTTTTGAGTGGCCATCTCTATTTCATGCTGCTCTTCTCCTTTCTCAAACTCTTCATTCGCCATCATGGACAAATTTATGCCTAGAGCCTGATGATTTGACTCAGAAATTTTTTTGGCTAGCCCTTGTCCTTTAACCAGCTTAGTGGGTCTTATGTCCAGATCATATTCTTGTATTTTTGCAGTCCACCTTCCTCTTTTGCCTTCACTATCTCCTTGAACGAGAATATCTTTGACAGCTGTTGTAGGAACATATGCAGTAATGTGGGACTAGAAAACATATGTTCTAAAGGCTTTGAGGGACTTCACCATGGCATATGCCTGCTTCTCTAGTATATTATAATTCAATTCTGCATCATGTAATACTTGGCTAAAAAAGGCTATTTGCTGCTCATATCCATCTTCATTTTTCTGCAACAAGACTCCAGCTACTGTATGGGGTGAAGCAAATGAAAATATCATAAATGGATTTGTATAATCAGGCCCAGCCAGCACAGGAGCTTCAGAAAATGCCTGTTTTATCCTTGTGAATGCATTTCTAGATTCTTGAGACCATTTTACTTCATTATTCTTTTTAAGCATATCAATTATATGCCTAACTATCTCGGCATAATTTGGAATAAATCTTCTCAGAAAATTGATTCGGCCTAGAAACATATGCACTTCCTTCTTATTCCTGGGTAAAGGAATATTGTTTATAACTTCAACTCTCTTAGGGTTTATTTTCACACCATCTTTAGTTACAATGTGCCCTAAGAGTTTTCCCTCATCTAATGCAAATAAAGATTTTTGAGGATTGAGGGAAAGACCATACCTTCTGCATTTTTCAAAGGTTTTCTGCAAGTGTTGAATGTGTTCAGTATCATCCTTTGAAAATACTGTGATATCATCCAGATATACCACCAGAAACTTGTCCTGCTCTCCAACAAAAGCTATGTCCATTGCCCTCTGAAAAGTAGCTCCTGCATTAATTAGCCCAAATGGCATCCTAGCATACATAAATGTACCCCATGGTGTTGTAAATGCAGTTTTCTTCTGATCCTTTGGGAAAATAGCCACCTGATTATAACCGGAAAACCCATCCATCATTGACATTCTGGAGGCTCCGACAACTTTCTGTAGAATGTGGTCCATCTTAGGCAATGGATAATTATCTTTTAAAGATGCTCTATTTAAGTTCCTGAAATATACACACAACCTTATTTCTCCATTTTTATTTCGAACAGGAACAAGGTTTGCTACCCATTCTGAGTATCTCAATGGCACAATTATTTTGGCCTTCAGTAGCTTCTTGATTTCTTTTTCAATAGAGGGAAGCAGCAGAGGATTTATCTGTCTGAGCTTCTGCTTATATGGTTTTGCATATTCCCTTAGAGGAATTCTATGCTGCATTATATTAACATCAAAAATTTTTAGGTCCTGATAGGACCATGCAAATACATCCTTGTATGACTGAAATAATCTCGAATATTTCTCTTTATATTCTTCTGGGACCTTCTTAGATCATTTTACAATTTTGGGATCAGCATAAGTACCCAGATTTAAATCTTCCATTTGATATTCTTCTACCACTTTGTTTGGCTGCAATGGAATATCATCTTTGTTAAATAACCTTTCTAGAGGCACCAGACCTCTAGGTATAACATTTCCTTTCAGCTGCAACACTTTACTTCCTGCCATTTCATCTTCCCATTTGTTTTCTGCAATATTTTCAGCTTCCCCTTCTTCGTTGTCATCAATTTCCATATTTGAAAACTCCCCCACTGTCTCCAGGAATCTCTTCATTTGTTCATCATCTTCAAATGCCTGCCAATGTTTGACATTATCTGGGATTGATGGTCTGTATCGTACTTCAATTTCATACCTCAAAAGAGGATTCTGTGGAGGACGAAATGTGCTAGTAGCCACAGCAAGAGAATCTGCTATTCTATTGTGCTCCCGGGACATGAACTGTATGTTAAATGCCGAGAAGAAATTCTCCACCATGTCCCATACTTCATTCATGTAGGCTCTCAGCCGTGGATCCTTTGTTTGGCATTGATTTCTAACCTATCTAATAACCAATTCAGAATCTCCCAGAACTTTTAAATTCTTTATATTCATATTCCTGGTTGTTTGCAATCCCAATAGCAGTGCTTCATATTCAGCCACATTATTAGTAGCCTCATATTCCAATTTAAAGGACAGTGGCACCCATTTTCCTGTAGGAGAGATTAATAACACTCCAGCTCCATTTCCTTCTCTTGAATTTGCCCCGTCAAAATGTAAAGTCCAGATTCCAGCTTCATAATTTTCTGAAGGCTGCTCATCCTTAATTTTGAAGGAGGATTCATGCACATAATTTTGATCTTCTTCTAGCATAAAGCATGAAAAATCTCCTTCTTTACTATAGACTGGTGAATTTTCAGATTTATCAGCCTTAGTAACTACCTTGACCAATTTAGTCTCTCTGTATAACCTCCTCTCCTGTCCACCAAAAACTAGGATGGTAGCATATGTTAAATCTAACTTAATTGACCCACCAATTTTTGTACCCAAGACCTTGACAGCAGCATGCCAAAGCGGGCTGGGATATCAGCCACCACAATGTCCATGACCACACTCTTTGCTGGAATTTGGGCCAAATTGACCGCTAAATCTTTAATCATCCCCAAGCATTTGACTCTTTTGGAATAAAATGAATAAAGGTCTTTATATGGGCGTGTGATTTGCAGTCCTAGTTGTTCCATGACAGATAGAGGCATAAGATTATGGGAAGCCCCAGAGTCTAACATACAATTGTGTAACAGCAGGTCATGAATAACTAGAGACACATAAAAAGGAGGAGTAGAAGGATCTACTTCCTCAACATGTGGGCCAAATACTACCATGGGTCTTTCTTCTTGAAGGTTTAAACTATCTGGCACAATTGATATTTCAGGAGGGAGCATAAAAGAAGTAACTTGAGACTGATATGCAGGTTGTTTTAGCAGCTCGGTCAAGGGGACTGGAATTTTAATTTTCTCAAGTTCTTTTTGCAAACTAAAAGTAGGAGGGGGCTTTTCTATCACAACTAATTTTGACTCTTTATTTTCAGCTGAAAATTTAATTTCTTTTGACACAGATTCATCATTAGGAGGACTGGCTACTTTTGAAGAAGAAGGAATCTGGTCATTAGGTTGCAAGGGAGTATTTAGAGGACTCTTACCTTTTTCTGTGTTTCTCTTTGTTGCTGATTCCTTCTGAGTAGGTACCTCCTTCTGAGGTGGCTCCTCTTCTTGATATTGAGTTCAGGTCCTCTTCCTTGAAGATCTGAGATCATATGTTCTATTGAAGTGTGCTTGCATGAAATCAGCAAATTGTTTACAATAATGATCGATCTCTGCTTCTTCTTCTTCTTCTTGCAATGGGCATTCCATTTCATCATTGTTTGAGAAAGAAAAATTTGAATCTTCTAGTTCATAAGTAGCGTCTTCAGTGGAGTCATCTGCTGGACCTTCCAGGTACAAGGGATGTGGTACCTGATCTTGCTGCTCCTTTTCTTCCCTTGGCAATATTTGCAATGGTGGTCTCTTATACTGGGGATTGTATCCTCTGTTTGGAGCATTATAGAAATTCTTGGGAGCTGCATTCTTAGCCTCAAACTCAAGCTTTACCATATTCTTAACCATCTTACTTATTTCATCGATCTTATCTGCATCCTTATCTTGACTAGAGGTGGAAACCTCTTCTTTGCCTCTCCTCCTAGTTTCCTGTTCAGCTTTTCATTTTAATTTTCCAGTGGAGGAAAAGTTTGCTTCCAGCTCAAGAGCATCTGACTGAGCATCATCTAAGGTGGCAGGCTTTCTCTCCCTTAGGGATAAACCGAAATCTGAGTCAAAGGTTGCAATGAAAACAACTTTTGCAGCGTTCTGATGAGGCTTCATATCTACAGGGAGATTTAGATATAACTTATTAAATCTCTTAATAAACTCCAACACCCCTTCATTATGTCTCTTCTTAAGAGTATTGAATTCAGTAAGACACTGTCCATGATCTTTCTTTTCTACCCATTTCCTGAGAAAAGTATTCTCCATGTCATCCCAGGTGGTCAGTGAACGGTTTCCCAATGTCTTGAACCATTTTCTGGCTTCACCATCCAAAGATTGCACAAACAATCTCAAGACCACATCCAAATGTTCTACATTTAAGTTTTATGCAAAAGAGCAGAAAGTCTCAAGATGTTTCTGAGCATCAATTTCATTTTCTCCATTAAATCTAGGCAAAATCTTCAAATAATCTTGTGGCATATCATTTAGCACTTGGGGTAAGGCCAGTGGAGCGTATTTGTTCAATAGGAAAGCAGGAACATTAGCCATTGGAGGAGGTGGGGGTTGTGCAACAATTTGATGTACAAATGAAGGAAGGGGAGGAGGAGGAAGTGGAGTATGTATAACAATGGGAATAAATTGCACAGAAGGCTGAGGTGTAGATGGGAATAGTTCACGGTTAACAGAAGCTACTTCTATGACTTCTTTAACTTCTTCAGCCTCAGGGGTAGGATGAGGGTTATCTCTGGTTCTAGCACTTCCCCTAGGTGGGATATCTGAGTAATATTCGGGATTTTCCTCAGTGGAGTCGGGATTTTCCACTGGGATTTCCTGAGAAGAAGAGGATGGATGATCTTCTACAGAATATTTAGGGACTTCAGCACGGGCTGATTGTCTTTCTTTCCAACTTCTTCTATGAATAATCTTCTCTGGGTCAGATACAGAAGATGTCTTTAACTTAGAGGAATCTGACCTCAAATGTGGCTTTCGAGGAGCCAGGACTACCAATAGGTTTATAAAATAAAGAACAGTGGAGTCACCAAGGTGAGAGATATGCAACTCTTCAACTCTCTGTGCTCACCCGATTAGAGAGTGAATATGATTTTTCGAGGCCCAGGGAAACTGATATTCTCAAATCCTCCCCGGAAACGATGCCAGAAAGATGTTGTCGACAATTTTGTCCCCCTAGAGACAGTCTAGAGTTGCCATAGACCAGTGCCTAGGACATCTTATCATAGCAAGGAGCTCATAATATAGCTTGGGTTGTCAATCCAAAAGCTCTCCTACTATCTCTTGTAAAACAAGGAAATTAATTGAAATGGAACCAAACTCTCTCAGAAGTTGATACAAAGATAAGAATGATGTAGGAACAGCATGCAAAACTCCAATACAAAAGCATCAGACAGTTAAGAGACAACTTACTGCAAAGAGGGCCAGTTCAAATAATATGCCACAGAAATCAAATATCAGAAAGTGGATGCAGTGAAGAAACATGAAGAAGATACTAGTTAGCATGAGGTTGATACCCAGATACACAACAAAACCACATATGGGCTTATCCAACTAAGAATCCATACATGAAAATGGCGTTTTAAAAGCACCCTCCTCAAGTAACTAATATAGCAGAAAATATGAATGACATGAACATGGAACAATATATCATGACTAGGCCTATTTAAAGCGCTTGACTAATCCAAGTATGGGCACCAACTAGGATGAATCCTTACTTAAGACCAGTGAGCCACTCGCATTCTAGAACATGATACAAGAAGATACATAGCACGAAATGAGATATTATATTAACACATAAGAAAAGATTACATACCGTGGGATACCAAAGACCAGAATCCTCATTACAGTTATAAATCCTCCTCACTGAGACCCTACGGGCTTTGAGCCTTCATACAGAAACTTTACAAGATGTATACAAAGCCTTTCACTGCACAGTTTGCTGATATAAATTTGGAACCCTTACAATGTCTTTCTTTCTGGTTTTTATAGAGGAGATAGAAAGCTCTAGAGAATGGGGTAGGCGAAAACATTAAGTTGCTTGATTTGATCAAAATAGCGGAAAGATGCTCGCCCATACTTCTTGACGGCGCTGCAGTGCTGAATGTACTCTGATGTTGCTCTATGGAGTAAATTCTCTGGGAGTAGATTTATCTGGAGATAGAATATGAGGAATAAACTATGAAACATTCTGTACTTTTGCCTCTCATCTTCTGAATCCATTTCTGAGATCTTACATGCTCGAGGGCTAAGTCTCTCGAATGTCCCATGATATTTGTTATTTCTCCATTAATTTGGGTCATATCACAACAACTACCTCCAGCTACCATCTTAAATTTCTCCCTTAAAGACTGTCAATCAAGGCGCTCTTGGTCCCTGTAAGAAAAGCAGTGTGTCATGGTAATTTTCCATCGTGGCGAACCTGCAAAACCACAAACCTGTTAAGGAAAACCAAACGGGGACGACGAATCATGGAGGGGTCAACGGAAATGAATATGAAGGCGTGATCAAGCGGGAGGAATGCACAAGGTGGTAGAGGGATTGAAAGATGGCGAAGAAAATATAGCGGGATAGCGAGGAGAAGAGCTGGCGGAGGTTTTTAACTTAGAACCCCAAAAACAACGTATTAGTGTAATATATGCATGGTGGAGAAAATATACGGTGAGCACGTGGGATGGTGACATGGACGGTTTGGTCAATTCCGCGGGGGTCAAATGGATCTAAACCGTCCAACTCCAGAGTAAGATCTACGGCTACAAATGCATTGAGGCAATGGAAAGGTGGGCCATGGATGCAATAGACATGGGTTAAAGTGCTTGCAGCTTCGGAGACTATCCACCGTTGGATGAAAGGCGTAGGATTGGACGACGATGATTGATTCCGCTGCACATCCTTTGGCCGAAATTTAATGCGTGGGGAGAGCGGAGGCCAGAGATAAAGCGTGTGCATCTTCGAGGCACGATGGTCGTCGGATGGAGGCCCCGAGATCTAACGGTCACCATTTATTCCGCTACCCAACCTTTGACTGAACATTAACGTGCGAAATGGGAGCAGTTTCGGGCCCGTACAAAAGACACTTGTCAATCGGCGTATGGAATCGTTGGGCCTTTGAGGAAAACTACCAGCCTAGGATAAGCGGTGCAGAATGAAACCACCGGTTTCTGAGCGGGCGCGGGGACCACCACGAAAAACCAACTCCGGTCCGTCGATCGGATTCGATTGGACGGCTCCAGACGCGCCCGAAAACTTTGAACGTTAAGCTCTTTTCAACCTGGCGCCCGGTCTTGCGCCCGAGTCATATGGGGAATGAAACCAAGGGGCTAAGGCTGAAGGGCTAGGCCCGATATAATTTTAATTGCGGAGCCAGGACTTTGGGTAGTGTATTTTTGAGCGGAAAGAGGCAACGATATACAGAATATGAGGGTTTAGGCCATGATAACAGTTTTGAAGGATTATGGGGCGGTAGGCCAAAAATTCAAATGGAGCGGTTGACATGCACAACAGGTTCTCTGCCTTAAAGATACATGTTTAAGATTCTCAAAAGATTTGTACATACCTAAAGGAAAAGCTCTCTGCCTTAAAGATACTTGTACAAGTCTCAACAGATTTGAAGACAGTGGTTTTGGCTTCTTAAGTATTAAATAATTTGAAACAATAGCTGGCTGGCAGAAAGCAGCGGAAGGTAGAGTATGTCAGCCTAACCTCTGGGGTGTTTCATAATCTACCAGATTTATCGTTGATCATGAAACATTCTTGAGGTGTCTCACAATGAAGATTCATGTCTAGTGATCGGCTAGGGAGTCAAATAATGAATTTCCAAACAATCGATCTTATAAAGCCAAAATAAGATGCATACCCAGTTTATGAATGACTAAACAATGATCTGCGAATAAAAAGAAGAAAAGGTCTACAATTATGTAGCCTAGTTTCTTTACCTCCATAATAGTGAGTGGTTCGATCATCATACATCTTCTCTCATTCTTAATCTCTCAAGGTTTTCGGGTCCCATTTGTGCTTTTTGGTCGCATTTTATAGGTCAATCATTTTAACATTTTGTTTGGGCTTAGAATTTTTTTTAATAAGGGGACCCAATTGGTATCACTAGCATTGTGCTCTAATATTGTGGAGAGATAGAGTTGTTAGTCAAGGACTTAATATGTGACAATGTTGGTTGATATGATGTTAAACAAATGGATTACCAATTCGACTCTTCTTATAAGAATTCTTCACAAGCACTTATCGTGAGTAAAGAAATTAACTAATACTTTCCTTAGATTTCCAATTGTCCTTAGATTCTATTGTGAATGCAACCTAGTTACATTTATTCATGTACATCATCTCATCCAACTCATCCTTACTAAAAAAAATGTTTTTTCAAGTGCTTCCCTCCTTTTATAGAGAAATTACAACATAGAAAAACTACACTAAAATGAATCAACAATAATTTTGATAGCTAGCATTGCAAATCAACAATTTTGAGAAAGTGGTGCACATACTAGTGTATCTTTTTTTCTTCTTTAGCTAATGCCTCTTTGCATTTTTTTTAAGTCAAATTTTCAAGCGAAGGGATTCGATCTTCAACAAACGGGACACTCTCAATTTAAGTCATGTGTTGTTTCCCTTCCATGCTCAATTCCCTATGTAGAAACTAGAAATATGTTCTCATAAACATCCCAATAAAGAATTATTTCATTAGTAGTGCTAATTAAGGACGTCATTCTACATGGACAATGTCTCCTTGAAAAATATATTTTTTTGTTCTGTAAGATTAATTTCCTTGGGAAAGAAATCAAATTTGTAAATGGGACCTCAAGAAACGTATTACATTTTATCGCAATAATTCCAGCCTCGCGGATAACAAGGACTTCACTTTTATGTTTATTATTCTTTACACCATTATTTTATTAGTAATGGTAATTAAAATATTTGTTTTACATGGACAATGTCTCCCTGCAAAAGCATTTTACTTTTCTTTAAGATCAACTTCCTTGGGAAAGAAGTCAAATTCAGAAAGGGGCCCTCAAGTAGAGTATTGAATTTTACCACAATAATCCCAACCTCAAGGATAATGATTGAGACTTATTTTTTGTGTTTATTATTCTTGCATGGAAGATATTTTCTTGAACGTAATAAAGGGTAGAAATGGTGCACTATAGGGATTTGTGTTATAAATCCATTTTAAGCATAAGAGGAGTTAGTAAAAGAGAGGGATTAAAATAAAATTTTAAAATATATTTTTAAATTTTATCATGATTATTTCTTTTTTTAATAAGTTCATATTCATAAGGATTTTAATCAACTTTTGTAATTAGTATTTAAATGAAATATATATATTTTTAATTACATATGAACTTTTCAATTAGCAATGAATATAATTTCACTCACACAATATTGTAGCATTGATACTATTTTCATATCTCAAACACCTTTAAAATTTATAAGAGTAATTTTGCAAAAGTGGTCCAAGTTCTTCGATTCCATTGAAATGTTGCCACCTTTTAATCCATTTACCATTTTAGAGCACTCAGAGAAGTTAAAATCATGCAAGTGGGTGCCTTGAAATCAAGACTAAGTGATTGATGGCATTTTTAGTAAAGGGTGTGTCGATATGGTGGAAGCATATATGCTAAAGCCCCCTATCGATATGATATATAATCCACAAGTATTTTTTCTTTAAGGGTTGCAAATCCTTTGTAAATGGCATATTAAAGCAAAGTTCAATGTCTCATCTCATTCCTTCTAAGGCATTTGAAATCATCCCACCCATATTCCTCATGGAATCATTCTATTATCTAGTATCAATTGTTCATATTAGGAAAACTAGTTTGGAGAGGAAATGTGCTTTCTCTACCTATATCCTTCCTAGTTCACTCAAGAAGCGTGATACGAGAATTAGGTGTTAAAATGTTGGAAAATAAAATAATTTTGAAATTTTCACCATAATTCATTCTACAAAAGAGAGATTAAAAAGTCCAAAACATCGAATCTTAGAACCATTGATGTCACTCTACAAGATGGGAAGCTAAATTCAAAACTCATTCCAAAAACCCTAAAGCCCAAGGACAAGGGTAAAATTGCATTTATTATGAGCATGTTAATCTACCTAGATGGCAACATAAAATTCAATGTGGACAAAGATGGGGAGAAAGACATGGAAGATAAAATGGTTAGAGGTGCTTGATGTCTTGGTTAATGATATAGAGAACAAACACCTATGGTTGCATAGAATCTAGAACAAGTGGGCTAGGGTGTCATACATTTATATCACCCTTGTCTATGAGGACACGGTGTAGTAAGATCCACCAAAAATCTATGTGAAAATAGATAAGCGTCAATGTATCATCTTGTTTTTAATAGTCGAGGGATTTTTTATTTCATACATAGGAGGAGGAACAAGGAAGATGATTGGGATGAGTGGTTTCATAGTCATATGAACTCGAGGCCCTATTACCCCCAATCTATGAGCCTCAATGTTTGTTATTGATGAAATAATTGTCATGTAGTTTTTTTTCCTATGTTTGGGTTTTAATTTTTTCACAAGTATACATACATACATACTTAAAATACTAACGTTATACTCCACTTCGACTAGGGAAGTAAGCTACCTGCCTCATTCTTCATTATGCACTAAGTCAAGAATGTTTATGGCTCGAATTTACCAATCACTCTCAAACTTATGTTACTTTCTAATAACACAAAGGCAACAAACAAATAAATAGTTTTCATAATGGTTGGAAGTCCATGAACCATTTTTTTCTTACTTAGGATATTGGTTTGTTATTTTTTTATTATTTCTTACTTAATTTTGATCATACCAATATCTTGGAGGCAGTAAACAAGGGATGGAGAACAACACTAGATTTTGTTAAATTTCACAGGCTATAACATATCCCTATCTTGGTTAGAAGGTTTATGTCTGTAAGTTCTATATATATATATAACAAAAAACAAAAAAAATCATATAATGGATAACGATTAATGAAAGTACATGAAATTACGATATTTACAAATGATTATGATATTTATTAAAAAATCATAGGAATTGGTATTTTTATAGTCATAATGTAACGTTTCCATGAGATCAAATGATTAATGAGCTATTAAGGAACTGGGTGAGGAGGTTTCACAAGATAAAGACATTAGAGGTAGGAGAAATGGAATATATAGATAAGTAGAAGCATTAAAATTTTCAAAACGAGTATGCTTAGAAAAAAAATTATAATAAACAAAATCATTAGATATTTGAAAAAATAAATTTTGATAAAGCTTACAATTTTGAAAATTTTGACAAAGTTGACAAATCCTAATGTTTGTAACATATCTCATAAGGTTCACATAAACTACCATCTCCAATAATTATTCAAAAAAATTGCAAGAATTATTTGCAAAGCTAAACAAAAAACCAATCACACAGGGCTGCAAGGCTTGGCATTTTTTTGGATCAAATTTGAATTCCTTAACCATCTTTTCAACTAACCTAGCTACAACCTCCACATGATTTTTTTTTTCTTGAGAAATACTTAAATTTATATCCCACCATATAAAATACACAAAAATATAGAGAAATGAACCATAATAGACCATTGAAGGCTTGCCATATCCAACCTTCAATACATTCTTCAATACGTGAAAATTCCATCTATACTTCATGATGAATTTTGGAAACATAGTAGAATAGGCCTACATTGCAAAGGAAAAATATTTAAAAAGGTGAAAAATAGACTCAAAATCCCGCTTTCATAACAAACGCTTATTGGGGCCACACTAACTACACTTTATATTATTGTCCCAACTCAATAGTTTGTTGGAAAAGATTAGCCATAAGACAATTTTGGCCTTTGTAAAGGCATGTAATTTGAAACCCATTCCCACCACCAGAGTTAATCACCATGAAAATATGCCTCTACTTGGGCTTTCTAGCAAATCTTAACAATGTAATTACTAGAAAAACGGTTCTTAGACCACCATAAAATGGTGTACACATCTTCAAATAGTCATACAAAGTTAGCACATAAATATCCCACATAAGACCTCCATTGTTCTACTTGAAAACTAACTAGCCCCCAGTATCAATTGGATTTCAACCCACTTTCATCAATGATATCATGACTTAAATATTTCACATGCTAAAGGGTAAATAAATCCTAATTGTGTAAATACTTGACTGGAACACCGAAGAGCTTGAAAGACTTAACAGAACCTACCTAAGGACCTTCTCCTAATCATATGTCTTTACCATTATGAATTTTCCATAAATTTTATTTGCTAAGAATGGGAAAGAACTCACAAAGGCTTTCCACATAATCGATAAATTCATGATAGACATATTGGGAGATTGAAACTAGTATGCCACAAATAGGCCTCTAAAAGACTTTGATTTCGTTACTCGACCCCAAATAGAATTGTTGGAGATCATTCACTAAATGATTTTTACCACTAGTGCTTGACTAAATAAATAGATCTTTGTAATGCCATGCCCGCCAAACTCTTGGACTAAGCAATAGATGACCATTTTACCAAAATAATACCATCAAATTTATGATTCCTTATCCAAAGAAAATGTAGGGACATATTCCTAATCTTTTTAAGCGTCCATTTTAGAAATTTTACAATAGATAACCAATAGACAAGGATGCTCTCTAACACCACTTTGAGTAAAAAAAACTAGCCACCCCTTGATAACCATCTAAACATCCATAAGAAATTTTGGATTCAACCTTCTTGTAAAAATACAACTAATATTCAGAGTAAGAGTTAAAATTTTAAAACAAACTTGGGATATTTCATGCCTTCATCCAAACCTTTACAAGAGAAGGTAAGATAACTGATTAGTTTCTCCATAAATTCCTCATGGGGACAATTGAAATGAAAAATTGATTTAACCATATTGATCTACATTCTTGTAGCAAGGAAAAAAAGATCTAAATTCCTTTTTAGCACCAATGACTCATGAGGAGAGGCTACACTAAACAATAGCACATCATCAATGAACAATAAGTGAGAAATAATCTCACGAGGAAACATTAACACCTTTGAGCTTCCCACAAGCTCTAGCATTGCTCGTCAACTTGCTAAGACCTTCTGCCATAAATAGAATAAAGAAAGGGGAGAAGGGGTAGTGCTATGTTAGACATATAGAAGGATAAAATAGATAATAAGCCATTGATAAGAGCCAAAAATAGATGATGAGCAATTGATAAGAACCAGGAAATAGGAAAATTGGATATAACTCAACTAGAGAAAGATGCAATCCCATTTGAAGCAGGACTAAATGAATATAAGTCCAACTAAATTTGCAAAGAGGGAATCTTCTTGGTTTTAATGGAGTGAAGGGGCCACTTGGAAATCCACCACATCATTAATTTTCCTGTTGTAAAAAAATTAAATATTTCATTAGAGATAACATCATCGAGAAAAGGCTTAAGCCAGTTTATAATGATTTCTGAGACAATCTTGTATACCACATTGCAAATAAAAATTGTCCAAGTCACATTGAAGGACTCAAGAAGTTTTCTATACCTTTTAGATTCAAGAATCACTTTGACAATATCCTTAAGCAAAAATGGAAACCAAAAGATCAACCAGAATAACATCTTTGATGTAATTAACTCTCGAACTTCGGCGTTTACCCTAGGCTCATTTGAATTCTTGTCATTTCCACTTTGAGCACACAATAGCATTTTTTTAAAGTGGGATGCCAATGCAGCATGAAATCTGAGTGAAATAATAAAAATATAGAATTAAGGCATAGCATTTATGTCCCTCTCAATTCTAGGAAATTTTGAAACATATAAAACTTTGTTATTTGTATTTTCATCCTTGAGATTCACAAATGAATCTAAGAGATATTTAAACAAGTTTGTGAAAGATATATATTTAAAGTCACATTGTAAATACCTAATGGCTCTCTACCTTAAAAAATACCTATATTAAGTCTCGAAAGATTGGTAAATACCTCATGGAAAGATTCTCTTCCTTTAATATACCTGTATTAAGGCTCAAAATATTTGTAAATACGTAAAGGAAATATTATTTTCCTTAGATATTCTTGTATTAACCCTAAAAATATTTGTAAATACCTAAAGGAAAATATCTCTTTTCCTTAATCATACATGTACTAAGTCTCTAACTATAATTTAAACATCTCTCAGTCCTTATTACTCTGGTAAAATTTGGAGGCTCTTCAACCAAATCCAAACAAAAAAAAATGCACATGGATAGTGTTAAAATTAAACCAGCATGTGCACTATGAAAGTTTTGCACCATGAAAGTTTTGCACAAAGTTTTTTATCAAGTTTCGATAAAAAAAATTAATTTCAAAACACGCATAATTAACGAGTGCAATCTAGTGACTCACTCTTTGTAGAGGCTTGACAATGGGAAATGCGATGGACAATCTTCAGTAACTGGATAGGTCAAAAAAAAAGTGACAGGCGATCATGGAAGGAATGAACATTTAGCATCAAAGGGTTGGAATGTTCAACATCACAAAGTTGGCCAATCATTTCCAATTATTTATTTTTTTATCCTTTTTCTAAGGTTTTTTGTATCGTATATTTGTTGGTGTAAGTTGATTGCTGATTTTGGTAATGGAAAATCAAACACCAATCAAGCACTCAATGATCTATCTACTAGGTCTTGCATAATAATAGATTTATCGTCGATCATGAAATATTTCTAGTGTGTCAAGCATGTTGGGTTTCTTACGATGAAAAATCATGTACAATGATCATACATATTAGGGAGTCACATAATGATCAATTTCCAAACAATCAGGTTTATAAAGCTAGAATAAGATGCATACCCATTTTATGAATGACTAAGTATGAATAAAAGGAAAATGTGGTCTACAATTAGTTTATTTACCTCCGTAATATTGTGGTTCGATCATCACAAATTGTCTCACTTACTTTATCGTTCGCAAGAATTAAAGTTTTTTCAACAAATAGAAACCAACTCAACAGGTGTCACAGAGAAAGACTCATCTTCATCAAAATTCTGATCTAAAGTTCCATCTATATACTCATCAATGAGTGGTGATGGAAACTTGGTAACAAGTTCATCTGTTGGTGCATGCAAAATATCTTCGTCAAACTTGTAACACTCCTTTCAATAAAGAGCTCTTCAGTCTTGATATCAAGCAATTTGTACCCTTTGACTTCATCAGAATATCCAACAAACACACATGCTTTTCTTTGAGGATCCAAAGCCTTTCTCTTCTCTGTAGGAATTCGAGCCCATGCTCGAGATCCAAAAATGTAGAAATGACTGACTTCAAGTTGCATTCCAGTCCAAGCCTAAAAACGTGTTTTTCCAGTAAAATATTTATGAGGAGATCTGTTTTGGATGTATGAGGCATAATTGATAGCTTCAACCCACAAATTTTGACGTAAGAGATCTTGCATGCAACATGCAATTGGCCATCTCTTTCAAAGATCGATTCCTCCTTTCAGCCATGCCATTTTGTTGTGGAGTGTAAGGAATTGTAGGTTACAACTGTATGCCTACTTCATTACAAAGATTCTTGATATATTTGTTGACATATTCTGCCTCATTATCTGTACCGAGTATCTTGATGCGTTTTCCAGACTGATTTTCCGCATGCGCTTTGAAAATCTTTAGATGTTGAAAAACTTCAGACTTGAGTTTCAAAAAGCAAACCCATGTGAATCTCGTTTTCATCTATAAATGACAACACATATATTTCTTTGCTCATTGAAAGCATTGGAAATGGACCCATGAGAACACTGTGTACAAGTTCCAAAGGTGAAGAGGCTCTCCATGCATGCCCCTTCTCGAACTTGTCTTGTGGATGCTTTCCAAGAGCACATCCATTACAGACACCATTTGAAAATTCAATGGTTGGCAATCCTTTGACCATCCCTTGCTTCCTAAGTTGTTGCATATATCTAAAATCCAAGTGTCTCTCTCGCGCAAAATCCTACTTTCTTCATTTACATGCATAAGTAGCAAAATGGAATCTGATTGAGGAACAAAATCAGAAAATGTATACATATGAGATTGATCATTTGCCTTGCCAGATGCAATCTTCAAGTTGGTTTGCATGTCATAAATGCTCACGGAATCTGGGGTAAATTCCACTTTCCTTCTGATGTCTTTGTGTCATCTGATACACTGAGAGAAGATTCACAGAAATCCTTGGAATATGCAAGACATTCTCAAAACTTCCATCTTCGAATTGCACTCTTTCTTGTCCTATTGCTACAACTGCAGAATTATCCCCCATGAGAATAGGAGGTCCTGAATATGCATGTAGAGAAGAAAGGATTTCCTTGAAGAAGCCATATGATGTGAAGCTCTTGAATCAATGATCCATTCTTGCAGTGCAGAATGAAGAGAAATCAAATCATGCCCATTACCTCTTGGATCTGGTGCTTTTTCTCCAGACTTCTTCTTGGAATTCTTAGGAATGTGGTCTCCAAGATTGTGTTGCTGGAGTGTTTGTGCCATAAGATCTATAGTCTTCTTCATGCATGTAGATTCAAGGTGAAAACCACGGTGGCAATAATTGCACATTGATTTCCCTTTCATTCCATTCCTTTCCTTTGAGTTGGATGATCCATCAGGGGGTTTTGGATTTCCTCCCTTTCTTGGATCAAGATCCTTCATCCCTTTTCCTTTCTGATGGTATTTGGAATTTTCCTTTCCTTTTGCATGCACAGTAAGTGCATGCGATTTGGAATTTTTAAGTGTGCCCATTTTGATGAGCTTATCTTGCTCATGCATCAAAGATTGAATAAAAGAATCTAGTGAGGGCATCTTCCAAGCTGAACTGGTTACAGATCTTACTGTGTGGAATGTAGAGACGAATACTGCATACTCTGGACCAAGTCTTGATAAAATGGAAGGAATCAACTGATTCTCTTGCTTGTATTTGTTCGATCCTGCATCCTTTCAGCTGAAGCAACAAGGCCTAATATCTTGTGAAAAAATATTGAATTTTCTCAAAATTTCTCAGATCTAATGAGTTTAACTCATTTTCAAGAATGTGACCTTGCATTTCATCCCGTTTTCCAAACAATCCTTCCAAGATTTTCCATATGTCATTTGGAGTTGAACATGATTCAACATGAAATAGCAGTTATGGAGAGATAGATAAGCATAGGATGTCGAAGGCCTCGTCCATGCAATTGAAATATCTTGTTTTCTCCACTGCCAATGTTGGCTCAACTTCTGTTTCCATGGTTACTCGAAATAAGCCTCTACTTCTGAGATGAAGTGGAATTTTTGGTTTCCATTCGAAGTAATTATATGGAGTAAGGATTGCCAATTGTGGAAACTCCAATTTAGAGTCCATTCTTTGTTGTTGCTTGAATCTTCTGAACCTGCAAATAAAAATTTCTTGTGCTCTGATACCATGTGAGATTTTAAGATACAAAGATCTAGATTTGCAAAACAATGAACAAACTTGCAAGAGAATGAAGGAGTGAGCAATAATGGAGAAAAAAATGAAATTAATTCATCAATATTAGTTTTGGAATCAATACATAAAAGCAACTACGTTAAGCTTAGTTGTACATGCAATAACTACAGATAGTTAAAGCTAACTGAAGCTAAGTGTGCTTTATGTTCTGCTAATATGCACATGCACTACATTCAAGCACTAACTTAACTAACTAAGCTAAGTGCACATCACATGTAAGCACTCGAGTTAACTAGCTAAAAACAAGTGCACATCACATGCAATATCTAGAGTTGAACTAAAGTTAATTAAGTTAACTATGTGCATGTAAAGCACTCAAGTTAACTAGCTAAAGACAAGTGCACATTGCATGCAATCTCTAGAGTTGAACTAAAGCTAATCTAGGTGCATGTACACCAACAAGATGGAGCGATGTATCCATAGTTGGTTGTCTTTTTTGTCTATTAATGTCCAAAAATACTCTATATCGCACCACAATTTTTTTTGAGATGGAGATTCAACACATGTATGAGTTTCTTACTTATGCCTATGAGCCTTTGGAGTAGGGTTTAAAATACTTAGGTTTTCATCCCAAGGCCAATGTTTATTGAAAAGAGGATTGGGCATGTCTAGTTGCTAAGGTTGATAAAGAATTGAACTATTGGATTGACAGATGACTTTCCCATGCGGGTTTCTTAGTTCTTATTAAATCGGTGTTGGAAGCCATCCCACTTTACTGGCTTGTATCCGAGATTGTATTTTGGAGAAAATTAGGAGACTTTGCTCCTTTTTTTTCTTTGGTCTAAAAGAAATAAAAAGGGATTTTGTCATGAGTCAAATGGGACTACATCTAACCAAAATCTCTCGGTGGTTGGGCTTTAAAAAGTTTATTTCATTTCTCAAAAGCATTAGCCGCTAAATATGGTTGGCGTTTGTGATGTCTTGATATAGTCTTTGGACTACGATGGTCAAAAAAAATTATATTGTTCCTTTCTCCCTTGAATATATTCTTCGGAGACCAAATAAACATCTATCGAATATTTCTATAATATGGCAAGTTGTTCTAAATTATTTTGATATTATCATGTTCCCTCAAAACTCGATGAACAATATCATCAAATTGATTATGGACCAGCCATGTTTGATTAAATTTAAAAGGACGAGCCTTGTGACTAGATTCCCATGCCCAAGATATTAGAATCGGGAGATGATCCAAGGCGAAAGAAGGGATAACCGAGGATTTAAGTTCCACCAGACCCACAACAAGTTGATATTTCACCAAAATATTTCCAGTCGCTTAGAAATACTTTCAATCCCCATCTGACCATTGTTTCAGGTATGAAAAATATTATGTGGGGTGATATCACGAAGAGACAAAGAATAAAAAAAGAATATAAAATATGACTCCATGATGTGAGACTTGGCCTTATTACCCAAATTCTCTTTACAATCAAGGGTTAAATTAACGTCCCCATCCACGATGAGTGAAGACAGGTCCAACAACCCAAGATGAGAGACTCAGTCCCAGAAATATTATCTACTTGTGTATGGATCATACATATTAATGATATGAATACGAAAGGTAGAGCCCCGCGAATGACCAAATAAGAGAATACCCACAGGAGTTAAAAAGAAAAAAAACTTGAGACTAGAAGGCTTCCATGCCACCACTAATCCTCCAAAGCAACCACATGAACTAGTAGCACTCAGGAGCCACCCTCGACAGATCGTAAAAAGAATTTCCCAAGATCTCTCCTTAGAGATCATATTTTCCTAAAGAAGAACGACATCCAAATAATGTCTGAGTATGAGTTCTCTCGAAGAGCGAGATTTGTGCTCAACCCCCAACCCCCTAATTTTAAAAGACATGATGATCATGAGGAAACCAAGTTATCAGGTTTTTCCACTCTAAGGACCCGAGTACCAAGAGATTCTGAAGTTGATAAATCACCAAGAGAAGGAAAAGGAACATTGTCATCCAATGGCAAAGTCGAGTTCAGGCATGATGAAAGCCTTTTGTATTTGGTAGATTTCTTTTTCTAAGGATGGGAGGATTTATCGGTAGTAGATGCAGAAGGGGTAGGGCCTTTCCTAAGCACCTCCCTCAGATGGAAAAATGACTTCTTAATGGAAAGGAGGTCTATATCAATAGAATCAGAGAAGGAAAGGGCTTCGAGCTCTCGGTCTGGAGAGATGGGAGATACTTGGGAAGCATAAATGAACTAGATAACCGAAGAGGGGATAGCGAGAGGCCTCGAAGGAGAATGAGGCAGGGGAGGGGAAGACGGAACCAAGTCAAGATCTAAAGGATGAGGAATTTTGAAATGATGAGGTGAAGGGAAAGCGTCCCTAACTAGAGAAACCCTATCAAGGGTGGCTTTAGGGGACAATACAAGAGAAGAGACATGGCCAGGGGACAAAATAATAGCAGAAATAGGTAGAAAATTATCTGGAACCGATTGCGATAGTTCAATTGTGTCCAACCCTACACGATCCTCGACCGAAATTGATTATGTGCATCTCCAATATGTATTAAGTCGACCAAGCGGATGACGAATCAGACAAGTAGCTAGGAGATCTCCCATCGAGTGGCAAGCCAAACATCTATATGGGATCACTCAGTAATTGATGCAAAGACGGTGAGAAAAAGAGTCCCAAGAAAAATCCAACGTAGACAGGAGAGTGCCTCCAAGGTCGACTTCTATGAGCACCCAAACAGTTTTTTTTTCCATTTGACTGATGCTACCCTCGTCCCAATAGTAGAAATTTCCAATTGAATTAAAAATATCAGTAATCGTCGTGTGATTCCATAACTCGAGTGGGAGGCCCAACAATTTTTTCCCAACAATCTTCCAACGAGGAGATTCCTTGTGAGGGTAAAACCAACCTGTCATTTTTCTAACATGAGGAAGCCCCTTCCTTTTACCCAGGGCACACCGAGGATGAGTTCAAACTAATTTTGTCTTGGCTTTGAATTTTTTGTCTAATTTTTCGCATATGCTTTTAGTGGTAGTTAAAACTATCCATTGTAATTTAGTTTAATTGATATAAAAGGGAGTTTGATTGATATGAAAGGGGAGGTTTTCTAGCGGAGTAGTTGGTAAGATGTTTCTCTTCGCTTCATTGCAAATAAATTTGGTATGTAAAATAGTCAAGCCCTTCTATCCAGGGAAAGCGGGAGGACACAAAATATGTTGGAATTAATTCCAACTGCCCAAGAGACAGGCGGCAAGGCAGAAGTCCGCGGGGGTCATTGAATTGTTTTGGGCAGAGGTGTGAACCCCCTCGGACCTGCTGACGTAAGCAGGGGCCCACATATATTATACGGCCCATATGCCATATGTTATATGTTAACAATTGATCGCCGGTGAAATGTATTAATACGGCATTTATTTTATATGGTAATTGTTTTAATTTTAATATATGAAACGCATATATATTAAAAGGCCCAAAAGGAATGTTGCTGTTGTATTATTGTAATACACAGTTTTAAGTTTTCTGTTTCAAATACACAGCAGTGCGGAAGAAAACAACGGAGTGTTGTATTATTGTAATACACAAAACAGAGTTTATGAAAGCACAACAGTGCTGGAATGAAAAAGATCTAGGCGCCATCAATGCTATCTCCAAGTGGTGCTGACAGCAGAATTTATGGAGACCATAAATGAATTCAAGCGGTGATATTTTTGTGGTTGAATGTCAATTAATGACATTGAATGAAACAGGGCTGAGATATTTTGTGTTATATACAAAACAGAATTTTTTGTATTGTAATGTTTTTTTTATATATGCACAGCAGCGTATTTTAAAAGACAGAGATCAGAGTTTGGAAATACACAGCAGAGTATTTTTCCAAACTGAGACAGAAAAACAGAGTGTTTTATATTTTACACAACAGTGTGAAATATTTTGTAACAGCAGTGAATGATAGAGTGATATTTCTGAACTATGTTTGCAGCAGTCAGATTTTGTTTTGTAATCCCTCCAAGAGAGGAAGAATCTGTAACAGCAATTTTTTTTAATAGAAATTTTTTTATGTGGAAACTCTGTCACTGTGTGCAAATTTTAGAATTTTTTTTCTCTGTGTTAAGGAAGGCAGTGTTATTGTTTTGGAATTCTGAAAATTCCAACATGGTATCGGAGCCAATCCAGGCTATTTGAAGGTCAAATACGCTGAAGGAAGGAGTTCTTTATTTGCAGCAGCCTCTCCAGCAGTGTGAAGGTTCAGACAAGAAGAATTTGAAGGTATTTCTCTATATAATTTTGTGTTACTGTTGCAGTACAGTTGGTTAGTTTTAAACACACAGTCAAGTGTTTTTATCATAGTTAAGAGTGCAGAATGGCTGGAGCCAGCACTGGTATGGGTATGGGAAATATCCATCTCCCTCAATTTAACGGGAAAAATTATGACTACTGGTCAATAACTATGAGGGATTTATTTTTCTCCCAAGACTTATGGGAATTTGTTGAGGATGGCTTTGAAGAGCCAGCAAATGAAGTAGAGTTTCTTCTTTTAACTCAGGCAAAAAAAGAGATTTTGAAGAGCAATAGGAAGAAAGATGCCAAGGCTCTTCTCTTCTTGTATCAAGCAGTGCATGAGAGTGTGTTTCCAAGGATAGCAGCAGCCAAGAAATCCAGTGAAGCATGGGAAACTCTCAAGACAGCTTATCAGGGAATGGAGAAAGTGAAGACTGCAAAACTTCAGTTGCTGAGGAGAGACTTTGAGACTCTCTGTATGAAAGAGTCAGATAATATTGACTCATTCTTCACTCATGTGATTGGAATGGTCACACAAATCAGATCTCATGGAGAGACTCTTGAAGACAAGAGGATTGTGGAAAAACTCTTGAGAATTTTACCCTCAAGATTCGATGTGATTGTCACCACCATAGAAGAGACAAGGGATCTCACAAAGTTTTTAGTGGATGAACTTCATGCATCACTGATGACCCATGAACAGAGATTGGGTAGGAGTGAAAACTCATCTCTAGAACATGCTTTTAAGTCCCAGATATCTTTTGGAAGAGGAAGAGGGCAAGGCAAAGGAAGAGGAAGAGGCAGAAGCCAAAACAGAGGTGGAAGGAACAGTCCAGCAAATGCTCAAGGAAGGGGCAGCAATTCAAATCAGCATCAAGGCCAAGGCAACAACCAACAGAATGGTTAGCAGAATGCTCAAGGACAAAGGTATGATAAATCCAATGTTCAATGTTACAATTGTAAAAAATATGGTCATTATGCTAATGAATGTAGAAAGAAGAAGTAGAATGATATGAGAAGTGAAACTAGTGCAAATTTCACAAAAGAAAATAGCAGCCAAAGTAATTTGTTTTTAGCTTGTAATATGGCTGAAGAAAAGAGTGAAGACTTATGGTTTCTAGACTCCGGTTGTAGTAACCATATGACAAGAAACTTAGCAATGTTTTCTATGTTAGATGAAAGTGTGCAGTCACAAGTCACACTAGGAACTGATAGCAAAGTTTCTGTTATGGGAAAAGGAGATGTGAATGTTTTAACAAGATTAGGTGCAAGGAAAACCATAGCAGATGTTTATTATGTTCCAGGAATGAAGTGTAACCTCTTAAGTATTGGACAACTTGTCCATAAGGGGTATAATGTTTTCTTTGATAACGATGTTTGTACCATCATGGATAAACCACCCAGCAATCAGTGTATTGCTGAAGTGAAGATGACAAGGAACAGGATGTTCCCTCTCAGAATGAGAGCAGACTTGAAAAATGGTGAAGAGAAAGCAGCAGTTGCACAGGAGACTTTCCAAAGCGAACCAAAAGATGACAATTGGTTATGGCACTTGAGATTTGGACATCTCAACTTTGGAGGTCTTAATCTGTTAAACAGAAAAGGAATGGTAAGTGGTTTACCATTGATAGAGAAACCGGACAGCCTTTGTGAAGGTTGTATTCTTGGGAAACAACACAGAGAAATTTTTCCTTCCGGGAAAAGCATAAGGGCAAAAGCACCCTTAGAACTTGTCCACTCAGATGTATGTGGACCGATGCAAACTCCATCGCTTGCTAGCAGCCACTATATCTTAACATTCATAGATGATTTTACAAGAAAAACTTGGGTTTACTTTTTGAAAAAGAAAAGTGAAGTGTTTGAAAAAAATTTCAATTTCAAAGCACTTGTTGAGAATCAGAGTGGGCTGCATATCAAAGTCTTAAGGACTGATAGAGGAGGTGAGTATATATCTAAAGATTTTCTACGGTTTTGTAGAGAAAATGGTATTCATAAACAGTTTACAACTAGATATACACCGCAGCAAAATGGAGTAGCCGAAAGGAAGAACCGAACCATAATGGACATGGCGAGAAGCATGTTAAAGGCAAAGCATTTGCCGAATGATTATTGGGCTGAAGCTGTACATTGTGCAGCGTATATCTTGAACAGGTGCCCTACAAAAGCGGTTATGAACAAAGCGCCGGAAGAGGCATGGAGTGGCACAAAGCAAGGTGTCACACACATGAAGGTTTTCGGATGTGTGGCTTATGCACACATTCCGGATCAGCTAAGGAAGAAGTTGGACAGCAAGGGGGAGAAATGTATTTTCATTGGATACAGTGAAGAATCCAAGGCATACAGGTTATATAACCCATCCAGCAAGAAGTTTCTTGTGAGCAGGGACGTTTAGTTCATTGAAGAGGAAGCTTGGGATGGAAGCATAGAGAAAACAGTGAATGTTAAACACTGTTTATCTCATGATGAGAATGATGATGAGGTGGCTGAAATACATCCCCAAACAGCAGCATCAACACCACAAAGTACACCCTTGAGGAGAAATGAAAGTGCTTCTCCAAGCACACCACAAGGAGGAAATTCAAGTGCTTCTTCAAGCACTTGTACACCTACTGAAAGAGGTAAGAAATTCAGAAGTTTGAAAGATATTTATGAACAAGATTTAGCTAATGAAGGTATCAATTCTTTGTTTTCTTTATATTGTCATGTTGATGATCCTGTTCATTTCGAAGAAGCTATCAATGATAGGAAATGGATAGAAGCTATGGATGAGGAAATAAATGCCATAGAGAGGAACAAAACTTGGGATTTGGTTGAACTCCCAAAAGGTAAAGATGTCATTGGTGTTAAATGGGTTTACAAGACCAAGAGTAATGCTGAAGGCAAGATAGAGAGACACAAGGCAAGGCTTGTTTTCAAAGGCTATAAGCAGAAGCATGGCAGGACATGAGGAAATCTTCTTTGCACTGCTGCTGCAATGAAACTGAGAGAGCGCTTTGTCCATAGCAAAGACAAAATGAAAGTTTATCAAATGACATGAAGTCGCATTCCTAAATGGAGTGTTAATGGAAGAGGTTTACTGAACAACCCCTGCTATGAAAAGTAGTGCCAAGAGCACAAGGTATGCAGTTTGAGAAAGCTCTTTATGGTCAAGCAAGCGCCACAAGAGCATGGTACAGTAGGATAGATTCCTATCTACTAGAAAATGGATTTGAAAAGTGTGAGGGAGAACCTACCCTCTACATCAAAGAAAAAGATGGTAAAATGTTGATTGTAGTTTTATATGTTGATGATGTTATTTTCACAGGTAATGATGATTACCTTATTGAAAATTTTAAAACAGTCATGAAAGAAGAATTTGAAATGACTGACATGGGTTTGTTAAGATACTTCTTAGGAGTAGAAGTAGAACAAGATGAAAATGGGATTTTTATCTCACAGAAAAAGTATGTTAACAGGTGCTTGAAAGATTTCTTAACATGGACGAAAGAATCACTCCATTGTTGATGGACGAAAGCTCACAGAGATATTGTGCTAGCATATGATTTTGATCCTATTACTTATACAAGACAGTTGGTACCTTATGTATTCGATCGCAACTATGTCGTACATACAATGTATCAAGTTAGTTTGATTTAAAACCATGGAAAAGCCAAAGGATGCACATTGGCAAGCAGCAAAAAGAATTTTGAGGTATGTTAAAGGTACTAAAAGGTTTGGTATTTTGTATACTACTTCAGAAAATTCAGATTTAGTTGGATACACTGACAGTGATTGGGCTGGAAGTGTAGATGATCGGAAGAGCACTTCCGGTTATGTTTTTCATATGGGTTCGGGAGCCATTTCATGGGCTTCTAAGAAACAACCCATTGTAGCATTATCTACAGCAGAAACAGAATATGTGGCAGCTACAGCAGCAACGTGTCAAGCAGTTTGGATGCGGAAAATGTTGAGAAGCTTATGTCAAGAACATGTAAAAGGGACAGTGATATTTTGTGACAATAGCTCAGCTATTGCATTGTCTAAAAATTCTGTTTTTCATAAAATGATAAAACACATTGACACTAAGTTTCATTTCATACGGGAATTGGTTAGCAATGGCGAGATTGTTTTGCAGCATTGCAGAACAGAGGATCAATTTGCAGATATCCTCACAAAGCCACTACAGCAGAAAAGCTTTGAATATTTCAGGAAATGCTTGGGTATGCAGGAAAACCCAGCAGTTGAAATTAAGGGGGAGTGTTGGAATTAATTCCAACTGCCCAAGAGACAGGCGGCAAGGCAGAAGTCCGCGGGGGTCGTTGAATTGTTTTGGGCAGAGGTGTGAACCCCCTCGGACCTGCTGACGTAAGCAGGGGCCCACATATATTATACGGCTCATATGCCATATGTTATATGTTAACAATTGATCGCCGGTTAAATGTATTAATACGGCATTTATTTTATATGGTAATTGTTTTAATTTTAATATATGAAACGCATATATATTAAAAGGCCCAAAAGGAATGTTGTTGTTGTATTATTGTAATACACAGTTTTAATTTTTCTGTTTCAAATACACAGCAGTGCGGAAGAAAAAAACGGAGTGTTGTATTATTGTAATACACAGAACAGAGTTTATGAAAGCACAGCAGTGCTGGAATGAAAAAGATCTAGGCACCATCAATGCTATCTCCAAGCGGTGCTGACAGCAGAATTTATGGAGACCATAAATGAATTCAAGCGGTGATATTTTTGTGGTTGAATGTCAATTAATGACATTGAATGAAACAGGGCTGAGATATTTTGTGTTATATACAAAACAGAATTGTTTGTATTGTAATGTTTTTTTTATATATGCACAGCAGCGTATTTTAAAAGACAGAGATCAGAGTTTGGAAATACACAGCAGAGTATTTTTCCAAACAGAGACAGAAAAACAGAGTGTTTTATATTTTACACAGCAATGTGAAATATTTTGTAACAGCAGTGAATGATAGAGTGATATTTCTGAACTGTGTTTGCAGCAGTCAGATTTTGTTTTGTAATCCCTCCAAGAGAGGAAGAATCTGTAACAGCAATTTTTTTTAATAGAAATTTTTTTTATGTGGAAACTCTGTCACTGTGTGCAAATTTTAGAATTTTTTTTCTCTGTGTTAAGGAAGGCAGTGTTATTGTTTTGGAATTCTGAAAATTCCAACATATATATATATATATATATATATATATATATATATATATATATATATCCCTCTCTTGCTAATTGGATAAAGACCATTCTTATACTGCCAGTTAAGACACGAGAATGTGTTATAATCAATAATTTGTTAGACACTTAACAGAAAACAAATTAGGAACTCTACTTCACTAGTTCTCTAGCAGAGAAACTAAAACACATATAAAATGAAAAAACAATTGGATTCCTTGTTTGAAAGAAGGAAACAAGTACAATCAAAAAAATTTCAGGACAATAAAACAAATTATATTTCATTAAGGATAAACGTTAATTACAATTTTCAGTTATGGTGGTCCCCAACATTCAAAATGCAATAAAAATGATTCAGAGGGAGAAAACTTATACAGCAAGAAGAGCAAGGGAATCACACATTGCTACTAAGTGACCTGAAGCGTTGTATTCCTTTCTCTAACAATGACAATGAACAACTCTACTAATAGTTGTTGGAAGTTATGGTTGCCATATTTGCAATTAAAAAATTTAATGAGCTAATTTTTATTTTTTATTTATTTATTATTTTGTAAAAAAAAATTAATTTAGAAAAATAAAAATGTTGTAATATCATGTTAAATATTTTGATTTATTTAAATTACATAAAAATATAATTAAAATTATATTTAATAATTTAATAATTATAAATATAAATAAAATATTTTTATTTCTTCAAATTACATAAAAATTAAAAATTAAAATACAAAATAAGCTAATAAAATAAATCTAATAACTATAATATAATTACAATTAATAATTAAACTAATTTAAATTTATTTTAACTTTAAATTTACCAAACATCAAAAAAATGAAATAAAATCAAATTTCAATAACATAGAAAAAACTATTTTTAACCAGTCAACTAATAACTTCTTAAATCTTCTTTTATAAGAACACAGCCCATAATTGTAAAAGTTATGGTGCCCTATGTGTAACTGAAAGCCAGTGAGTTCAGCTTTCATTCTTTTAAATTTATTATTTTAAAAAGATCACTAGTTTAATTACTTTAATTTAACGTAAGGTTACGGTTCAATTTATCTGTCTGGTAGCCAAAAGCAGAACAGAACTTTCATTAATCTATTTTTTTATACATCGATTGCTCTATTGCTCCCTAAATTCTCAGGAATATGCTTCTAGTAATTCGATTTTTGAATTTCTAAGATCGAACCATTCCAGAACTTCAATTAAATTATTTTCTTGAATATATCACTAACGCGTCTGATAGGTTGGACTGTTCGAATAATGTGTATAAGATAACCATCTGAAGATATCCACCATCATATCCAAATTTAAAGAATCCAGAATTAAATAGAAAAAATAACGAGGCACAAAACAACAAAACAATTGTGTAAATTATGGAAAGTGCAAAGAAAAGAAGCCTCAGGTTCTAAACTCACAGCGATGCTGAGATCCATGTTATCTTTATCATCCATATAGTACTAACAAATCTCAAGAACGAAAAGAAACGAGAAGTCTGGTTCTAAAATCGCAGCAGTGCTCTGATTCTTGTTATCTTTATTGTGCAGATAAACAGGGGAGAAAATATTCGTATTCAGAGCTATTGTTATCTTATGCATTGAAACTTGGAACAAAAAGCTCAACGAGAATGATACCTTAATGTAATTAACTTCGGGACTCCACTTCATTGTTTACCGTAGACTCTTCCGACTGCTCACCGTTTTCACTTTGTAACACACGGTAGCATCGGGTTTCAAAGCAGGATTCCAGCGCAGTATGAGCTCAACAGTGAAATAATAAATATAGAATTAAGGCCTCACTTATTTTCCCTCTCAATTATATAGAATTTTGGAAAATATAAACCCTCGCAATGGATATTTTCATCGTTAAGATTCAAAATGCATTTAGGAGATCTTTGAACTGGTTTATGCTAGTTATATATTTAATATCATTTTGTAAATAACTAAAAGGAAGGATATCATTTTGTAAATAACTAAAAGGAAGGATGACAGCCTTATAGATACATGTAAGTCTCAAAAGATTTGTAAATATCTAAAGGAAAGACTCTCTTTCTTTAAAATACCCCATACCTGTTAAAGGTTCTCAAAGATTTGTAAATACCTAAAGGGAAAGCTTTCAGCCTTTAAACTACCTGTCAAAGATACCTGTAATGAGCCTCTCAAGATTTGAAGGTTTAGGCTTCCTAAGTATTAAATCATTTGAAACAATAGCCGGCCCGCGGAAAGCACCTTTAACTAAGATTTAAACATCTCCCGGTCTTAATTACTCTGGAAAACCTGCACAATTTGGAGGATCTTTGACCATAGCCGAACTTAAAAAAATACACATGGATAGTGTTAAAATAAAACCAATATGTGCACCATGAAAGTTTTGCACAAATTGTCGTGGAAAGTTTTCATAAGTTTCCAGGAAAGGCTCTCTCCCTTTAATATACCGATACCTGTTAAAAGATTCTCAAAAGATTTGTAAATAGCTGAAGGAAAAGGTCTCAGCCTTAAAGAGACCTATATTAAGCCTCAAAAGATTTGAAGACAATGTTCTAAGTATTAAATAATTTGACACAATAGCTCGCCCCGGAAAGTACCTCTAACTAGGCTTTAAACATCTCCCGGTCCTAATTACTCTGGAAAAACCTCGACAATTTGGAGGATCTTCGACCAAACCCGAACTTAAAATTAAACCAATATGTACACCATGGAAGTTTTGCACAAATTGTCCTGGAAAGTTTGCATCAAGTTTCCATGAAAGGCTCTCTTCCTTTAATATACCTAAAATTGTTAAAGATTCTCAAAAGATTTGTAAATACCTGAATGAAAAGCTCTCATCCTTAAAGATACATCTATTAAGCCTCAAAAGATTTCAAGATAGTGGTTCAGGCTTCCTGAGTATTAACTAATTTGAAACAATAGTTGGCCCCGGGAAAGCACCTCTAACTAAGATTTAAACATTTCCGAGTCCTAATTACTTTGGAAAAACCTGCACAATTTAGAGGATCTTCGACCAACCCCGAACTTAAAAAAATATACATGGATAGCGTTAAAATTAAACCAACATGTGCACCATGGAATTTTTGCACAGATTGTCCTGGAAAGTTTGCATCAAATTTTCATAAAACAAATAAATAATTTCAAATCACACACTATTTTATCTTTATCATAGAAAAGAAAAGTTCTGTTCTCAGAAAGAAATGCAATCTTTGACTGAAAAAAAGAAAGACAGAGTATGTCAGCCTAACCTCTGGTGCGTTGCATAATTTACAAGTGCAATTTAGAAACCGACTCTTCTGAAAGGCTCGAATACAAAACAAGCACTCAACCAACGATCTATCTACCAGGTCTCGCATGATAACATATTTATCGCTGATCAAGAATCATTGCCGGGGTGTCGACCATGTCAGGCTGCCCACAATATTCATGTCCTGTGATACAGGCAATCAAATAATGAATTTCCAAACAATCGAGTATATAAAGCCAGAAGAACACGCATACGCAGTTTACAATTGACTTAGTAATGAATAAAAAGAAGAAGATGCCTACAATTATATATGTACGCTAGTTTATGCTAGTTTCTTTACCTCCGTAATAATGAGTGGTTCGATCATCAGAGATCTCTCACTCAATTCTTCGTTCCCGAGCTTCTCTAAGGTATTTCAACAAATGGAAACCAACCTATTTATAAGAGGTGGAGCGATTTATTGACCGTTGATTTTTCTTCAAGTCAATCTTGTCCGTCCCTTTTATATTCAATCCGCGACGGTGTGTGATTTCATAACCCAATCAAAGCGCTTCCGGTTTGTGCTTTCTCGTCGCTTTTTCATCAGCCAATCAATCCACGTCCGATTTGTGCTTTTTCGTTTGAAATAAGTAAATATCCATCCTCAATTTGTGTTTTTCCACGTAAATGTTTGAGCTCTTTTTTGGTAAGTTGTGTCTTCTATTACAGGAAATCAAATATCCACTTTACATAGTATTTAATTAAAATTTTAAATATATTATTAACAAAAAAACAAAATAAATAAATCAAAATTGTTAAACTTTTGAATGATTCCAAACAAACTAATAGATTGGTGTTTACACCAATTTTACATTTAAACAACTTCTTGATATAAATTTGGAAAACAAAAAATTCTTACATTTCTATTTGATTATAAATTGAATAGAATTATTAATTACATTTCTATTTTGTGATTTAATAAAAATAATTCATTTGGAGGTTATTAATCTTATGGATATAAACAAAATATTTTAATTAATTTTTAATTTTTAAATAAGTTATACGCCATCCAGCATAAGATCATGTAGGCATGTGGAGGATAAGGGAATGATAGAATTTTTTTTAAGACAGCCTGTGTTGTCAGAGCCGGGAGGTAAAAGCTATTTGAATGCAGAGTTTATGGGTTGTAAGTTGTTTCATAAAACAAAAACTTCCTCTGTCATAGCTTGCGATCTGAAGTGAGTGAGGACGGGAGTGGCCACAATCAGCAGCAGATTCACTGCACTGTTGGGGTATGTTCTTTTCCATCTTAATCCTATGTTCATTACCGATAGCATTGAAATGTATCAGGGTAGGGAAGATGCAGAGAGTAAATCTAGGCGTCTAGTTATTTGGTTTGAGCTCGTTCTGTTAAAGACAGTCGACCTGTGCTTTAGAGACCCTTGTCATATAAGGTATGGTAATTCCAATCGTCACCTGCCTGTGAAGAGTAGTTGTTGTCTCTGTCTGGTTAAGAGTAATTGTGCCTGGTCAGTCGACTATTTAAGGTTTAGAAGTGGCGGAATGGAAGTATGTAACCTCATGCAGGCCTCTGGATTGAATTCCTTTTTCTGTTGTCATGTAATGCTTCTCGATTCCCTTAGCAGAAGGCAACAAATTAAGTTTAATTTAGATTGGTCAATAAGCTCTGGTTGTCTTTTCCTTTCCTTCTCGATTCCCTTAGTAGAGGGCAGGAAATTAAGTTTCCTTTTAGTTTCGGTTATGAGATCTGGTTTTCTTTTCTTTTCAAAGTAAATGATGATAGGAGTCAATTTATGATGATGTCGTTTTGCGTGGACTCTACCCTGTTATCTTGCCATGGTTTTTTTGCTAACCAGAAGCATAGTTTGAAAATTTGCCTCCGTCTTGTCCCGGTTGTTTGTTGGACTTCTCTTAATACCTGGAACCTCTGTCAATTCTGGGTTCTGCTTAATGTCCATGCTACTATCAAGGAAGATAACACGTTGTATCTCCCAAGTCAAGAGGAGAATCAAAACTGTCCAAATGATGTTCATGGTGACAAGATTGAAAATTTAATTTTTATCTTTCTCTCTTATTTGCTCATTCTTATTCCAGAGCTCAGTCTTATTATAAGTCAGCTCAACATTATGGTTAAGAGGCAAACATGAAAATCAGTGGCCCATAATACAAAAAAAGGGAAACAAAAGATGCTAAAACCTGAAGTTGAGAACAAGAAAAGAGGTAGGAAGACAAAGCAAGAGGTCTTAATGAACCTCTCGTCAACATACTCCCTTGGAAATTCATCTCAGGTCAAACAAGAAACTCATGGCTGGGAAAGGGAAATTCAGAGTAATGAGGAAGACAATGAAGCAGAGGCATAAATTATGGAATTTGTTACAAATCCTAGGAACACTCGAGGTTGCCGCTCACTATTTAATCAAACAGTCCATACTTATTGGATTATGAAATTCCTTTTAGCTAAGGCTATTTAGAGTATTCATCCTTGCAGAGATAAGAAAGAACCAAAAATGTTGGATTTAATGCAGGACATTGATATTTAGTTGCAACACATCAAGGTCACCCAGTACCAAGCCACTGACCGTATTGGTAGAATTGAAGATCGTGTTGGAATAATTGAGAAGCAGATTCAACAACTGCAACAAGCAGACATGCCAGGATCCACAACAAAGGACCCCACCCCAATAGAATCTTCAGATGGATAGGAGTTTAGTTTATTTCAGTATATGCATTTTTCTTTTTTGGAAAGGACTTTAGTTTCTAACAGTTACTTTGGCAATAGTTTAAAAAGTCAGCTTGCTAATGCAGCAAATAGTAGAATGAAACATTTTCAATTTTCGATGGCTTTCAACGCTTTAAGGTGGCCAACAGACCTGGTTTCCTCTGAGCAGGTTGAGGCCACAAAACTACTATCTTTTGTAACTTTCTTTCAGAAGATAAATAGAAAATAGCAAGGCACTACTAAATTGACCAAATATATATATATATATATATATATATATATATATATATATATATATATATATATATATATATATATATAATTAAATTAAAATATTTTTTATTCATTACAATTGTTTATTATATTATTATTATTATTTAATTTTAGGTCAAGGTTAAGTGTGACATCAAATTGGTGTATAAGACCTTTTTGTTTGTGGGACATGTTTTTGAATAAAAAAATATGATTTTGAAAAAAAATACTAAAAACGATTTACCAAACACACTATCAATAGTGTCATGTTTTTAAACAATTATACTATATCCATACATATAGAAGATACAAGATGAAATGGATTAATTGTAAAAAAAAAGAAATTGATTTTGTGAAGAAAAAAATAATGATTTGATATTAGCATTTTCTTGTCTAAACATTTTTCTATCATTATATTTTTATTAATAATAATAATAATAATTTAAACTCATTGTATGTAAATTGAATTTAATAAATAAAAATATATTAATCAAATAAATATATTATCTAGATAGAAATGCCTTCGGATTAATCACATTTTTAGGATTAGGTTGACGTTTCCAACTAACTAATGTGGTTCTAGAATTAAAGACATATGCTAGGGATAGGTATGGGTATTTATAAAAATATATTATGTTAAACAGTGGGTTTATAATTAAAGATATAGTATAGGAATAGGTATGGGTGACTATTTTAAGTTAATAAATAAAATAAGATAAAATTAATTAATTATGAGATATAAGTATATTAATAACCTAATTAAATAGTATATAAAATCTAGAAATAATAAATAAATAAAAAGAAATCTAAGAGAGAACTAAGGAGGGGACAATAATTGAAAAAAAATATAAAAATAAAGAGAAATAAAGAATTAATAAAAGAGGGGGGTTTTCATAAATTATTATGTAATAAAATATAAAAATTTTAAACCACATTAGTTGATCTGAAAAGTTGACCTAATCCTAACAATGTGATTAATCCGAAAGCATTTCTATCTACCTTATGGATCACAAAAAGTCTTAGATCTAAAATATATTATCATTTATACATTAACTTTAATAAATAAATATATATAATCAAATGAAAAATTTACTCTATATACATCATCATTTATAAACCAAGCTACAAAGTAAAGTAGTATGGTGTCGCAATACTAAATAAAACATGTTACTTGCTCTTTGTATTGTATATCAAAGTTTATATCGTCTTACTAATAATGTGTAATATGCAATGTTTAAGGTGTGCACAATTATATTTTTATTGTATTGAATTCTACAATTGATGGAGGTACTAGATAGCTAATGAGATAAGGATGACTAAATATTAATCCATCACAAGTCTCACAATCTTAAACTATTAAGAACAAAACAACTTTACCCAATTTCACCCAATTTTCAGTAAGTATGTTTTCTAGGTTTATTTTTCTCATAATTTTTACTAATAGAATATAATTGTGCTCATACTGATGTAACATTTATTGGATTTCCTATATACTCATGTAACATTTAGAATATAATTGTGCTCATATACTCATTTAACATTTATTAGATTTCCTATATACTCATGTAAGTATGTAACATTTATTGGATTTTCTATCCAACTTATTCAAACCATAATTTACAATCTAATCCAATTTATTATTTGTCTTAGTTAAAAGAGAAGAAGAATAAAAATTTTAATTATTATTTGCATTAGATAAAAGAAAAGAAGAATAAAATTTTAGCCATCCATTCATATTTAAACTTCAATGTAGAATAATTAAATAAAAGAAATGGAGAATGCAATTGATGCTTTCATAACATCGTCTCCATTAATTATTACAATTAAGATGTCACACCTTGTGTGGAATATTGTGATAAAACAATTTTAAAATTATAAAACTCTATTTGATAATTCAAGTATAGAGATATGAAATTCCATTTACATCATTCTTGGTCCATTCCTTTTAGATATATGAAATTCCATTTACACCATTCTTGGTTCATTCTTTTTAGAGATATGAAATTCCATTTATATCATTTTTATCCATTCTTTTAGGTGGTTGGAGTTATAGTAATTGATTTTCATTATGTATATTAATTTTATATAGAAATTAATGATTTTATTTTTTAAACAAAATTTCTTAAATTTATATAATTTTTTCACTTTTATTTTATCGTTCTTTATTGGCGTCTCCTGAAGCATAGGCTTGTATTTTGTGCTAATTTCATAGGATAAAACCAGTGTCTCACATATCGTAATATTATCGCCGAAAGACTTTATGATGATATTATCGTGGGAAATTATCACAATAATTTTCCGAGGCGAAATTATCGTGAGATGATCAGATATTATTGCCTTGTTGCAAAAATAAACAAACACAAATATAAGTTGCAATTTGGGTTTTTTTCTGGGTCATTTTTGTTTTTCCTTGTGCTGAGATTGAGCTATGAGGGTTGTGTGAGTCTTGTGACAATTTTTCATCAAGTAAATAAGGGGAAATCTATGGTTTTCTTTGCCTTCAATTGAGCAATTTTGGAGTGGATATTTACTCCAGTATACCATATCTATATTTATTATTTTAAGGTATGTTAAAAAAAAAAATCCATTCTTTTTCTTTGTTTTCCAATATTAGTATATGTTATAATTTTATAGTTTTCCTGTTCTTATACTCATTTGAATTTCCACATTTGTTTTGTGTAGTAGGTCCAAAATTTGAAAATTTAATCAGGGCTTTACAAAACGGAAAAGTCAATGGACCAAATATGGGAGGATGGTGAGCCATGTGAGGATGATAATAGATAAAAGTTGAGGTGCAAGCTCTATGGAATGGAAATGTTTGAAGGAATCACTTGCTTGAAATACAATCTTTCCAAAATCCCAGGGCATAATGTGCATATTTTCCCTACAACTACCCCAAACATTATCCTTATTGCAAAGAACTCAATTTGTGATACTACAAGAAAGAGAAAACCACGAGCTTAGTTTATTATTGCTATATATTATAGTATCTAAAATCTATATGCCTCATGATGATCATCTCATGAGATACATTTTTTTTAATGTGATTTTCTATTAATTTTTAACTATTACCTTGTGAGGGCTCAAAACTTATGACTTGGGAGTCAAGATAAAATGACAGATATCGTATTTCAGACTTCAGTATCTAGTAGTAGTATTTACTGTCTACATATTATACATTTTATATTGTAGTTTTATAATTTTATTTTCACGTTCATGTGACAATGTGCTTGTTAATTGTTTGATGTTGATGTTTTCTAAGTGCTTTAAAAGAATAAAATATTGAAAAAATGTCATATTTCAGTATCTACTATCTAGTGTCAATGATTGATGTACCACTTGACATGTTATACATTTTATATTGTAGTTTTATTTTTTTATTTGTGAGACAATGTGTTTATTCGATGTTGATGTTGCTTTAAAAGAATACAAATTTGAAAAAATGGTTATTTTTTGTATTTTTGTTGATTTTCTTGATAATTTGTGATTTTTCTCCGATATTGCTGACAATTTAAATTTTGGACCCTCGACGATAAATTTATAATAACGATAAATATAACATTGGATAAAAGACACATTCAACTAATAATTTAATCAAATCAACTAATGGTATAACTCACTCTATCATTACTTCCTAACATTAAATGTTTGTCTCCATACATATTCCATAGCCTATATATTGCGGAAATCCCATTGTAGTGACTATTTTTCCAGCTACAGTGACCTGGTATCATCCTCTATTGCCACCCAATAGCTTGCGTATAAGATACTTAAGACTATTAAAGCAAGAGAAATAGTCGAGGAACCAGGTGATATTTCAGTTTCTTGTGTGTAAAATCCTTCACTATTAAAGTATGAGAAACAATTGAAGAACCACACAATATCTACTTTTCTTTGACAAAACCTTAGCTTCATAGATGGATCTGAATAGATTTGTTGTAGTTTCTCGAACAACAGGGTCTATTTAGTAGCCTCCTAACAATTTGAATGTAGCAACATCCTAACAAGTAGAAGTAGAATTGAATTTCCATGACTTAGAATGGTATCTGTAATATATGTCTTGTTTTCTTAGTGTTAAAAACTCTTAAATGGTACTTTTAGGTATTTTCAAGAATGTGAGATTGGTTTCCAATTGTCCTTCGATTTTTTTGTGGATGCAACCTAGTTGCATTTATTCCTTTGCATCATCTCGTTCAACTCATCCTTGTTATAGAGAATATTTTTTCAAATGTTTGCATCCCCTTTTAGAGCAAATACAACATAGAACAATTTCACTAAAATGACTTAGAATTTTTTTTTATAGCTATCATGGCCCATCAACAATTTTGAGAAGGTGGTTTACATACTAGTGTTTTTTTCTTGTAGCTAAATCCTCTTTGTTTTTTCTAGTCAAATTTTAAAGCAATGAGATAGAAATTGAAAGTGACATATATATTGAAATTGAAATTGAAATTACATATACGTTGAAATCAATTATATAAGGAATGATTTAAGAATTATACAAAGGGCACATATGTGACAAGTGTTCATTGAAAACTATGTGACTAAGCTAATTTATGATTCCTTCAACCATTGGACAAATCCTAGTTGACATGTTCAATTTTGTTACTAATGAACTTGATCTATTAAATAAGTTGGGGTCATCAACATAATGAGTAATTTGCACGCTTATATTATTAAAATAGACAAAAAAAATGGTGCATAAATCAATGTGTTAGGAGTTGAAATGAAAATATAAATTGATATTGAATAAAAATTCACATTGAAAAATAAATTGAAATTGAAATATAAATACATGTTAACATTGAACTATGAATATAAATTAAAATTAACATTGAATAGAAATTGAAATTGGCATGTACATTGGAATCAACAATTATGTCTATGCATATTTAATAGTAACATAAATTGACATGTACGCTTAAATAATGTATTATAAATTAAAATTGAAATTGAAACTCATATTTACAATAATATATAATTAACTGATATATTCAATTAAGTGCATAATGCATTGTAAGCCTTCACTCTAAATTTTGATGTGCTTTAAACAAAAAAGAATTAGACAAACAAAAAAAAATATTATAAAATATAATAGTTAAGGAAAATAGTTTCAAATAAGATGCATATACTGTAATATTCCTATTTTCATTTTAAAATATAGAATTGTCTTAGTGGGTACATGTTATTATATCTTGAGGAAATTATAAACACACAGTTAAACCATTGCAAATTAAGTCGAGTTTGACCATCCAAGTTGGCTCGAATTTGATTATACAATTTGCCTAATTATTTATAATCAACATGATTGGGACCACTTAATGAGTGTCATCTAACTATTTTAAACCCTTCAATGGGTCAATGGACTTCTCAATATATCAATTTACAAATTCCATTATCCCCATTTAACAAAATTTCTTCAAACACTAAGAGGTGGTATTATCTCAACACCCCCAGACTTCAATCACAAATTCTTGAAGTCGAAGAAAAAAACCAAAATTTAACTTCACATATATTAATGATTTCATGGATATATAACCAAAATAATAATCTATTATACAGTAAACAAAATTTATCACATTTTCTTATACCAATTGTCTAGGATTGTGTGGAAAAAAATTTCTTTCTAAGTGGAGATTTACAAAATTTATCACATTTTCTTATACCAATTGTCTAGGATTGTGTGAAAAAAAATTTCTTTCTAAGTGGAGATTTCCCTTATAGCTTTCATCATCTACCTTACTCTAATTAAAAGTTTTGTTTTGTCCAATTTGTTTCATTCATTTTAAAGTGTTTTGAGTTAGTCCGAGGAAAATATATTTGATCAATGAAATTAAAACTTTTATTTCAACGTCCTCCTATTAATAACTTGATTATCATCGTCAATATCATGTTAACATTTAATAGGTATGTAAGGTTTAATGCTATTGATATTATTAATTTCATTGTCCTTTTATGTTTTGATAATTAAACCAAGCTTCTTAATAAATAGTCCAGCCTATTTTGAGCTTATAGTAAGCACTAATCAAACTAAAAGAAATAACAATAAGTCTATCCTTATTCAAGTTAGAACAATTTGTATTATAATCTAAGTATCTAATCATGATTGTAGACTCCACTGAGGTAAATCCACTTTTAATCAATAGAATGGGATAAGGAATGCAACTTTTAACTTATGTTATGTAACATTTTTCAATTTATTCAAATTTATGTTAAGTCTTCCAAGGAATGTTGCATGACCAAAATAATTATAAAGAATGACTAAAGACAACTAAGTATTGAAATTATTTTTTAATGTCCCAATCTAAAAGTTCAACATTTTTACATTTGTTTTAAAAAATGTAACTAAATTTTTAATCTCTTTTCTCAATATTGTAATTCCAATTCAAATGATAATTAAATTCAATACTTAAATTCTTATAATATTACACCTCTTCAAATACATTATCATAGTATAAAATTAAAATATGGATTCTTCCCATAAATTTAATTATCAATTTTATTGATAATATTAATAAACTCATAATATAAACATGAATAAATTTGAAAAATAAAGTTAGAAACAACCAAACAACTAATGTAGAAATAGCTATAATTTTAACTAAGTAACTCTCAAATGGTCCTAATATTACTTTGATTGGACTACTCAACATTCACAAAAATTAGACTATAGTAACTACCACAACCATTTTACATAAATTTATTGTGTGTGAAATGTGAAAGGGTGTTGTCATAGGCACATGGTAGACTAGGCCTACATTGCAAAGGATAAATATTTAAGAAGGTGAAAAATAGACTCGAAAATCCTGCTTGCATAACAAACACCTATTAGGGCCACACTAACTACACTTTATATTATTGTCCCAATTCAATAGTTTTTTGGAAAGGATTAGCCATAAGAAAATTTTGTCCTTTGTAGGGGTATGTAATTTGAAACCCATTCCCACCACCAGAGTTAATCACCATGAAAATATGCCTCTACTTGGGCTTTCTAGCAAAGCTTAACAATGTAATTACTAGAAACAAGGTTCTTTGACCAACATAAAATGGTGTACACATATTCAAATAGTAATACAAAGTTAGCACATAAATATCCCACATAAGACCTCCATTGTTCAACTTGAAAACTAACTAGCCTCGAGTATCAATTCGATTTCAACCCACTTTCATCAATGATATCATGACTTACTAAAGGGTAAATAAATCCTAATTGTGTAAATACTTGACCGGAACACCGAAGAGCTTGAAAGACTTATCAGAACCTACCCAAGGACCTTCTCCTAATCATACGTCTTTACCATTATGAATTTTCCATAAATTTTATTTGCTAATAATGGGAAAGAACTCACAAAGGCTTTCCACATAATCGATAAATTCATGATAGATATATTGGAAAATTGAAACTAGTGTGCCACAAATAGGCCACTAAAAGACTTTGATTTCATTACTCGACCCTAAATAGAGTTGTTGGAGATCATTCGCCAAAGAATTTTTACCACTAGAGCTTGACTAAATCAATAGATCTTTTTAATGCCATGCCCGCCAAACTCTTGGACTAAGCAATCTAGATGATCATTTTACCAAAATAATACCATCAAATTTATGATTCCCTATCCAAATAAAATGTAGGGACATATTCCTAATCTTTTTAAGGATCAATTTTAGAAATTTTACAATAGTTAACCAATAGATGAGGATGCTCTCTAACACCACTTTGAGTAAAAAAAAACTAGCCACCCCTTGATAACCATCTAAATATCCATAAGAAATTTTGGATTCAACCTTCTTGTAAAATTACAACTAATATTCAGAGTAAGAGTTAGAAGTTTAAAACAAACCTGGGATATTTCATGCCTTCATCCAAACCTTTACAAGAGAAGGTAAGATAACTGATTAGTTGCTCCATAAATTCCTCACGGGAACAATTGAAACGAAAAATTGATTTAACCATTTGATCTACATTCTTGTAGCAAGGAAAACAAGATCTAAAGTCCCTTTTAGCACCAATGACTCATGAGAAAAGGCTACACTAAACAATAGCACATCATCAATGAACAATGAGTGAGAAATAATCTCACGAGGAAACATTAACACCTTTGATTTTCCCACAAGCTCTAGCATTTCTCGTTAACTTGCTAAGACCTTCTCCCATAAATAGAAAAAAGGAAGGGGAGGAGGGGTAGCCCTATCTTAGAACTATAGAAGGATAAAATAAAAATAGATAATAAGCCATTGATAAGAACCAAAAATAGACGATAAGTAATTGATAAGAACCACGAAATAGGAAATTGGATACAACTCAACTAGAGAAAGATGCAATCCCATTTGAAGCAAAACTAAATGAATATAAGTCCAACTAAATTTGCAAAGAGGGAATCTTCTTGGTTTTAATGGAGCGGAGGGGCCACTTATAAATCCACCATATCATTAATTTTCCTGCTATAAAAAAAATGAATATTTCATTAGAGATAACATTGTCGAGAAAAGGCTTAAGCCAGTTTATAATGATTTTTGGGACAATCTTGAATACCACATTGCAACAAAAAATTGTCCAGGTCGCATTGAAGGACTCAAGAATTTTGCTATACTTTTCAGATTCAAGAATCACTTTGACAAGATCCTTAAGCAAAAATGAAAACCAAAAGATCAACAAGAATAACATCTTTGATGTAATTAACTCTCGATCTTCATCGTTTACCCTAGGCTCATTTGAATTCTCGTCGTTTCCACTTTGAGCACACAATAGCATTATTTTAAAGTGGATGCAACTTGAAATCAAGAGTGAAATAATAAAAATATAGAAGTAAGGCGTAGCATTTGTGTCCCTCTCAATTCTAGGAAATTTTCAAACATATAAAAATTAACTATTTGTATTTTCATCCTTGAGATTCACAAATGAATCTAGGAGATATTTAAACAAATTTTTGAAAGATATATATTTAAAGTCATATTGTAAATACCTAATGGCTCTCTACCTTAAAAAATACCTATATTAAGTCTCGAAAGATGGGTAAATACCTCATGGAAAGATTCTCTGCCTTTAATATACCTGTATTAAGGCTCAAAATATTTGTAAATACTTAATGGAAATATTCTTTTCCTTAAATATACTTGTATTAAATCTCAAAAAATTTGTAAATACCTAAAGGAAAATATCTCTTTTCCTTAAGAATACATGTACTAAGCCTCTCACTATAATTTAAACATCTCTCGGTCCTTATTACTCTAGTAAAATTTGGAGGATCTTCGACCAAATCCAAACAGAAAAAATGCACATGGATAGTGTTAAAATTAAACCAGTATGTGCACTATGAAAGTTTTGCACCATGAAATTTTTGCACAAATTTTTTTATCAGGTTTCAATAAAATAAAATAAAAATTCAAAACACGCATAATTAATGAGTGCAATTTAGTGACTGACTCTTCTTAGAGGCTTGACAATGGGAAATGCGATGGACAATCTTCAGTAACTGGATAGGTCGACAAACACACGATCATGGAAGGAATGAACGTTTAGCATCAAAGGGTTGGAACGTTCAACATCACAAAGTTGGCCAATCATCTCTAATTATTTACTTTTTTTATCCTTTTTATAAGGTTTTTTGTATCGTATATTTGTTGGTGTACATTGATTACTGATTTTGGTAATGGCAGATCAAACACCAATCAAGCACTCAATGATCTATCTACTAGGTCTTGCATAGTAATAGATTTATTGTTGATCATGAAACATTTCTAGTGTGTCGAGCATGTTGGGTTTCTTAAGATGAAAAATCATGTACAGTGATCATACATATTAGAGAGTCACATAATGATCAATTTCCAAACAATCAAGTTTATAAAGCCAGAATAAGATGCATACCCAGTTTATGAATGACTAAGTATGAATAAAAATAAAATGTGGTCTACAATTAGTTTATTTACCTCCTTAATATTGTGGTTCGATCATCACAAATCGTCTCACTTACTTTATCATTCGCAAGCTCTAAAGGTTTTTCAACAAATAGAAACCAACCCAACAGGTGTTACAAGAAAAGACTCATCTTCATCAAAATTTTGATCTGAGGTTTCATTTGCATACTCAATGAGTGGTGATGGAAACTTGGTGACAAGTTCATTTGTTGGTGCATGCAAAATATCTTCGTCAAACTTTACACTCTCAATAAAGAGCTCTTCAGTCTTGATATCAAGCAATCTGTACCCTTTGACTTCATCAGAATATATGTTGTGGTGGATTAGTCGCATGGGTGTACGAAATTGCACCAGTTTAAAGAGTGTGGTCTACTCTTCAAACTATTAGTAACAAGCAGAAAGTGGTGGAGCTCAAAAGCACACCATTCAGTGGAAAAATTATGAAAAAGTATGCTTAGGTTAAACTAAAACTAAAACACTTGAATATACAGAAGCTATTGAAGAGAGTCAAAATGATGCAAACGATGGCTCAAAGGCCTCTTCTTATTAAACGTTTGAAATGGATAAGAAATTTTACCCACTTTCCAAAGGGCCCCTAGGCAATGGCTCTAGGTCCCGATGCAAGGATTTTGCCTTCCAAGCTCTACCTCTGATGCCGTCTCCTTCTCTCTCTATTCAGTGGTGGACTAGGATTGTTGGGTGGCCAACAATCAAGTCCTCTTCAGCTCCAACTCCGGGTCACACACTGCTGGTGTTTCTTGGGAAACTTTGGCCAGCATAACAATGTGATAACCATTTATTCATCTCTTGGTGGCTTTATATAGGGGAGTTTCAAATCCTCCTTCCCTCCCTTGGTACATGATGGATGGTGAACCGAGGGAGAAGTATGATTCCATTGTGTGCTCCACATATTCCTTTGCGTGCTCACATAATGTCGAAGGAGGTGCTGGTGGCTGTCCTTAGGCGGCTTCATATAATGAGTAACCGTCCTTTGATTTGTGTGGTCCCAGAAAGTGAAATTTTTCCATTTCTAGGAATTTGCGCTTATCGGGAAAAAAGGCGGGCAGAAGGCACTCTACTCGAAGGATTAAGCACACAATTTAGCATTTAATACTAGTTCAAATCTTATTTTATCAAAACCTTAGAGATTTTAAATACTTATTGATTCCATAATGTGTTCTTGCCCTATAAATCCCTAGGCTTGAAATTAATTAATGCCATCTTCTGCTGTACGATTTCCAGTGTTAATAATTTCCCCCTAATGTGTGAGGGCTAGGAAGGACTGTATAGCCAAAAAACATTATAGTTTCATTTTTGTATCGTGCGCAAAGAGATAGAGGCATGTGTGAATCTTGGAATTGACAACACCTTGCACCATTTCCTAGATGACCATGGCCTAAGGGGCCCCTGCAAGCAAACAAAATATACAACATAAATACAAAATTTCAATGAGGCGGGCATGTCCTATGCTTGTGATGCTATTGCTAGTTAAACAAAATTGACAGATACATGTGTTGTCTACGTCACTACTATGGTAGTGATGTTGGCGGTTGTTGACAATGACTGCTGATGCCCTCAGGGGCGTTTTTTTCTTTCACGATAGGTGGAATGTGGTACCCATATGCGTAAACTTGGTATGGCATCTAGCTGCGCAATGTATGCATATGTACTGGCTAGGACCTTCCCGTGTAAACATTGTTAACAGAGACGCTTATGGACGCATGGGTCTTCGATGGATCTTAATCAAAGTGCAATGGTTGTAAGTTACGATACCATATTGATATGAAAGCTTTTGTCATAGTCGAATTTCAGGAGGATTGATGACATCTGTGGACAATGATGTCTCCCACAGTGCCACTTGAGGATACCCCTTTGCATGGGGAGGAGTGATCCAAGGTACAACTTCCTTTTTGGAAAGGAGGTGTCGAGGTCAACAAAAAGGAAGCCTTAACTGAACCATGGGTCGTCAACCTGAGGGGTCGAGGACTTAGATGTGATGCATTTAACATAGGCATGTTGGTGAGAGGTGACTGAATGATGGGGATTCAGTGGCTCGAGGTTGGAGTATACTTTAGCAGCTTGGCGGTAGTCATAGTTATTTTTGAAGGGAAAATCCCTAGAGTTCATAGGACTTCCAGGGCGGGTATGAACCGGCTATGAATGTCGTGATGGTGCATGTGTGGGGGTGAAGTACTCCGACCAAGGAGAATGAGGGACTGCTGCCATGGGGGAAAAGATTAAATATGAGGGTGAGGAGGCGAACGACATCATTTGCGGTCTTTGTACACTTACCAAAAGAATAAAATAATGAGGTTTGGTTTGTACAAAACATAGAGAAAGGTACCCCTAAACATGAAAGGGTTCAGTCACTGAGGGTATGAGGACGATGTTTTTCTGGGGGTGGGGGTCCCATCGGTTGGTCTCATGTGTGGGGTTGATGAAGCGGATGGAGGAGTGTCGCAGATGGGATAATGCTGATGGAGGTATGGTGGGCCAAATGCGATGTGCGGAGGTGCGCTCTCAATCTGCTTGTACAACCTGGTTGCCCGGGAAGGGGGTTTGAGTTTGAATGGTAAACTTGACCTTATGCATGATGAATGGATGGGCATGAGGTGCTTCCTGGACTGAAATGGTATGGCCATGGCGTCACTTGTGCTGTGATATATGGTCTACTTTAGGTGACGAGCGCCATGGAGGGGAGGCTCTACCGACCAACGCAGATGTTTATCATGTGCAGGGTGAGGTGATGATAAAAGGGGTTGGGTATGAGGACCTTATGGTTGATTTCTGATGGAGAAATGATGTCAGCAAATTTTTCTGGGACTCTATCATACTGGGGGTAGAATGATACCTACTCTGGAACCTTTAGTGAAGGGTGTTGTAAGTAGTTGCGGGTTCTTCTTGCAAAAACAACGACCTCAAGTGAAAGCATCTTCTTTTCATCAAAACATTATTGAAAGGCATCAGCTTTAAAAAATAATATGGGAGGGTGCATACCTGCCAGAGCAAAAAAAAAAATTCTTCTTGGAAAGCGAATGTGTGGCACCTCTTTTGTTCGTCATGGCATACTAATGATGGTGTAACTTATGGTTTACAGAATGGACCCTCTAATCTCCTGTTATGGACCTCCGAAGTTTTGGAAAAGGGCAATAAATATGGGATTATGGCCCTAATCCTATTAATTTGTACTTGCTGAGTTTTGGGAGATCAGAGGTGCTTTGGAGAGCCTTTCTCGCCGTTGTGATCATCCCGTGTACCAGGGATTAGCAATACTATGCCGAGGTGACTTTCATGACATCCTGCATTTTAATTTCTTCAGTTTGACGGTGCCGGGGACCGTACAAATTGGGTTTGTACGGCCTCTGAGTGAATTTTTGCCCTAGATTACGCAGGTGATCTAAGGAAAAGGGCACCTTCTTTGCGCGCGATTCTGAGGGACAGGCGTGTGAAGGTGCGTTTTTCCCTCCTTTTTGCCCGCAAAGGCGTGCCTGTGAAAAATAAAAGCGTGCAAAGGCCATGATGACAAAAAAATTTGATTTTTTGTCTATTTTTGATGTTTTTCTGTGTCCTGATGGGTACTTGCGTTGCTTGGCAGGTTGATGTGGAGAGAGCGGGACTGGCCCAAGATCTAGACCACTCTAGTTGTTGATACTAGGCCGCGTCGTTAGTTGGCCGCATGGGTTCTTTTGAAATTTGCTGAGAATGAGTTCCTGCGGTTGCAGGACCATTTTTTACGTTACATTATACAGCATTGGCACAGGCGGCGCAACATGTTTGTGCTGCATGGGACGAACCTGGTGATCCGTCCTGAGACGGGTATTTACTTTGTGACCGGATTTCTACCTCAGGGTGAGGCTCTGAAGTACCCACTCTCTGTTGAGAGAGTGAACCTTGATAGATTCCGGAGGCAGCATTACGATGGTGCGCCTCTTACTGAGGGGTGCATCAACATTGCATCAGTGACAAACGTGGCAGAGCAGTGTGATCTGGCAGTTATTGTGTGACTGGCGGGGTCATTTGCTCCACATCAGGCATCTAGCCCGCAGGTTGGAGTTTTACGTTGACTGAGGGGCGGGCATTTTTTCGATTTCACTCGTTTTTTTTTTATGGCATGGTGTCGTAATTGAACAAGGTCCAACTTGGATCAAAGTCTTTTACGTACGCCAGTATCTTATGCAGCATTATGTATGAGTGGGTGGTGCTGCTGAGGCCGGTGGTGGCAGTGCCTATTGGGGGGCCGCGGGAACCACACATGAGGAGGTGGGCTCCGATGATGCCGCGAGGCGGTAGTGGCATGGTGGGTCGTTATTGGAATGACACGAGGCCTGGTTTAAGGCCAATCCACAGATGTTCTTGCCATACCCGTATGCAGGGATGGACTTTCGGGGTGACCCAGACATGGGTCTCCCTTTCGATTATGTTTGGGGACCTACAGGTATGCGTTATATTTTTTTTTGCATTTGTTTGAGTATTTATGTACTTACGTGTTTTGTTATTGACACTAAAATTATTTCAGTTACTCGTGCTGATGTTGGCGAGGTAGGTCACCCTGTGGCCGACTGGTGGGTCATGACCCTCCACTCCGACCTCGAGGTGGTCAAGGAGGGGGTGCTGCAGGTGGACCGGGTGGGGATGGTGCTGGCCCTTCTGGTGAGGGCAGCAGCTCAGCTACAACAGAGGTTTTTGCCGAGAGGGCTCGTGCTAATGCGGCTGAGGCTCGTAATGTAGTACTGACAACTTAGGTGGTCGCTCTTAAGGACTTCCGGGGTCAAGTGGACCGCTTGACCCAGGGTATGCCTATACGAGGTTTCATGGATGACCTCGAGGAGGTTTGGTTAGAGACGGTGATGGCCTGCGAGAGGGATTATCGGCCCACTCTACGTTGGGTGGCAATTGTGGTGGCGATAGCGGCTCCGATAGTGGTACTAGGAGCAGTGGTGGGTCCAGGTGCTCCTCTTGAGGGGGCACCCCCTAGAGTATTGTGTACAAATGGAAAGCACTTGTTATGAGGATTTTTCCCTTATTTTTGATGACTTTTGTATCTTTGGGCTGGCCAGAGGGCCAGCGACACTATTTTTGTACTCAGATACACATATTTTTAATATATATATATCAGAGATATTTTTGTGGCTCTACATGGTGTGCTATTTATTTCGGTTTATATATTTTGTGTTATGCTGATGGATATATATGTTTTTTGTTTTTTATGGATGATGGTTTATTCGAGATACATTCCAGTCTAGGATATTTTTAGCTATGCGATCAACTGCTTGGTTTTGATTCCTTGATACATGTGAAAATGTAATGTAATCAAATTGTCTGCTTAATCTTTTGGCACACAAATATTTTCTAAATAGGTGTGTGTCTCTAGTCTCAAATGTTTGGTTCAACTGCGATACTACTAACTTGGAATCGAGGTAGATATGCATACGGTGAATTCCTTGATGGAGGGCGTCGCACATAAGTCTAATGACGACGTCATATTCTGCCTGATTGTTTGTTGTTGATCTGATGCACACGTCGTTTGAACACAGTGGTGATCGATCGGGGTGGTAGATGACCCAGGAAGCTGCAGCTAAGTTTTGAGACCATCGCGATGCTCCATCAGCAACTCCGAAATAGGGTTCAAGTTGGTGATCCATGGTGGCACTTTGAGCATGTTTTAACTAAGTCTTCTAGTCAAAAATATTTTGGTGATTGGATTTTGTGTACTCTTATTCTAGGGGAAGGGTCGTTGGGGCCCTTATGGGTATAATTTCTTGAGGTAAAGGCTGTTGACGGGGTTAGTGAGGCAAGTCCCGTCTAGTTCCGCCAAGATGTATGCCCCCTATCGGAGGCAGTGTTTGATTATGTAGGGTCCTTTCCACAAGGTTTCGAACTTTCCTGGTCCTAAGGCCTCTAGTGCGACGTCATAGCGGAGGACTAATTCCCCCTCAGTAAATGAGCAAGGAGTGATGTGGCGATCAAATGACGCTTTAACCCTTTTCTTATGGGCCTCGTTATGTTGGAGCGACTATCATTGGTTTTCGTTGACAAGCTCTAGTTGTACTAAGCGTTGTTCTAGAGGCTGGGTGTCATTAAGGAGTTCGATGGCAGTATACAAATTGGGGATCTTGTAGAAATCAATGCAAAAGCTCAAAGTACTTTTTTTTTTTGTGATACGAATATGATGGAAATCCTAGGACGAAGGTGAGGTAGTAATCCTATTGCCGATATGAGCGGATACAAATCATATGTGGTGAATTGTATCATCGGTGTTTAGTGGGGGAAAAATCTCGGTAATGGTATTCTGTATGGGCTCAAAGTTAGGTTCCCCCCCAGGTTAGTCGATTTCCGGTAGGTGGAAATTGTGCTTGCCACAGAGGTGCCTAAATGTTTCCATTAGCGAGCATGTCTCTAGTGCGTGATTTAGGTCAGTGCAAATGGTGCATGGTGTTACTGAGCCAACAGAGTATATAGTGTGTGATTCTATGCTACTCGTTGTTCCTGATGTGGATGCTTGAAAAGGGTCAGACGTAGATGAGGTTGTCTTCTGTTTCCATTTCCATATCATTAGCTTAGACCTGTCTTCCTCTTTAGTGGAGTGTAGACTTAACGCAGCTCGTGCCACTCTCAGCTTGGGGAGATGTATACACTTAAACATGTGGTGAAAGTGTGAGAAAATTCAGCAAAAGTGTGTGTGATATTCTCTTGATTGGAAAGAATTTTCCGAAGGAGAGAAGAGATTATGTAGAGACTGTTTGCCAGGGGCTTGAGTTCTCTGCATTGGTTGACTCGGTGGTCGTTTATATGACATAGGCCGCATTTTATCCTAGGCTTGGCCGGGGTTACTCTTTGGTGTTGTGTTGTCTTATCAGACTTGATACACCATTGCGGGGGTGGGGACATTGACCCGGTGATGTAATTTTTATGCCATTCTCGGAGATCGTCCTGTCTCTTCTCTACGGCATTAATCATGTCGATAGTGGGACGAATCTACGAGGCATAAGTACAATGTCGTTCGTAATGATTACCTTGACATATCAGGCAGAATATCCTTGATATGAAGGTTTTTTCTAGTTTAGTTCGAGGTTTGATGGGGAACCATCACCAGAAAGATGCTAAATCAGAACAATGGGCGACTGCATGGTCCTTCTTTTTGCATAACATACACGATGTTTGTTGTTGCGAAGTGCCATTGCGGGTAACTAGGGGTTCCCTGATGGGTCATTCTTCGACTATCAAGAACATGATGGACCTGCTCATCTCATCTTCTTGGGTCATGGAGCTTCCAATGGACTCGGCATCCATATCGTCTTCTTGGGAAAGGCGGACTATGGCTGAGCAGAGGCTAGCAAGGGCTGGCCGGAAGCGAAGTATGTAGTGAAAATCCTCCAAAAGGTGATTTTAGGCGCATAACAGGCATGTGAATTGCTCCGCCCGTAGCCCCATGTAGTAAACCCTTTCGATTGGATACCATCTGTGAATGAGATCCAAGGCTGCGCACTCTTCGAGGTAGTTGCCACATTCATCGCATAGCGTGAAACGTATAATGGGCATTACTAGGGGCCATTCTACAATCCTATGTTCCATTTGTAAGTATAGGATGGTACGAGGCTCGTCGTTGACAGACTAGATGGAGGGATCCTCCTGATAGGATTGCTCGACTGCATGTAAGGCGTCCCTATATCATGGTATCTCTAGGCAATGGTGGGTATAGTGCCCATAGGTGTCACAAAGAGAGCATACATGATTGGTACGTAGGGGTTTGCCTTTACCTTTGGTGGTAGGTTCCTTTTTACGGGAACGCGGCGTCGAGATTTCTGCTTCGGAGCCAAGGAGTGGTTTTAACTCGTTTAACTCTGGACATATGTGGGTAGGGTGGCCTATAACATCGCATATGGCGTAGACTGGTGAATCCCTTTGAATGGCGGGTTTCACCATCTTCTTTCTTTTGTTTGTTGTTTTCTTAACCGTGATAACCGGTTTCGCAATGGGGACTTCCTTTGCGGGGGTGGTCTCGACCATTTCTTGGGTTGGTTGGGGCTCCTCGGGCCCGAGGGGCTCTAATCCTATGGCAATAACGTTGGTGGCTCCTGTTTTAGAATGGGGGATGAGGTACCAAACTGGGAACACCAACGATATGTTGGGTAACACCAGTGTTTCCAAAACCTGCTAAGAGATGAAGCCAACTAGGGGGTAGAGGAAACGAGTTTGGGAGACAGTGTAGGCTAGAGAGGTTGTCGTGGCTGATGCCTCCATTTTGTTACTGCTTGAGTCTGTGTCCTGACTGACCTCGGTGCTTGATGTGGAAATCATGCACACCGAGGCCCTTGTGGCATCGGGCGATGCCTCAGGGATAATGGGAGGATCTCCTAGGAATGACCCTAGGATGGACAATGGTTTGAATTGGCTAGGCCATATTCTTGGTACCGTGAAAGACCATCTGTGGCTGTATCTACATAGGGTAGAATTACATCCATGTTGGTTAGGGGATGCTTCTCATTGTGTGTTAGCAGTTCTACAGTAATGATGCGATCCTCATGGGGGAACATCATAATGCGAAAGACAAAGGAGGCTATGGCGGACATGGCAAACATATAACTCCACCTTAGGAGTATGTTGTAATCCAGGTGAGTGTCCAAGACTTCAATGTCTACGTGGACCGTCTTGCCAGCTAAACAGACTGGGACATTTTGGTAGAGGCCGACGGGGGTCGAGGGACGATCATCGTAGGCTCGAAGCATTATGACCAAGGGTTTTAGTTCGGGAGAACCCAAATTCTACCAAACATTTTTTTACATGATACATGTTGATGCACCCTGGTCAATGACACACCGGTGAATAGTGATATTCTAGACCGATACCTGTATTTGAAAGGCGACCATGGAAGGAAGCTTAGGGGTGTCTTTGTCTAAGTAAAACCCCATCATGTGCGTATCGGCAGGGTTGATAGTGCCTAACGCAGAAAGTAGGGCTTTATGTTGCTTTGGGCACGACTGTAGTACTTCCAACATGGACATAGCAGTGGGCGATTAAGCTAAATCGTCCACGATGCTATAATTATGGGTCGCTTTGGAGTAGTTACCTGCTCGCCTATTAAGTCCCTTTGCCATATTTGGCAATGGTTTTATAGGCATATTTGAAATGGTCAAAGGTGCAGTCGGTGCATTAATACTAGCCCCTGATGTAGTGGAGTCTGGTGGGGTGTCATAACTACGATTCCGTGTTTGGAAAAACATTTCTTCCCCAGTCATATAAATTTCATGGTTGTTTTTCCCAGAATCATCTGGGTTTTGTTGCTGAGTGCTGACCATCCCTTGGTGGGGGAAAGGTTCTTGCATAACAATGGGTTGCTGGGAAGATCCTCTTTGTCCTTGATTACTCTGAAGCTTTTTTAGCTCAGGGAGATTAGGAAAATGGTGAATATAGTGCCCATACTCACCACATATTGAACAAGAATGGTTTGTTTGCAGAGGTGGCCTTTTGCCTTGTTGTTGGGCATTGCTTGGCTCCTGGTTTTGATTCTTGCTGGAGTTGCCTCCAGCTTGGGATCGTGGTGGGTGTTGTTGGTTGCTGCCCCCCTATCTAGGGTTCCCTTTTAGCTTGTTTTTTTTTATTTTTTCTTAACCACGTTAGGAGGGTAGTTTTCCTGGTTATACTGGTGTGGTTGATTTTGGGACTGCTGCACAAAGTTCACCTATGCATTTCTTTGCATAGGTGGGTTGTGTGCTTGGGACTGAGCATAACGATGTCCCTTGTTTGCACCTAGCCATTGGAGGGGAGCTCTCCCTTCAGTGTTTCTTTATACGTACTGGGTCCCCTCAGTCGGAGGATAGGTTCCTCCTTGGTGATACGTTTACGCCCTACTAGTCAAATCTTGCTGAGGCATGTGATGACTTTGAAATCTGGGTTGAGACATGTTCTGGGTAGACTTATGTACGTAACTAGGATTGTGACTATTGCTGCCTTGGTAACCTTGGGTTATTGACCCAATTAATCTGTCTGCAGAACTCGACACACTTGGAAATTCTTGATAAGTTTGCAAGTTTGGGGCATTAGGCAGGATATTGTAAATGTATCCTGACTGCATATAAATAAGTTCAAGCTTCTGGGCTTTACTGATTGCGTCTTCTTCGGATGTGGGGTATTTCTACGCCACATCCTATGAAATCTCCGCCGTCAGAGTTTTCAAGAACAAATTTAAGAAGACCTAGTCATCGAGTTTAGATTTTCATAAACTACGACGCCACCTCCATTCATGAAGATGGTCATAGATATGGACGACGGGGGTTTGTCTAAAATGAGTTAGTAACTCCACTCCCGAATCATGTTGAATGGGTAACTAAAAGTAAGTGAGGAACGTAGTAGCGAGGGCGCTAAAGGTTCCATGTGAAGCAAGAGGTTGCTCCACGTACCACTTCGCGGCTACTCCTATAAGAGTGCGTTGAAATAGCCTCAATCGAATAGTGTCATCGATGATACTATTCGATGAGCACCACAAGTGAAAGGTCATTACATGATTACCTGGGTCTTCTGGTTGCTTGCCTTCGAACTTTGGTATATCTAAAGGGAGCTTTGTGGGCATGGGAGGCCATGAAGGATCGTGTGTGATGGGGTCATTTGTGAGCTTGGTTAAATCAGGTAGATTCAACGCAGCTAAGAAGGGTGACTGGGAGGTTGACGCCATGGCAATGTGTGAAGACACGAAGTTCTGATTAGAATGAGGGTTAGTCTGTGACATACCCTGATGTGTGTTTAGCTGGCTTCCCGTATGGGATGCACTCCTCTGCCCCCTAGGGGTTGAGGGGGGAGTGGTGTGCGGTGTGGTGTTGGGAGATCGACTAGGGTTCCCAACTATGGTTGCTCCAATGAAGGATGAACCAATGATGGTGGCAGTGTTCTGTCTTTGACGCCTAAATGGCGAAATACATGGAACCCCTCCCTGTAATGGGGGGAGGTCCAAAAGACGCCTGGATCAATGAGGTTCCGTTGGGACCATTTGGGTGTCGACCAGGTTAGGTTTTGGAAAAATTTGAGGCAACATAGTCTAGGTCAAAGAAAAATTATGGCCACATACATAAAACAAAGTGAAAATAAAATGATTTTCCCTTTAACTTAATCTATGTGATCAATCAAGCAAAAAGATGGTTTTTGTTTGTTTTGCGCATGATAATCAAAATCCTAGAAGACCTATGCGTCCTCACACACTCAAAAGTAACTGGGTCTTGAGAAGATTTCTTGCGAGTGCTAGCAAAACATCCTGTAAGAGCTGGCAACGCCCCCAGTTAGCCGAAGAGAATCCACCAAGGTAAGGGTAGAGGGTCTAGCGCTTGATTGCACCGTCACCTATAGGGTAAAGGATGCCCTAGTTTTTGGCCACTAAGAACCATCGTCCCACGTGAGCGTTCGAGTCTTGGGATTCTTGGTAGTCAGCTAACAGTACCGAGTATCAAATGGGTCAGGTAGCCCCAACTGATACCACACGCACTGCGCCTAAGCCTAACCCCCTTTGAATCGGGTATCTGCCGCACTCGGGTTTTCTTTTCCATGGGCTGATAGGTGTATTTTAAACTCCCTAAATACACAAATTCTATGTTTTAATATGAAGTATGATCAAGGCGGCTTATTGGATTCCTACCCCCTCTATCCTAACTTAAACTATAAATTATTTTGTGGCCCTTGTGGGGAGAATTAAGTGAGTTTTGGTTAAGTTAGTTTTAGGTGGCTTTCTTTGCTTAGTGGGTGAGTGTGTGTGAGCATAAGTTGAACAAGATCATAGTTTGAACATTTGGATATCGGTGATCCTTTAAAAAAAACGCCTAGTTAAACTACGGTATCCTGTTCCTGGCTCAAAATGGAAAACATGTGCAGATAATGGGCTGATTTCAAATCTTCCTAGTTGATCTATGTGACTAACTAAAGGGAGATGGCGAATCACAAAAATAGAGCATTCATATGCTTTCTTAGGATCACTGAAGGTTGCAAAGGCAACAGAGATTACTTGCTCTAATCGGTGATTCAATCCTAGTCCCGCAATTTCCTAAATGCAAAAATTGAAGTAAGATAAACAATTTCTACACTAGCTTATGCATTTGTGGTCTTGGGCCACTTACTTGAACTAGTTAATCTAAGTGAGAATACCAAATTTTTTGCAAAACAATTTTTTCGGAATGCAATGGTTAATTTCCCCCCTACTTAAACTATGTGAAGACTTTTGCAAAAAAACAACTTAAAGAGAAACTAACTCTATGCCTACAGAAAGCAACAAAAAGTGAGTTCTCAAAAGCTATGGGGTATCAACACAAGTGCTGGCAGATACATTAGGGGCTGCACATCACACTACAAGTAGAAAAATGTAAAATGTGGGGATAAAGATCTCATTCTTCCATTTGCGTGCAAAAATCCTTGACAGGTGCGCCTTCTTGCGTGCAGGTCAGAGCTGAACACGCGCCCTACGCGTCTGTGAGGAAAAATTGCGCGCAAAAATCTTGCAAGTAAACAAAAAAATTAGGAGTTTTCTTCTTCAGTTTGTCACTCCAGTGAATCTAGAGACTGTAAGATGGACCAGAGGGTTGTCAGCTCCACTCCAGCATAGACAAAGGGTCTCCTGCAAAGTATGGCACAACCACATAAAATCGGAACACGCCAGTGGAGTCGTCGATCCTATTGTGGTGGATTAGTCGCATGGGTGTATGAAATCGCACCAGTTTAAAGAGTGTGATCTACTCTTTAAACTATTGGTAACATGCAAAAAGTGGTGGAGCTCAAAAGGACACCATTCAGTGGAAAATGTATGCAAAAGTATGCTCAGGTTAAATTAAAACTAAAACACAAATAAACAGAAGCTATTGAAGAGATTCAAAACGATAATAATGCAAATGATGGCTCAAAGGCCTCTTCTTAAAAAACATTTGAAATGGAGAAGAAATATTACCCACTTGCTAAAGGGCCCCTAGGAAATGGCTCTAGGTCCCGGTGCAAGGATGTTTCCTTCCGAGCTCTACCTCTGATGCAGTCTCCCTCTCTCTCTCTGCCATGGTGGACTAGGATTATTGGGTGGCCAACGATCAAGTCCTCTTCAACTTCAGCTTCGAGTCACACACTGTTGGTGTTGCTTGGGCAACTTTGGCTAGCATAACAATGTGATCACCATTTCTTCATCTCTTGGTGGCTTTATATAGGGGAGTTTCAAATCATCCTTCCCTCCCTTGGTACATGATGGATGGTGACCCAAGGGAGAGTTATGATTCCATTGTGTGCTCCACATATTCCCTTGTGTGCTCACATAATGTCTAAGCAGGCACTGGTGGCTGTCCTTAGGCGACTTCATATAAGGAGTAACTGTCCTTTTCTTTGTGTGGTCCCGAAAAGTGACATTTTTCCATTTCTAGGAATGCACTCTTATCGGGCAAAAAGGCGCACAGAAGGTGCTCTTCTCGAAGGATTAAGCGTGCAATTTAGCATTTAAGACTAGTTCAAATATGATTTTCTCAAAACCTTAGATATTTTAAATACTTCTTGATTCCAAAATGTGTTCCTGCCCTGTAAATCCTTAGGCTTGACATTAATTAATGCAATATTTTGCTATACAATTTTCCAGTGTTAACAATATCCAAAAAACATGCATGCTTTACTTTGAGGCTTCAAAGCCTTTCTCTTCTCTATAGAAATTCGGGCCCATGCTCGAGATCCAAAAATGCGGAAATGACTAACTTCAGGTTGCATTCCTTTCCTAGCCTCAAAAGGTGTTTTTCCAGTAACAGATCTATGAGGAGATATGTTCTGAATGTATGAGGCACAATTGATAGCTTCAACCCACAATTTTTATGAAAGAGATCTTGCATGCAACATGCAATTGGCCATCTCTTTCAAAGATCGATTCTTCCCTTCAGCCACGCCATTTTGCTGTGTAGCGTAAGGAACTGTATGCTACCACACTGTATGCCTACTTCATTACAAAGATTCTTGATATCTTTTTTGACATATTCCATCCCATTTTCTGTGCGGAGTATCTTGATGCGTTTTCTAGATTGATTTTCCGCATGCGCTTTGAAAATCTTTAGATGTTGAAAAACTTCAAAGTTGAGTTTCAAAAAGTAAACCCAAGTGAATCTCGTGTAATCATCTATAAATGACAACACATATCTTGCTTTTCTCATTGAAAGCACTGGAAATGGACCCATAAGATCACTATGTACAAGTTCCAAAGGTGAAGAGGCTCTCCATGCATGCCCCTTCTCGAACTTGTCTTGTGGATGCTTTCCAAGGGCATATCCAGTACAAACACCATTTGAAAATTCAATGGTCGGAAATCCTTTGACCATCCCTTGCTTGCTAAGTTGTTGCATATATCTGAAATTCAAGTGCCCAAATCTCTCATGCCAAATCCTAATTTCTTCATTTGCATGCATAAGTAGCAAAATAGAATTTGATTGAGGAACAAAATAGGAAAATGTATACAGACGAGATTGATCATTTACCTTTCCAGATGCAATCTTCAAGTTGGTTTGCACGTCATAAATGCTCACGGAATCTGGGATAAATTCCACTTTACTTCCGCTGCCTTTGTGTGTCATCTGATACAGTGAGAGAAGATTCACAGAAGGCCTTGGAATATGCAAGACATTCTCAAAAATTCCATCTTCGAATTTCACTCTTCCTTGTCCAGTTGTTGCAACTGCAGAATTATCCCCCATGAGAATAGGAGGTCCTAAGTATGCATGTAGAGAAGAAAATGATTCCTTTGAAGAAACCATATGATGTGAAGCTCCTAAATCGATGATCCATTCCTGTAGTGTAGAATGAAGAGCAATCAAAGCATGCCCATTACCTCTTGGATCGGGTGCTTTTTTCCAGACTACTTCTTGGCATTCTCAGAAATGTGGTCTCCAAGGTTTTGTTGTTGAAGTGTCTGCGCTATAAGATCAATAGTTTTCTTCATGCATGCAGATTAAGGGTGAAAACCACGGTGGAAATAATTGCAATTGATTTCCCTTTCATTCCTTTCCTTTCCTTTGAGCAAGATGATCCATCAGGGGGTTTGGGATTTCCTCACTTTCTTGGATCAGGATCCTTCTTCCCTTTTCCTTTATGATGGTCTTTAGAATTTTTCTTTCCTTTTGCATGCACAGTAAGTGCATGTGCTTTGGAATTTTTAAGTGTGCCTATTTTGATGAAATTATCTTGCTCATGCATCAAATACTGAATAAAATAATCCAGTGAGGGCATCTTCCAAGCTGCACCAGTTGTAGATCTTATTGTGTGGAATGTAAAGATGAATAATACATACTCTGGACCAAGTTTTGATAAAATGGAAAGAATCAACTGATTTTCTTGCTTGGATTTGTCGATCCCACATCCTTTCAGCTAAAGCAACAAGGCTTTATACCTTGTGAAAAAATATTGAATGTTCTCAACATTTCTCAGATCTAATGAGTTTAACTCATTTTTGAGGATGTGACCTTGCATTTCATCCTGTTTTCCAAACAATCCATCCAAAGTTTTCCATACTTCATTTGGAGTTGAACATGATTCAACATGAAATAGCAGTTCTGGAGAGATAGATAAACATAGGATGCCGAAGGTCTCGTCCATGTGATTGAAATATCTTGTTTTCTCCATTGTCGATGTTGGTTCAACTTCTGTCTCCATGGTTACTGCAAAGAAGCCTCTACTTCTGAGATGAAGTAGAATATTTGGCTTCCATTCAATGTAATTATATGGAGTAAGAATTGCCGATTGTGGAAACTCCAATTTAGACTCCATTATTTATTGTTGCTTCAATATTCTGAACCTGCGAATAAAAATTTCTTGTGCACTGATTACAAATCTCTGTGCTCTGATACCATGTGAGATTTTGAGATACAAAGATTTAGATTTTCAAAACAATGAACAAACTTTCAAGAGAACCAAGGACTGAGAAAGAATGGAGAAAATAATGAAATTAATTCATCAATATTAGTTTTGGAAATCAATACATGAAAGAAACTAAGTTAAGCTTAATTGTACATGTAATAACTATGGATATTTAAAGCTAACTGAAGCTAAATGTGCTTTATGTTCTGCTAATGTGCACATGCACCACATGCAAGCACTAAGTTAACTAACTAAGCCAAGTGCACATCGCATGTAAGCACTCGAGTTAACTAGCTAAAAACAAGTGTACATCACATGCAATATCTAGAGATGAACTAAAGCTAATTAAGTTACTATGTGCATGTAAAGAACTCAAGTTAACTAGCTAAAGAAAAGTGCACATTGCATGCAATCTCTAGAGTTGAACTAAAGCTAATCTAGGTGCATGTACACCAACAGGATAGAGCGATGTATCCACTGTTGATTGTCTTTTTTGTCTATTAATGTCCAAAAATACTCTATCTCGCACAACAATTTTTTTGAGATGGATATTCAACACGTGTATGAGTTTCTTCCTTATGCCTATCAGCCTTTGGAGTAGGGTTTAAAATACTTAGGTTTTCATCCAGAGGCCAATGTTTATTGCAAAGAGGATTGGGCATGTCTAGTTGCTAATGTTGATAAACAATTGAACTATTGGATTGATAGATGAATTTCCCATGCGGGTTTCTTAGTTCTTATTAAATCGGTGTTGGAAGCAATCCCACTTTACTCGACCTTTCTGCTTGTATCCCAAATTGTATTTTGGAAAAAATTAGAAGACTTTGCTCCTTTTTACTTTGGTCTAAAAAAAAATAAAAATGGATTTTTTCATGAGTCAAATGGGACTACATCAAACCAAAAGCTCTAGGTGGTTGGGCTTTAAAAAGTTTATTTCACTTCTCAAAAGCATTAGCCGCTAAATGTGGTTGGCGTTTGTGATGTCTTCATATAGTCTTTGGACTACGGTGGTCAAACAAAAATATATTGTTTCTTTCTCTCTTGAATATATTCTTCGGAGACCAAATAAACCTCGAACGAGTTTTTCTATAATATGGCAAGTTGTTCTAAATTATTTTGATATTATCATGTTCCCTCAAAACTCGATGAACAATATCATCAAATTGATTATGGACCAACCATGATTGATTAAAAGGATGAGCCTTGTGACCATATTCCCATGCCCAAGAGATTAGAATCGGAAGATGATCCAAGGCGAAAGAAGGGATAACCAAGGAGTTAAGTTCCACCAGACCCACAACAAGTTGACATTTCACCAAAATATTTCCAGTTGCTTAGAAATACTTTCAATCCCCATCTGACCATTGTTTCAGGTATGAAAAATCTTATGTGGGGTGATATCATGAAGAGACAGAGAATAAGAAAGAAATGTAAAATGTGACTCCATGATGTGAGACTTGGCCTTATTACCCAAATTCTCTTTATAATCAAGGGTTAAATTAATGTCCCCATCCACGATGTGTGAAGACAGGTCCAACAACCCAAGATTAGAGACTCGGTCCTAGAAATATTGTCTGCTTGTGTATGGATCATAAATATTAATGATATGTAGATGAAAGGTAGAGCCTCGCGAATGACCAAATAAGAGAATACCCACAGGAGTTAAAAAGACCAAAAACTTGAGACTAGAAGGCTTCCATGCCACCACTAATCCTCCAGAGCAACCACATGAACTAGTAGCACTCGCGAGCCACCCTTGACAGATTGTAAGAATAATTTCCCAACATCTCTCCTTAGAGATCATATTTTCCTAAAGAAGAATGAAATCCAAATGAAGTCTGCGTATGAGTTCTCTTAGAGAGCGAGATTTGTGCTCAACCCCGAACCCCCTAATTTTAAAAGACATGATGATCATGAGGAAACCAAGTTATCGGGTTTGTCCACTCTAAGGATTTGAGTACCAAGAGATTCTGAAGTTGATATATCACCAAGAGAAGGAAAAGGAACATTGCCATCCAATGGCAAAGTCGAGTTCAGGCATGATGAAAGCTTTTTGTATTTGGTAGATTTATTTTTCCGAGAAAGGGAGGATTTATCGGTAGTAGATGCAAAAGGGGTAGGGCCTTTCCTAGGAACCTCCCTTAGATGGAAAAAAGAATTCTTAATGGAAAGGGGGTCTATATCAATTGAATCAGAGAAGGAAAGGGCTTCGAGCTCTTGGTCTCGAGAGATGGGAGAGACTTGGGAAGCATAAATGAACTAGATAATTGAAGAGGGGGGGAGCAAGAGGCCTCGAAGGAGAATGAGGTAGGGGAGGGGAAGAGGGAACCAAGTCAAGATCTAAAGGATGATGAATTTTGAAATGATGAGGTGAAAGGAAAGCATCCCTAACTAGAGAAACCCTATCAAGGGTAGCTTTAGGGGACAATGCAGGAGAAGGGACATGGCCAGGGGACAAAATATTAGCAGAATAGGTAGAAAATTATCTGGAACTGGCTGTGATAGTTCAATTGTGTCCAACCCTACACGATCGTCGATCGAAATTGATTATGTGCATCTCCAAAATGTATTAAGTCGACCAAGCGGATGATGACTCAGACAAGTAGCTAGGAGATGTCCCATCGAGTGGCAAGCCAAACATCTATATGGGATCCCTCAGTAATTCATGTAAATACCGTGAGAAAAAAGATTCCTAAGAAAAATCCAGCGTAGATAGGAGAGTGCCTCCAAGGTCGACCTCTATGAGCACCCAAACAATTTTTTTTTTTCCATTTGACTGATGCTATTCTCATCCCAATAGTAGAAATTTCCAATTGAATTAGCAATATCAGTAATTGTCGTGTGATTCCATAACTCGAGTGGGAGGCCCAACATTTTTTTCCAAACAATCTTCCAATGAGGAGATTCCTTGTGCGAGTAAACCAACCTGCCATTTTTGTAACATGAGGAAGCCCCTTCCTTTTACCGAGGGCACACCAAGGATGAGTTCAAACTAGTTTTGTCTCTGGCTTTGAATTTTTTGTCTAATTTTTTGCATATTCTTTTAGTGGTATCTGGATCATAGCTTTTCGACCTCATATGGATTGTTTTTACAGCTGGTCTTTTCCCGATTTCAATCTTTATTATCTTCTGCAGCTGTCTGACATCCTGTTGTCAGAGCACATGATCTATGTGATGGTTGTTGTTAATCCGAAGCATGAAGGTCCTTGATAAGAAAATGGTGATGGGTGGCTGGTGTCTAGTATTGATTGCTGTGATTTTGATGGGGGTCCTTTACGCTCTTTTCATGTGGATGCTGTATAGGGTCTTGCATTTCAATTGATTCCGTTTTTTATCAAGCTGGGGAGCCGGATCTCCCCCAATCATGGGGATCAGAAATTCATCGTTATCGGGTGCCATTTTGTTTTCAGGACAGTCTTTCTTTCATCAAGCGAGCCTGTTTCATCTTTTTTTGGAGTGCAGGGTTTTTGGTTTTGTCTAGGGCTAGTTTTCTTCTACAAGCGAGCCTGACAATATTCATCAAGCGAGCTGGAATTCCATATGTCAAGCGAGCCAGTTCTATAATACAAGGGTTGCGCACAGCAAGTGGGATATCGAAGTCGCTCAATGTTTTCAAGTGAGCCTGATTTGGTGTTTGCACAAGCGAGCCTGGCTCTTGTTAGTCATGGAAGACACTATGGAACACACCTTTTTGTTAGCCTTCTTTCTATGCAGTTATCTTTTATTTCCTCATTGTCATGAATATGATGCTTCTGTATTTTCTTTGAATGTCTTTTAAATGTATACAGGGATGATCTCAGGGGTCTGTTTTATACTACTCGTAATAATGTTGGCCATGAACATCGAATAACTTCTCTTCAGAAGTGTATTCTGGATGTATTTGGGAATATGGAGTTTTCTTGCTGTTTTTATATAACAGTTTGAGAATGTATTGATGATCATGTACTGTCATATATTTCTTTTAATATATACAACGTTTTTTTCTTCTGAAAAAAAAAAAGGTTGGACTGTTCAAATATTGTGTATGAGAACCATTCTAAAGATATCCACCATCATATCCAGATTTAAAGAATCTAGAATTAAATTGAAAAAATAACGAGGCACAAAACAACTAAACAATTGTGTCAAAACCTAATGACCACTGTTGTTTTTTGTTTTGGGATCATTTTTGTTTACAATTATAATTTTTGTTTACCCTAGGCTCTTCCGACTGCTCACCGTTTTCACTTTGTAACACACGGTAGCATCGGGTTTCAAAGCAGGATGCCAACGCAGTATGAGCTCAACGGGGAAATAATAAATATGGAATTAAGGCCTCGCTCGCAATGGATATTTTCATCGTTAAGATTCAAAATGCATCTAGGAGATCTTTGAACTGGTTTATGCTAGTTATATATTTAATGTCATATTGTAAATACCTAAAAGGAAGGATGACAGCCTTATAGATACATGTAAGTCTCAAAAGATTTGTAAATACTTAAAGGAAAGACTCTCTTCCTTTAATATATGCCATACATGTTAAAGGTTCTCAAAAGATTTGTAAATACCTAAAGGGAAAGCTCTCAGCCTTTAAACTACCTGTTAAAGATACCTGCATTAAGCCTCTCAAGATTTGAAGGTTTAGGCTTCCTAAGTATTAAATCATTTGCAACAATAGCCGGCCTGCGGAAAGAACCTTTAACTAAGATTTTAACATCTCCCGGTCTTAATTACTCTGGAAAACCTGCACAATTTGGAGGATCTTCGACCAAACCCGAACATAAAAAAATACACATGAATAGTGTTAGAATTAAACCAATATGTGCACCATGGAAGTTTTGCACAAATTGTCGTGGAAAGTTTTCATAAGTTTCTAGGAAAGGCTCTCTCTCTTTAATATACCGATACCTGTTAAAAGATTCTCAAAGGATTTGTAAATACCTGAAGGAAAAGGTCTCAGCCTTAAGAGACCTATATTAAGCCTCAAAAGATTTGAAGACAATGTTCCAAGTATTAAATAATTTGACACAATAACACACCCCAGAAAGTACCTCTAACTAGGATTTAAACATCTCCTGGTCCTAATTACTCTGGAAAAAACTGCACAATTTGGAGGATCTTCGACCAAACCCGAACTTAAAAAAATATACATGGATAGTGTTAAAATTAAACCAATATGTGCACCATGGAAGTTTTGCACAAATTGTCATTTGCATCAAGTTTCCAGGAAAGGATCTCTTCTTTTAATATACCTATACTTATTAAAGATTCTCAAAAGATTTGTAAATACTTGAATGAAAAGCTCTCATCCTTAAAGATACATCTATTAAGCCTCAAAAGATTTTAAGATAGTGGTTGAGGCTTCCTAAGTATTAAATAATTTGAAACAATAGTTGGCCCCAGAAAGCACCTCTAACTAAGATTTAAACATTTCCCAGTCCTAATTACTCAGGAAAAACCTGCACAATTTGGAGGATCTTCGACCAACCCCGAACTTAAAAAAATATACATGGATAACGTTAAAATTGAACCAACATGTGCACCATGGAATTTTTTCACAAATTGTCCTCGAAATTTTGCATCAAATTTTCATAAAACAAATAAATAATTTCAAATCACACACTATTTTATTTTTATCATAGAAAAGAAAATTTATGTTCTTAGAAAGAAATGCAATCTTTGACTGAAAATAGAAAGACAGAGTATGTCAGCCTAAAAATTGGTGTGTTGCATAATTTACAAGTGAAATTTAAAAACCGACTCTTCTGAAAGGCTCGAATACAAAACAAGCACTCAACGAACGATCTATCTACCGGGTCTCGCATGATAACATATTTATCGCTGATCAAGAATCATTGTCGAGGTGTCAACCATGTCAGGCTGCCCACAATATTCATGTCTTGTGATCGTACAGGCAATCAAATAATGAATTTCCAAACAATTGAGTATATAAAGCCAGAAGAACACGCATACGCGGTTTACAATTGACTTAGTAATGAATAAAAAGAAGAGATAAAACTTCAATCTGCAAACTCTATTAATTAATCAAAGAGATTACAGACATTTATACATCAGATAGTCTCAAAATAGGAAATCTATCTTGGACGCACAATAATGTGGTTGAGAGACTCTCCCAACCACACACTAAACTAGGAATAAATATAGTTCTAGCTACTTCCTATAATGTAGGAACAGACTCCTTATATGCAGAGTTACAACCACAGACAAGTAGGAATTACATATTCCAACTCTCTCCCTTAATGACTACTTGTCGTGATATCAATTCACAAAGTCTAGTTGTGGTCAATCATAAGGAAAAAAAAGATATGTCGACGTCCATATAAAGGAGCAACCATCCACCAGAATGCATGGGTATTGACCGCTGCAACTGCTGGTCTCGTAGGATGTCCTTCACATACATGGTTCTGTCAACCATTATCACTGCATACATGTACCTGTAAAAAAATGTGTATGTGACTCAGATCCACCACCAATGGGAAAATATCATGTCCAGAACCAACAAGAGATGTGTTTGTGACTCAGATCCACCACCAACGGGAAAATCCCATGTCCAGAACCACAAAAGAGAGAGAGATCGACGCCTTTCTAAGCCAGATATTCACATCCAAATAACAATACCTAATAGTCGCGCTGATTGCGCCTTTCGACGCGACTATCAGATAGAAAAACGCGCCGACCCTCCTGTGCTCAGAAACAACAATATCTAAGACATGTGAGTGAGGTGTTTACTGCAGTCCACCTACTCTTGTGAGCATTAAAGCTCCTGTGTGCACCCGGGGCACCTGTAGCCACTAAGGCTCTGTAACCACTAAGGCTCGGTAGCCACTAAGGCTCTGTATGTGGTTTCCAGTTCACCACAAACCACCACTTTAAAGTGATAAAAGATGGTTTCCGGCTGACCATAAACCATTACAAGGTGGTTTTGATATTACCACGAACTTTACACATGCCTTTACAAGGCTTACATTCCATACTCCATCTCTTTGAGTCTCTAGGTACATATAATGACCACTTACAAAACCATCCTAGACTTGCTTATAACATGCTAGGGAGTCTATCCCACAAACCCACACTAACTCAAACAAACATTTACTTTGTTGTCCATCATAATAATTGTTGTTGCTTCATTACCTCCTCTTTCATTGCTCACATCTTGGGCATCCTTATCAAATAAATTCTTGGAACTCCATGCTTAACTTGTCATTTGTTAGAGTCTCGAATTCTAACAAAATAAATTTACCTACATTGAGTTAGCTAGGCTCAATAAGGCTCAATACCTTTTAAACATGATTCCAAGAAGCTAAATAAAAAACATACACTCTTCAGATTAATTTCTCTATTTCTTCCCAAAGATGATTATTTTCCAAACATACCAGCAACCATTTTTCACCAACGATACCTGTGAGGGGTCCACTGATAAAGAAACAGATTGACGACATTTATACTGGTCTCAATGCAGTGCATTCGAGCACAGATGATCTAGACATATGCACTCACAGCCACACGAAGGGACACAATTTTCCCTTCAAAAACAATAATCTAGGACTCCACAGTCTGATCCTTTGTCATCCACAAATTCACCATCAACATGCATAAAATTCAACAATTTTATACACAAAAGTTCTGGTTTCAATATCCAATTCCCCTGGCATCGCAGCGTAGCACCACTTCCCCTGTTCACAATATCAAGGCTAGTGACCGCTTCCAAGCATGCCTCCTCATGCTCGTTGACAGGCTGCAACAACGAAGACCCATTTTCGAGCTAATCTCCTTGCAATTGAACATGCAGATATGCAATTTCTTAACAACTTTCAAACAAACAAATTTAATTTATATCTGCTTGCTACACAAGCAAAGACACTTCAGGCACTTCTTTTCTTGATTCCATCACAATCTACTCCCATGATCACATTGGATACACACAAGCTTGATTATCCTCCAATCTCTGATGTAGCTCAGGCCCAATCCTTTGATGTTATTTTCACTATCATGTCTTCATCATATCCTACAAATTTTTTTAGTGTTGGAATGACCAGTTCCAACACACACTCAGAATTGTGACAATAGTTGGTCACACCAATGTCACTTAAATTACAACCAGTTTACATTGTCATGACACTTACACAACAATACATTGCAAATTAAAAAAAAACTTCATCAGAGAATTAAAAACTTTTGGATGGTAGCATAAACTTCTCCCTCTGTGTATACCGAGTGAGATGCAGCAAGGAGAGAAACTCCAACACCTGAGCCATCCTTTGAATGATTTATAACCATACTCTCTGCGATCTTGGTTCCAAGAAATACTACAGCATCATTCACATTATCTCTTCAAATATTTTTCAATATTCCAGCAACCCCAGCTCCTGCCAAACGAGCACCGCGTACTGCTACAGTGTGGAAAAGTTCAACAACCATTTACAAACAGGGAATTTTATGAAATTTCAAAGGGATGACATAGATTAATCCCCAAGCAACTTGAAACCTCGAAATTTCTAATGACGAATTCATCTGCGCACTAAAAAACAGACACAGGAGCAAGAATTTCTCAATCTTGAATCAGAAATTTACTACCAGAATTAGTCTCTGTTGAAGATCTGCCTTCTCCACCACCAACACGCAGTCCACTCTGACTGGACGCAATGCTGGCAAGGTATTAGCACAAAAAACATATGTTCAGGCGAAGACATCAGACGCAGCGGGATCCTCTCGCGAAGTAGCAAGCTCACGTATGTAAGAAAACAAAACGTGCATGTATATCCTTACGCTGGCACAGATCTGAAGCTTGCCACAGCTTCTACACAATGGCAGATCAACTCTCAATCTCCAACACAATGGCCACACAAACCGGTCCTCTCAGGATACACAGATCAACAACATTCGTGTCCTTGGCATGTAGAGACAATTTGTTATTGTTTCAAAGACCAACATATACCAGGAACACCAATGATCTCAATATTTACCAGCACCAACGATCTCAATCCCTCCAACTCCTCCTTGGCAGAATCGATGCTCCCATAAACAAATCTGCGGATTTGGGGAACAAGAAAATATAAGATTCCTCTTAAGGATTTCCCATCGTATCGGTCGGCCCGATCCGGTGTGCGGAAGCACCCAAAATATTAAATAGCACCATTTCCCATCGGTCGATAGATCTCCTCTAACAACACTCAAGCTAGCATCGAAGATAATGCGCGCCAGATCGCAACTGAGACCAATTTTATCAGCACAGTTTATTGTAACCACACCCGGGTCGCCACAATCATAGGCCAGTGCATTCATCACTGCGGTCACAAGGCATACGCTCACAAGAAAAAGAAAAAAAACTTCGCCATCGCCATGATGCCAATCAGCCATACTCCACGATTCTGTTGGTTTCAAGCTCCTGTCACATCCACTAACCTGGAATGCTGTACGGTGCCTCACCAAGTTACCATAGCCAGCAGAACTTCCTTTGATGGTGAGTGCACCCTATTTTCACACTTCTTCTCCAAGCAACCACAGAAGTCACCACACTTACTCGGCCTCCACTGGATGGCGCAAACTTGACAGACTCGGATATGCTCACGCATCCAAGAATCCACCACGACTTGCACACTCGGGAGGTAATTCTTTGACCTCTGCTGCTCGAACTCAGTAATTGCAAGAGCTAACAGTAGGTGATCCCACGCTCCTTGCCTTACTTGGCCTCACGCATGAAGACACCACACTGCCACGCAATCTCTGTCACGGCCTTCTACAGCCTTCACCAACAACGCTCTAGGCTCGGTCTTATGGAGCAATAGGAAATTCTCTCTAATGGACAAACAAAACTTAATAAAGCTATATAAATATAGTGATTTACATTCCTATGCTCAGGAAGGGCCAAAGGCCCTTACGGGCTCTGATACCAAGGTAAAACCTCAATCTACAAACTCTATTAATTAATCAAATAGATTACACACATTTATACATGAGATAGTCTCAAGATAGGAAATCTATCTTGGACGCACAATAATGTGGTTAAGAGATTCTCTCAACCACACACTAAACTAGGAATAAATATAGTTCTAGCTACTTCCTATAATGTAGGAACTGACTCCTTATATGGAGAGTTACAACCACAGACAAGTAGGAATTACATATTCCAACTAGAAAAATATGCCTACAATTATATATGTATGCTAGTTTATGCTAGTTTTTTTACCTCCGCAATAATGAGTGGTTTGATCATCAGATATCTCTCACTCAATTCTTCGTTCTTGAGCTAAGGTTTTTCAACAAATGGAAACCAACTTATTTATAAGAAGTGGAGCGATGTATTGACCGTTGATTTGTTCTTCGAGTCAATCTTGTCTGTCGCTTTTATGTTCAATCCGCTTCGGTGTGTGATTTCAATGCGATTCTGGTTTGAGCTTTTTCGACTTAAATGTTTGTGCTCTTTTTCTGTTGCGTTATAATTTAATTTGTTTTTGTTTTAGCAAGTTGTATCTTCTATCACAGGAAGTCAAATATCCACTTTATATTGTATTTTAATTAAAATTTTAAATATATTAATAATAAAAAACAAAACAAATAAATAAAAATTGTTAAACTTTTGAATGATTCCAAACTAACTGATAGATTGGTGTTTACACCAATTTTACATGTAAACAACTTCTTGATATAAATTTGGAAAACAAAAAATTCTTACATGTTAATAAATTTTGATATTAAAATGGTCTATCAACAATTTTGAGAAGGTGGTGCACATATTAGTGTTTTTTCCTCTTTGTTTTTTTTTTTTTTTTTAAATAATAAAATTGAAATTGAAATTGAAATTAATATATATATATATATATATATATATATATATATATATATATATATATATATATATATATATATATATATATATATATATATATATATATATATATAAGTAGACAAGGAGCACATGGGTATGTGATAAATAGAACAGATGGTTGGTAGCATGGTCAAAACATGAATCCAGAAGGCATCATATGTGATCAATGTTTATTAAAAACTAGGTGACTAAGTTAATTTATGATTTCTTTAACTATTGGACAAATCCTAGTTGACATGTTAAATTAATGAGTAATTTTCATGTATACATGATTATATATTAATTTCTAAAATTTAAAAAAAAGGTAGAAATAGAATTAGAAACATAAATTGAAGTCAGGTTAAAATAGACAAAAAAATTGATGGATATAAAAATTGACAATTACACTTAAATCAATGTGTTAGGATCTGAAATGAAAATACATCAACGTGTTGGGATCTGAAATGAAAATACAAATTGATATTGAATAGAAATTGACATCGAAAAATAAACTGAAATTGAAATTGAAATATAAATATAAATAGAAGTTACCATTGAAATATGAATAGAAATTGAAATTGGCATGTACACTTGAATCAACAATTATGTTTATGCATACTTAATAGTAACATAAATTGATATGTACACTTACATAATATATTAGAAATCAAAATTGAAATAGAAATTGATATTTAGACTATAACATAAATTAAAATTGAAAAAGAAATTAGAATGAAGTTGAAATTGGAACTAGATGAGTACTATGTTGTAAGCTAATGAGTTTCTATATATTCAATTAAGTACATAATGCATGATAAACCTTTCACTCTAAATTTTGATGTATTTAAAAAAAATAAAAAAAATTAGACAACCCAAAAAATTATTATAATCTTAATATAATTAAGATAATTAAAATATAATAATTAAAAAAAATAGTTTCAAACAAAATGCATATATTGTAATATTCTTATTTTTACTTTAAAATATAGAGTTGTCTTAATGGATATATGTTATAATATCTTGAGTAAATTATAAACACAAAATTAAACCATTACAAATTAAATGACTAACCAAATTGGCTAGAAAATGATTATACAAATTACATTTTTTGATCCATCCTATATCTAATTGATTATAATCGACATGATTGGAACCACTTAACAAATATTATTTAACTAGTATAAACCCTTCAATAAACCAATGGACTTCTCAATAAATTTATTTACAAATTCCAACATCCCCTTCAACATAATTTCATTAAAATAAAATTCCAACATCCGCTTCAGCATAATTTCATCAAAAGCTAAGAAGTAGCATTACCAACAGTTTAATAAAAAATTCTTAAAGTCCAAGAAAAAAACCGAAATTTAACAAACTTCATATATATTGATGATTTCATAAAGATATCCCCATATAACTATCTATTATACATAAACAATATTGATTTGATTTTTTTTATAGCCTAGAAAAAAAAATTTTGTCTATAAATAATGGTTCTAATGGCTAGTTTACTCATCTCTACATTTATTTAAATTTAATTTTTTGATTTGATTTTTTATCTAATTTTGATAATGAACCACAATGGTTGATTCAAAAAGAGTCAACAGTTTTCCATTACATGTAATTATTATGGAAAGAAATTTTAAAATTTAAATAATGATTCTGTTGGAATTATTTTCTTTAATATATCACTGAGGATGACGTGTCTGATAGTTTGGACTGTTTGAATGATGTGGATCTGTTTGAATAATGTGGATGAGAAAACCATCTGAAGATATCCATAGGTCAAATCTAGATTTATTTAAAGAATCCAAAATTAAAGAGAAAAAATAACAAGGCACAAAACAACTAAACAATTGTGTCAAAACCTAATGTCCATAGTTGTTTTTTTGTTTTGGGATAATTTTGGTTTAAAATTTAGAAAATTATAAAAAATTACCATTTACAACTTCGTTACTTTTTGTTCACAAATTAGAACAATGTTGTTTGCAATGCAAACAGTCAAGAAAAATTATGGAAAGTGCACAGAAATGAAGCCTCGGGTTCTAAACTCACAGCGATGCTGAGATCCATGTTATCTTTATCATCCATATAGTACTAACAAATCTCAAGAACGAAAATAAACGAGAAGTGTAGTTCTAAAATCACAAGAGTGCTCTGATTCTTGTTATCTTTATTGTGCAGATTTTGGAATCAATAAACAGAGGAGAGGGAGAAAATATTCATATACAGAGCTATTGTTATCTTATGCATTGAAACTCCCGACAAAAATCTAAACAATAATGATATCTTAATGTAATTAACTCCCGGACTCCACTCCATTGTTTACCCTAGGCTCTTCCGACTTCTCACCGTTTTCAATTTGAACACACGGTAGCATCTGGTTTCAAAGTCGTGTGCCAACTTAGTGTGAGCTCAATTGTGAAACAATAGATATAGAATTAGGGCCTCCCATGTTTTCCATCTCAATTCTATGGAATTTTAGAAAATATAAACCCTCGCAATTGATATTTTCATTCTTAAGATTCAAAATGCATCTAAGAGATCTTTGACTGGTTTAGGCTAGTTATATGTTTAATGTCATATTGTAAATACCTAAAAGAAGGCTAACAGCCTTAGATACATGTATTTAGTCTCAAAAGATTTAGGTTTTGATTTGTAAATACCTAAAGGAAAGGCTCTCTTCCTTTAATAGACCCATATCTGTTAAAGGTTCTCAAAAGAACTGTAAATTCCTAAAGGAAAAGCTCTCAGCCTTTAAACTAACTGTTAAAGATACCTGTATTAAGCCTTAAAATATTTGAAGGTTTAGGCTTCCTAAGTATTAAATCATTTGAAACAATAGTCGGCCCACAGAAAGCACCTTTAACTAAGATTTAATAATCTACCGGTCCTAATGCTCTTGAAAACCTGCAGAATTTGGAGTATCTTCAACCAAACCCGAACTTAAAAAAATATACATGGATAGTGTTAAAATTAAATCAATATGTGCACCATAGAAAATTTTTGCACAAATTGTCCTGGAAAGTTTGCATCAAGTTTCCAGGAAAGGCTCAAGGCTCTCTTACTTTAATATACCTATACATGTTAAAGATTCTCAAAAGATTTGTAAATACTTGAATGAAAAGCTCTCTGCATCCTTAAAGATACTTCTATTAAGCCTCAAAAGATTTTAAGATAGTGGTTCAGGCTTCATAAGTATTAAATAATTTGAAACAATAGTTGGCCCCCAGAAAGCACCTCTAACTAAGATTTAAACATTTCCCAGTCCTAATTACTCTGGAAAAACTTACACAATTTGGAGGATCTTCGACCAACCCCGAACTTAAAAAAATATACATGGATAGCGTTAAAATTAAATCAACATGCGCACCATGGAATTTTTTCACAAATTGACCTGTAAAGTTTGCATCAAATTTTCATAAAACAAATAAATAATTTCAAATCACACACTATTATATCTTTATAATAGAAAAGAAAAGTTTTGTTCTTAGAAAGAAATGCAATCTTTGACTGAAAAAAGAAAGACAGGTATGTCGGCCTAACCTCTGGTGCGTTGCATAAGTAACAAGTGCAATTTAGAAACCGACTCTTCTCAAAGGCTCGAATGCAAAACAAGCACTCAACGAACGATCTATCTACCAGGTCTCGCATGATAACAAATCTCTTCTCAATGCGCTTCCGGTTTGTGCTTTCTCGTCGCTTTTCATAGGCCAATCAATCCACGTCTTATTTGTGCTATTTCCTTTGAAAGAAGTAAATATATCAACCTCTTGACTAACGACACTGCACTATTACCCATGCTCTCAAACTTGATCCTAGTATAACCCTTCTACGCTATATCTATATCTTATATTCCTATTAGATTCTTTACATTTGTCCTCTCCCTATGCTCACTCTATTATGTTGTCTCTCTCTTGAAGATATTATCCTCAATAATTGCACGGAGGAATTATAAGGCTTTCGACTAAAGCGTGACCTTTTATAAGGCTTTCGACCAGTTACTTTAGCCCCATTCCATCCAAGCTAGTCATTCAACTACCTCTGCTATTGATGGTAATACTGGTACTGCTGGTAGATAAACTGCTAGGACAGGAAGGGATACCTTGTGAGGTCCTGGCTTTGGATCTGTATAAAGGATGTGCTTTAAGGCTCGACCACCACCCCATCCAATAATAAATCAAGGAAGGCAGGACTCCCTTCTAATAAGCCACCTCTAGAGAAGCAAGCTGACCCAATCCCCAGAGCTACTCCAAATCCTCATAATAGCACTACAAACCAAGTGGAAGATCATCATGCGTGGGATCCTGCCTGTTAGATCGTCAGCCTAAAGCCTGTTCTCACTGATGTTGACGAGTAATTGAAGGGTTTGAGGGAATATAATAGTCTAAGGATGAACCTTCCTTTTTACCATGCATAAATATATGTATGTCATGCCTAAAATACCTACATCAAGTGAGTTATGCCGCTGGGTACGCTGCTGGTTCTCTTTTATTTCCTGAAATCAAATATTCCTTTCCCATTGGTCAAGCCATGCTTATGCATCCTTTCCTTCCATATATCTTATCACAATCATAAGGCCTTTGTTTCAATCCCTTGAAATTGAATTATGAAAGTCATTCTCTTTTGGAAGGTGTCGTTCCTTAGGCTCAATATGATGTATACCTGAGGGAGTTCATTGGCATTGCCTAAGTATATCGTGATATAAAACCGAATCTGAGGGGTATGCTTACAGATCTTTTGGTGGAAATTAACTCCTATACATCGAGTAGTAGACAGGTTGAACTAATATACCCATACATCTAAGCTAATCAGAAAGGTAAGGGAAGGATTAACTACCCATATATTCAACCATAGAATAGAAGGTAGAGGAAGGATATTGACCCACTCATTCATCTAAGAAGGATTAGACATGAAGGCATAAGATTAAGCTACCCTCTCATTTAGCCTAGAATAGAAGGTAGTAGTTGGAAGATTAAGCTACTCCCTCATTAAGACTAGAGAATGGTAGTAGAAAGGTTTCACTCATATACCTCACATATAAGGCTTATCATAGAAGGGAAAAACTTATATAGCTACTCATTCATTCAGTTAATAAGAATCTAATAAAGCCTACCTACTTATTCAGCTTAGAAAGGAGAGGTAGGGAAGTAAGCCTTCTTCTTACCACCTACTCATTCACTCAAGAAGCTAAGGTAGTAAGGAAGGTTGAACTCACATACTTCATAAGGCTAGGGAAGGTTAAACTCATACACCTACTCATTAAGAAAGGAAGAAGAAAGATGTGTAATACTTACTTGGAAACGACTTGTGAAGGGTAAGGGCTTATCTGCAACGGAACCATACGGAGAAGATTCGGCCTAACGATACATCCCCAATTCCTTAGTGAGGCTCCAGTATAGCTCTTCCCCTTACCTCAGCTATAGGAAACCTATTGGAGAATCGAGCCCACCTGGCATCGATTTCTCTGGGCTACCCCAGCTACTTAGGAGTTGCCTGCCTTCCCAAAGCAGCTTGGATTTCTTGTAAGATCTTCTTTCTAGGATTTTCAAGTTATCACCAACAATAGATAGAGCTATGTTCAGGTTATCCCTTACTGAACTTATGCATGCAGAGCGGAAAGCCTAAAACAACAGTAGATTAAGCCATTGGGGGTAAAGAATGAGAGAGTGGGATGGATCTTAACTCTGATAGGGAAGGTAGCCAGAAGTAGGGTAAAAGTGGGAAATAACTCCAAGAGGGAAGGTGGATCTTAACTCCGATAGGGAAGAGGTGCTTATTAAGATCTACAATTGGGTCTAAAGCCTTATAAGGAAGTGGCAAATTTAAGAACTCTTTACCCACCCACCCCAATCCCTAGTGGCGTATCGAGCCAAAGAAGAGACTGACTGGATAAACTGGTGGAGCTCGGGCCAAGGATGTATAAGGGTGGGCGCAGTACTCTAGGGATTAGTCATTCGATATCATAATGAAATAAAGCGTGTTGAGCTGGACTCTGTGCATTTTGGGGTAGTGGTGAAAGTTTACTTTGTCCAAGAGGATGTTTTTGTAAGCTCCATATTAAGGCATTCGCCTAAGTAATGAAAGCAATTTTTCATGTTCTGATCTACATCAACAAGAACTGGATCTATTGGATTTGTAGTAGTTTCTTCCTTAGTTGCATGCAAGGGGAAGGTCACAGCCTTTAGCAATATATAAGTGTGTGTCTTTTTTTCCTGTGTTGTGTAGGCTCTATTTCTTTTTCTGTACGCGGGCCTCTGCTCTAGGGATGGGTATGCTAATAAATCTAGCTTTCGCATCCTCTCTTGTTCCTGTTTTTGCTTAGCTAATGTTTTTCCTCCTACTGGTTTAATGAATGAATGACCGGGTTTTTTCTTAATGGCTTGTTTGCAGTCCTAAAAGAAAAACTCTTCAAGGATGCTATAGTGGGCTTGACCATAAGGGAGATGATCCGTAACGCCTAAAGACCATAAGGGAGAGGAGCCGTAACGCCTAAAGACCATAAGGGTGAGGGTGAGCCAGCCGAACTCTCGACAAAAGGAGAGGTAACGTGTGATGATAGGAGCAAATCTCTTTTGGGGGAGGAGCCCCAAAAGAGAGGAACTTGAAGAACTAAAAGGCCACCATCGCCTCCATCAGGTTGACCCACTTGTCCGCATTGGGCAAGGTAACTCTAAGTATTGTAAGCTTCCGGTAACGGGCCTATTTCCTATGGCCTCTGGTAAGAGCCCATGGTAAGTGGTAATAGCAGCGCATGGCCTATGGTAAAAGCCTATGGAAAGGGCAGACAGAAAGTGGTAAGGGTAGTTATTAAGGGCAGTCCTTAATAGATAAAAAGCAATAAATCGATGGGGAGAGAAGACATAGAATATATGTCAATTATACGATGCATTCTTCTTGCATGTGTCACTCGTGCTTTGATATGAAGTTTATGCGAGCTAATATACTAAGCATGGTAGATATTTGATGAGTGACTTGTATATAATAAGCAGGTCATAATAATAATAATAGATTCCTGCAGTGAAAACCTAATCAATTACAAGATAGGGAATGGCGTACAGTGAGTAATTGGACCTAATGTAAAGACCTGATTCATGTAGTAAAATACCTTGGAAATAAGCTAAGGAGTGTAGCAACCTACAAGAGTTAAATAGTGTCTCTTTACGGAGTGTAGATTATCGTGTAGATGGTTGCCCGAGATTTCCCGGTGTATATGATTGAGCGAGTGGAGTAGAAGCTCATAAAAAGAAGGAAAAATGATGAGATAATAATTCTACCTCGTGGGGTAGAAATACTTAATGCTATTGGTGGAGATTTGTTGTATAAGCATAGTTGGTGGAGATAAGTTCTTCACTTTGATTCAGACTTGCTTTGATTTGAGAAACTAGTCAATTTCTTAGGTAAGTAAACCAATCCTTCATATTTCATGCAATAGGGATATAAGCAGCAAATGTTTTTGTATCTTTCAAGGTTTGTAAGGCTTTCATAATCGGTTGAAATCCACGTCATTCTGAATCATCATTAGTGAGTTGGTTCATTGGGTTTGGTTGACCAAGACCTCAGTGGGGTTGAAGCTATGTTCGATCTACGTTTTGATATTTTTGCTTCATTCGGTTCAGGGAGTTGGCAGGGGTGCAATCACTGCGCATGTGTGCGTTTGAGTATACAGTGATATAAGATTCATTCTTGCTTTCCTTCATCCAATACATCTCGACTGAGATGCTACCTGTACCTACGTGCTCTGTCTCATCCCTCCCCATTCATAGATCACTTGATCTCCCTTGGATCTAAGAAAATTTTGTACTCGGTTCCGATCCTCTCACTCATTAGGTGGGAAATTCTATCTCATTCTTTAGCTAATCTTAACATAAGATATTGACTCCTTCAATCACGAATCATTACATTACGATATTGACTCATCAATCACTCCTCTAATCGCTAGCTAAATCACTAGGCATCGTACCATCATTAACTCTATCACATCCAGGGGACACACTAAAACCAGGGGACATATTTCACTCATTCAAGATATCACATACTGTAGGAGAAACCATTCTTCATGAAAAATACCTACAGAAGGACACATCTATAAAGCCAACAAGTCTTCTCATCCATTAATATCAATGGAATTCTTATTTTATCAATAGGGGATTACACATCTGTCCTATTTGTTTGGGAACTATGCATAACAGTCAATTCTCTATAATCATTAGCTGCTCATTACCATACAGAATAACATTCTCCATTGCTCATGAAATATAGAAGCATGCATCATATAATAACATCGCATATCATTTCCCTCTCTGATGAAGCTTGGAAATACAGTTATTATTATAATTGAAAACTCTCATTTCAGTCATTTCAGTGCTCCAAATGATGAGTCTAATAAGAGGTCATCGTGGAGATCTATAATCGTAACTGAAATATGCAGATATCTATATATTATGCAGTTCTATAGATTCTGATAACTGAACGATGAATTATGGTGATCTTTTCGACTGATATAATTTCATTATGTTCTCTTTATGGCTGGCTCATTCTTATAATGAATTGATACTCTTCGTAGTTGAGTTTTTGCAGATATGTTGGGATTCTCTAGTGGCTAAACACGCCGGTTGTATACAGGGCAGATTGCTTAATGGTTTATACCTAATGGGCTCCCACCTCCTTGCTTCCCACCGGCTACTACTTGACAAAGACTTTCTGCCACTAATGAGCGTAGTGGTTTGATCGAGTGGGATATTAATCAGAATGGTAAATTGGCGATAATGAAATTCATGAAATTTGTGTGCCGACACTACTGTGAGAGAGCAAGAGATGGAGATTATGATATTGACTGAGTGTTTGCACGACGAATTCAGGAAAAACTAGAATTGAGTTTTTTTGCTGAATTATCTCTTTGGGCTTAATAGAAGCCGGGCCCAAACCCAATGTGGTGATAGGATCGTAACCTCGACATCCTATAGGGCATACCTCAACGTCGAGATAGAGAATGAAACCTAATTTGACTTCCTGCATTTAGAGAGCAAATAACTGTAATGAGCAATTGAACAATATTGAACGATCGAAGTACAAAGCATGCTAGGCCTATTTCCAGTGCCCTAACATGCAACAAGATGACTAGCTAAAACTACCTTACCTTTGTTTCACCACAAGGCATGTAAAATACTTATGGAGGAAGTGAACGATGAGCGGCGGATGACTATTGTCTACGGGTCAATCCAAGGATAGATTCATAGGTAGAGAGAAGTCGTACAATCAAAGGAGAGTTGGTCCTGGTCCGATTACACACTCCCCCTCCACCTTACACAGTACTTATCATATGATCTTCACAATATACAATACTCCTCCATATGATCTTGTTAATATTCTATATTGGTATTCTATACTGGAATTTGGCACTATATAGAATTGGCTTATCTCAATTACTTCTTTATTCTATCTAGATTGTTTCTTCTATTTAGACTTCAAGACTTGACTCACTTTAGGACATAGTCAATCTATACTGGGTAAGAGATATAAACCTCCCTATACGAGATTCCCCCTGCCTTGACCCCCCTTCTTACTTACCGAGGATTCACGGGCGCCAGTTGTTGGAATTCGACATGCGGAAAAAGAAGAAAGTGGTTTTAGTGTCTATGATGGATGGCCTTTTTTCTCGTCCATCGTCGATGAACTATCTGTGCCTTAATGAAGTTCGAAACGTAGCCATGATCAGGCGCTAGTCAAAATCCCGCCTCTGCTCATAGAATAAGCCAGAAAACCGAGCAAGGGCAACTCCATTTGGTTTGGCTTTGCGGTTGAGATAGGCGGGCTTTCTCTATGGACGAACGAACTCAATTCGCATTTTTTTAAGTAAATATTTGCGCTTTTTTGGATTGCCTTCAGTTTAATTTGTTTGTGTCTTCTATTACATGAAGTCAAAATTCCACTTAAATCAATTAATTTAAATTGTATTTTAATTAAAAATTTAAATATATTATTATAATAAAATAAATAAAAACAATAGTTAACTTTTTGAATGATTCCAAACTAACTCAGAGAAACACACCCTTTTTGCATTTAAACAACTTCTTATATAAAATTCGAAAACAAAAGATTCATACATTTTAAATAATTAATTAAGTAGAATTATTAATTACATTTCTATTCTTTCATTTAATTGATATCATTCATTTTTAAATAGAATTATTAATTACATTTCTATTCTCTCATTTAATTGATATCATTCATTTGGACGCGATATTAATTTTAAAATTTTAAATAATTTATAAGTTTTGAAAATATTATTTTTTATTACTTTAATTTTTATCAAAATTTCATAATTATTATTAAATTAAAATACTTTATATTCACCACATTAATTTATCATATTATGTTATTGTTGCTAAAAATAATTTATTATAATTACAACAATCTTAATGATGATGATGGTGGAATGGTTACCGTTTATTAAGACCAATGTAGTCTATTAGACTTTAAGAGAGGAGAAAAAAAATCTAAGTTTGATTCTTCAAAATCTTATTTCTATACTCAAAGAGAAGGGAAATAAGTGCTCTAAGATCATTATAGGTGGGTTAACTTAATAAGTTGAGAAGATTGGAAGTGTGTCAGATGGTAGGGAAATGAGAGAAAATGGGCAGTTTAAAGGAAGTGTTTTTCATCTTCCACCTACTTAGAATTGCACATCTGAAGATTCTATAGTTCCAAGGGGTCTTGGGAATAGACCATCGCCCGGTCTCACTCTAAAGCTCATGGGAATTAGTTTTTATCTTAGCGATGTTCCATTTTTTCTTATTGTTGGATAACACAAAGAGATCAGTATGATTATCAAGGGTGGGGTTGATCACTTCCTTATAGTATCTTAACTTTTTTTTACCCTCCAGCTCTTGATCCTCCTACATCTTGTCCTTAAATTTGGAGGTAATAGTATTTTTTATATTATCTTTGCTTCCGATACTGATCTCCTTAATTCCCCGATGGTTGAGCCATGATTGGGCATCCTTATGACACCCGTGCTTGAGGCGAAGGTGAGGATTTTCACTACAATTAGAAACAATTTTAGAGAACCTTTTTTATTCCATATTGTCAAGCTTCTTCTTATACATCAAATATCTAAACATAATCATACTTTCAATTATTTTAATTTAATAATAATTATAAAATTCAAATAAAAATTCAAATAATTAAAACATAATATTTTCAAAATTTAAAAATTATTTAAAAATTTAAAAGTAATTAAAATAATATTTTTTTACACAAAATTATTTATATATCGTCCAAATGAATAATACCAAACACACTACCAATTTCTGTGAATTAAAGGAGTGCCATGTTTTTAGGACCATCATACCGTATTTATATATATAAGAGAGAAGTTGAAATGGATTAATTGTGAAATATATATATATATATATATATATATATATATATATATATGATCAGCTGAAATGGATTAATGGTGAAATATTTATATATAAGATAAAGTTGAAATGGATTAATTGTGAAAAAAAAAAAGAGATTATTAACATTTTCATGTCTATACTCTTTTTTTTTTATTGTCATGCTTTTAATAATATTAATAATAATATTTTAAATTCACAATAAAGACAAACATTAAATTGAAATAGGGATTCTTTTATTTATGAGATAATGGACCCATTGACCCACACTTTCATGTAGTTATTTGAATATTAATCATTGTTTTGGTATATATACTCTATCTATCTTTAGATTTTGAATGTATTCTCAACTTTTCATGTTTAGTTTACGAAACATGTTTGGATTATTTTGATCTAAAATCCAATTAAAAATAGTTGAAATTGAAAATTTTAATTATTATATATTGCAAAAAAAAATAAGTTGTTAAATTCATTTATACATTAAAAAAACACAATTTATAAAACTAAAAATTAAAAATTCTCACCAATTCTACAACCAAATTTCAATAATAATAATAATTTCTTCAAAATTTAAAAATTTAAACTCATTCTATGTAGATTACCTTTAATAAATAAAGATATATTAATCAATTGAAAATATTATCATATGATAAAAGACTTGATTAAATTATTAGTTGATTAAATTATTCTTTTTTAATTTTGGTCTAGATATGACTTCATCAAGATCAACAGACTTGGTTTCCCTATGGGCAGGTTGAGACCATCTCCTTCATTTTTGAACTTTCATTTACAATTTTCCTTTTCAAAAAGAAATAAAAAAAATCCAAAACAAGCTTAAAAAAAAATCACTCTATGTACATCATCATTAATAAACCAAGCTACAAAGTATAGTAGTATGATGTCACAATACTAAATAAAACATGTTACTTGCTCCTTGTATTATATACCAAAGTTTATATCGTCTTACCAATAATGTGTGAGATGCAATGCTTAGGGTGTGCACAACTAAATTTTATTGTTTTGAAGTCCACAACTGATGTAGGTGGTAGATAGTTAATGAGATAAGGATGATTGTATATTAACCTATCCACAAGTCTCACAATGGTAAATTATTAAGTACAAGGCAACTTTACTCAACTTTAAGTAGGTATGTGTCATAGGTTTCTCTTCCCTTATGTGTGCTCCTCTTGGTGGGATAGTTTTTCTTTCCTTCTTACTAACAAAATATAATTGTGCTCATGGGCTCATGTAACACTTTGTATTTCCTAAGTATGTTATCCAAATCATAATTTACAATCCAATTTATTATTTGCATAAGTGAGGAGAGAAGAAGAACAAAAATTTAGCTATCCATTCATATTTAACTTCAATGTAGCATAATAAAATAAAAGAAATGGAGAATGAATTTGATGTTTTCATAGAATTGTTTCCATTAATAGTTACGATTTTTTGTTGGAATTTAATTCCAACTGCCACGTAGAGTAGAAGGACGGTAAGATTAATTGCTGATGGAAATATGAAGGACAGAAGCAACGACGGCAATCTCCAGCTTTTGATCTTCACGCAACCACAGTCTCCTCCTTCTTTACCATTCATCTACCGCATTGAACACTGACCAACCATTTGACTTGGAATTGATCGCAGAGCCAGCAACATTCCGGGGGGCATCCAAACTTGAGCAGTAAAGGGGAAGGCAACCCATCCGAGGAGGTGACGTCACCTTTCTCCAAACTAATGAAATCTTTTTCGGGAAGTAAATTGGCTCTTCCATAATGGTTGAACCCCACGGAATAAACAATTTTTAAATGCTTTAATTTAGTTTTTATACATCCGCCGCATTATGTTTTAAAGTTATAACTTTGGGTTAATTTTTATTTACCGCGGTACATTTTTTTTAACTTTGGTAATATATATATATATATATATATATATATATATATATATATATATATAATGTAATATGCCATGAGAGCATAGTAGTAGACTGTGAAATGTAATTTCTTGCCCAAGGGCATAAAAGGAAAAAAAGAGAGACAAAGAGAAAAAAGATAGAGAGCAGTACACTGTGTGAGTAGTAGCATATGCCAAAGAGGAGAGCTGTGTTTTGTAGTAGCAGAAGATTTTTTTTTGTGAATCCAGAACTTCGTTCTGAAGAAATAATTTCATTTGTAACAGAGTTTTTGTTTTTAATGAAATAGAAGTGTTTTGTCTCCATCTCTCTGTCCAATTTGTTTTTAATATCTGTGTTGTGGAAGAGGAATTTTATTTTCCTTTGTGTGTTCGGAATTGTTCACAAATTCCAACATGGTATTAGAGCTAGTCTAGGTGCTCAGTGAACAAAGTAGAGATCGATATTCACTGCAGAAACTGTAAGAAGTTTGTTGAAGCGGATTTCTCCAGTAGAGAAAGCTTATGTTTGTTTACACAGTCAAAAGAGTTTGATTGTTCCGTTTTTTTTAACACAGTCAAGAAAAATGTCGTGTTTGCATAGTTACAATGGCAGTGGCAGGCACCAGCCTAACGAATCCCCAACTTCCACAGTTTAATGGGAAGAACCATGAATATTGGGCAATCATGATGAGAGCCTTGTTTGATTCACAGGACATATGGGAGCTAGTTGAGAATGGTTACCGAGAACCAGTAGACGCAGTAGCTCTGGCTTCTTTGACATCAACAGAAAGAGACTTGTTAAAAGATAATAGGAAGAATGACTCCAAAGCCCTCTTATATCTCTCTCAATCAGTGCACGAGATTATTTTCCCAAGGATTGCAGCAGCAACAAAGTCTAAGGAGCCGTGGGATATTCTTAAAACAACCTATCAAGGCATGGAGAAGGTGAAGACAACAAAGATGCAAATACTGAGGAGAGATTTTGAAACTCTCTGTATGAAGGAGTCTGACACTATAGACTCATTCTTCACTCATGTTATTGGGTTGGTTACCTAGATAAGGTCTCATGGAGAGACACTTGAAGAAAGAAGAATAGTGGAGAAAATCTTGAGAAGTCTACCCTCAAGATTTGATGCCATAGTAGTGGTAATAGAAGAGACAAAGGATCTCTCACTATTTACAGTGGATGAGCTTAGTGCATCCCTGATGTCTCATGAAGACAGACTGAACAAAGGAACAAATTCTTCATTGGAACAAGCTTTCAAGACTCAAATGTCTTTTGACCGAGGTAGAGATCAAGACAGAGCAAACAACAGAGGAAGAGGCAGAAGCCAAAACAGAGAAAGAAACAACCCTGCAAGTTCGAGTGGAAGGGGCACCAATCAAAACCAGAATGAAGGCTCAAGGCAACATCAAGCTCATGGAAAAAGGTATGACAAATCCCAAGTCCAATGTCATTATTGCAAGAAATATGGGCACTATGCCAATGAATGTAGGAAAAAACAAAATGACATGAATAATAGGCAGAATGCTAATTTTACAAAAGAAGAAAAGAACTAGAAGAATGTGCTGTTAACATGTAATGTAGCACAATATAGACAAGATGATGTATGGTTCTTACACTCAGGTTATAGTAACCATATGATTGGAAACATAGCAATGTTTTCCAATCTAGATGAAGATGTTAAATTTGAAGTAACAACAGGGACTGATAGTAAGGTCTCTGTCATGGGAAAAGGAAGAGTAAGTATCCTGACAAGAAAAGGAGAACAGAAGTTTGTGCCAGATGTAAATTATGTACCTGGCTTGAAATGTAATATTTTGAGCATTGGGCAACTCATAAACAAGGGCTACAATGTATTCTTTAAAGATTATGTTTGCACAATCATGGACATACCTCCAAGCAAGAAAGTCATTGCAGAGGATGACAAGAAATAGGATGTTTCCTCTCAAGCTTAGAATAGACTTGAAGGAAAGAAGAAATGTAGCAGCTGTAACAAAAGAGGTCTTTCAGGAGGAAGTGAAAGATGAAAATTGTTTATGGCACTTGAGATTCGAACATCTCAATTTCGGAGGCCTGAATTTGTTGCACAGAAAGGGAATGGTAAAATAATTACCATTGATTGAGAAATCTGACAGCCTTTGTGAAGGCTGCATCTTGGGCAAACAACACAGAGAAAGCTTTCCAGTAGGGAAGAGTATAAGAGAAAAGGCACCCTTAGAAATTGTCCATCTGATTTGTGTGGACCAATGCAAACGCTATCTTTAGTTGGTAGCAAATATGTTTTGATATTCATAGATGATTACACCAGAAAGACATGGGTGTATTTCTTGAAACAGAAGAGTGAAGTGTTTGAACAGTTCTGCCACTTCAAAGCTCTTGTTGAGAATCAGAGTGGGCACTACATCAAAGTGCTAAGAACTGATAGAGGTGGAGAATACATCTCCAAAGAGTTCCTACGTTTCTGTAGGGAGAATGGCATACATAAGCAGTTTACCACAAGGTACACACCTCAGCAAAACAGTATTGTAGAAAGGAAGAATAGGACCATCATGGACATGGTCAGAAGTGTGTTGAAGGAAAAAAAATTTCCAAATGAGGGTTGTGCTGAAGCTGTCACTTGTGCAGCTTATATCTTGAATAGATACCCAACCAAAGTTGTCACAAACAGAGTTCCAGAAGAAGCATGGAGTGGGACAAAGCAATTTGTCACTCACATGAATTTTTTTTGGATGTGTGGCTTATGCACATGTCCAAGATCAATTGAGAAATAAGCTTGACGGCAAGGGGGAGAAGTGTATCTTTGTTGGATACAGTGATGATTCCAAGGCATACAAACTCTATAATACATCCACCAATAAAGTAATAATCAGCAGAGATGTGCAGTTTATTGAAGAAGAAGCATGGGATGGAAGCTTAGAGAAAACAGTGAATGTGAAGACATGTGTGTCTCAGGAAGAACAAGAGGAAGAGATAACAGCAAATAATCCTTCCTTGGTGGCTCCTCCTCCACCAACACAAGCACAACAAACTACACCACAAGCTAGAAACAGAACAACCTTGAGAAATCAAGGAAGTGCTTCTTCAAGCACACCATAGGGACCTGAAACTCCCTCGAGTTCAAGTGGAACTCCAAGTCCACCAAGAAGACCGAGATTCAGAAATATGAGTGAGATTTATGAACAAAGAGAGGTAAATGATAATGTTGGTCTGAACTATTTATTTGCTTTGTATTGTCATGTTCATGACCCAATTCATTTTGAAGAAGCTGTAAAAGAGGAAAAATGGATTGAAGCAATGAACGAAGAGATTGGTGCAATAGAAAAGAGTAATACATGGGATTTAATGGACCTCCCTAAAGGTAAAGAAGTCATTGGATTAAAATGGGTTTATAAGACCAAGAGCAATGTTGAAGGCAAGATTGAAAGGCACAAAGAAAGACTTGTTGTCAAAGGCTACAAGCAGCAACAAGGAAGAGATTATGAAGAAACTTTTTGCACCGATTGCAAGGATGGAAACAGTGAGAACAATGTTGTCCATAGCAACACAACAAAAATGGAAGGTTTACCAAATGGATGTGAAATCTGCATTCCTGAAAGGAGTGTTGAAAGAAGAGGTATATGTTGAACAACGTCCAGGCTATGAGATTGAGGGCCAAGAGCACAAAGTATGCAAGTTGAAGAAATCTCTTTATGGGCTGAAACAAGCACCGAGAGCATGGTACAATAGGATAGATGTTTACGTGACTAAAAATGGATTTGAGAAATGTGATGGAGAACCCACACTCTACATAAAAGAAAAAGATGGTAAGATTCTTATTGTTGTTTTGTATGTAGATGATTTAATCTTTACTAACAATGAAGCTTCTCTCATTGCCGATTTTAAAGCAATCATGAAGAGTGAATTTGAAATGATTGATTTGGTTTTTTTTAGATATTTTCTTGGAATAGAAGTAGAGAAAAATGAAAATGGGATTTTTATTTCCCAAGCAAAATATGTTGAAGAAGTGTTGAAAAGATTCAACATGCAGAACAATAAGGCAGTCGTAACTCAAACTATCATAGGGTTAAAATTGAGCAAAGAAGACAGCAGCAACGATTTTGATCCAAGTTTGTACAAGAGCATAGTTGACAGCCTCATGTATTTGACTACAACTAGGCCGAATATTATGCATGATGTAAGTTTAATTTCCAGATTCATGGAAACACCAAAAGAGACTCATTGATAGGCATCCAAGAGGATTTTAAGGCATGTGAATGGAACGAAGGGGTATGGTATTTCATACTCCCCATATGGAAATTTTAAATTGATTGGTTACACTGACAGTGATTGGGCTGCAAGTGTAGATGACAGGAAGAGCACATCTAGATATGTGTTTCATTTGGGATCGAGAGCCATTTCATGGGCTTCCAAGAAACAACCAATTGTGGCTTTATCAACAGCAGAGGCAGAATATGTGGCAGCAACAGAAGCAACATGCCAAGCAGTATAGATGAGAAGAATTCTCAGAGATTTATGTCATGAACAGGAAAAAGGAACAACAATTTATTGTGATAACAACTCAGCGATAGCTTTATCAAAGAATTTTGTCTTCCATAAGAGAACAAAGCATATTGATGCAAAATTTCATTTTATACAAGAACTGGTTAATAATGGTGAGATTGTTTTGCAGCACTACAGGACAGAGGAACAATTTGTTGATATCCTCACAAATCCATTAATGCAGAAAAGTTTTAACTATCTCAGGAAATGCTCGGGTATGCAAAAAAGCAGCAGTTGTAATTAAGGGTGAGTGTTGGAATTTAATTCCAACTGCCACGCAGAGCGGAAGGGTGACAAGCTTAATTGTTGATGGAAATCTGAAGGACAAACGTAGTGGCAAAAATCTCCAGCTTATGATCTTCACGCAACCACAGTCTCCTCCACCTTAACCATTCACCTACCGCATTGAACACTGACCAACCATTTGACTTGGAATTGATCGCACAACCAGAAAAATTCCTGGGGGCATCCAAACTTAAGCAATAAAGGGGAAGGCAACCCACCAGAGGAGGTGATGTCACCTTCCTCCGGACCAATCAAACCATTTTCGAGGGGCGAGGGGGGGGAAGGGGGGAAGGAAATGAAATTGTCTCTTCCATAATGGTTGAACCCCACGGAATAAACAATTTTTAAATGTTTTAATTTAGTTTTTATACATCCGCCGCATTATGTTTTAAAGTTATAACTTTGAGTTAATTTTTATTTACCACGGTACATTTTTTTTTTAAATTTGGTAATATATTTTGATATATATATATATATATATATATATATATATATATGTGTGTGTGTGTGTGTGTGTGTGTGTGTGTGTGTGTGTATATATATATCTAATGTAATATGTCGTGAGAGAATAGTAGTAGACTGTGAAATGTAATTTCTTGCCCGAAGGGAGAAAAGGAAAAACAGAGAGACAAAGAGCAAAAAGACAGAGAGCAGTACAATGTATGAGGAGCAACATATGCCAAAGAGGAGAGCTGTTTTTTGTTGCAGCAAAGGATTTGTTTTTGTGAATCCAGAACTTCATTCTGAAGAAATAATTTCATTTGTAACAGATTTTTTGTTTTTAATGAAATAGAAGTGTTTTGTCTCCATCTCTCTGTCCCATTTGTCTATGTTGTGGAAGAGGAATTTTATTTTCCTCTGTGTGTTCGGAATTGTTCAGAAATTCCAACATTTCTCTTCTTGTGTGGAATATTTTGATAAATCAACTTTAGAGATATGAAATTTCATTTACACTATTATTGGTCCATGCTCTTTAGTTTGTAGGAGTTATAGTAATTGATTTTCATTATTGATCCATGTTTTTTTAGTTTGTATAGGTTATAGTAATTGAATTTCATTATGGAAATGTACGGTTTACTTCATAATAAACAAAGTCTTTTTCTTTCTGAAAAAAAAAAGAAAAAGAAAGGGAAAGATAAGGACATCAACGCCTTTTTTCATTTTGACTTGTATCCTCGAGGCTCTCTTACTACTCACTTTCTCCGGCTTTGAAAATTTTGTCTAAATTTTCTCGTATGCTATTAGTAGCAGTTCAAACCATCCATGGTAATTATGTTTAATTGATATGAAAGGAGAGGTTTTATGGTGTTATCCCTTCACCTAATTGCAAATAAATTTGGTATGTAAAACAATGAAGCCCTTCTATCCAGGGAAGGTGTACGGCACTAAAACAAATATATCTTATCTTGCTAATTGGATAAAGACGCTTCTTATGTTGCCATTTACGGCTGGAGAATGTGATATAGAGATCCAACTTAATATTCCTCTAACATGAGTTTAGAGGAATCTAATTTTCGAGCATAATTTTTTTATGAATTTACATTATTTAAATATTTTTTCTATAGTTATTTAATTTTTAATTTTTAGATTTTTTTTTAAGTTACTTTGGTCAATATGAACAAAATTTCAATTTTGATGATAGATGTTCAAATACAATTTTTTTTTTGGGTTAACGTGCAAAAAAATATATAGACTATCTTTCATTAAGGATAAAAACTCGTTACTTTAGTCCCCAACATTTAGAATGCAACAAAAATGGCTCTTTAAAGAACTTATAAAGCAAGAGGAGCCGGGGAATCACACATTGCTACTAAATGACTTGAAGCATTAAATTTTTGCCATAAGCATATCTATATGCTAAATAGACTTGCAACAACACAAAAGAGTTGTATTCCTCTCTTTAACAATGAGAGTTAACAACTCTACTCATTGTTGTTGGAATTTCTGGTCGTCATATTTGCAATTAAAATTTAATGATTTTAGTGTCACTTTTGTGTTTATTCTTTTTAAATTTATTATTGCGTCTCTCGTAAAGGTGTAATATTATGTTAAATCGTTTGACTTAGTGAAGGTGTAATATTATGCTAAATATTTAGACTCGGTTAAATTAAGATTAAATTAAATTAAGTTAAAATAATTAATAATTATAATTATTAATAAAATATTTTAGTTTTGTCAAAGTATATAAAATATTAGAAAATACACTAATAAAAATTAATAATTATAATTATAATTAATAATTAAATTAACATAAGTTCATTTTATCTTTGAATTTACTCAATATTAAAAAATATTAAAATCAAACTTTAACCACATAGGAGATTTGGCTCTCTCTCTCTCTTTAACAATGATGGTTAACAACTCATAATTGTGAAGTTATGGTTACGCTATGTGCAACTAAAAGTCAATGAATTCAATTTTTATTATTTTATATATATATATTAAAATTATCTTTTATTCTTTTATATATATTATTTTAATATAAATATGTTTATCTTTCTTAAAATAAAAATAAAATTTTCTTAAATAGAAAACAAAGTATGATATAATAAAATATGTTATGCATATTTATAATTTCATGTAAAGTAATTAGAATTCCTAACAATGAACTACATTGAATGGTTTGAAACGCATTGAGGATAAAAAGTTTAATATGTGAATAAGATGTTTAAATTTTATACTTTTCAAAAATATGTGAATAAGATGTTTAAACTTTATACTTTTCAAAAATATTTTAACATGTGATATTAATTTCATATATATATCTATATATAGAAAAAAAATGTTGAAAGAAAATATTTTAATATGAACTAATATTGGTATATATTTAAAAATATATTAATAATACAAAAACTAGTTTAATGTGTGGATAAAATGGCTCACTACATATGCTATGTAAGAATTTATAACATTTAAAAACACAACTCAAACAATAAAAAATTATACATTGTTTTTTGTACTCTAAAATAAGTTTGCACCTAAAGAAATTGGATTCCTCTCTGCTCATGTTAAATTTTTTTTCATTATATTAGCTTTGTTGGTCTACTAATAAAATAAATGTTATCATTAAATTTGGAATGGAATATTAGTTTTGTTAGCTAAGACAATGTCGCTGCTCTTGCCTTTTTGTACTAATCTAACATTGAAAGAAATCAAATTTCTGTAAGTGCAAACATTTTTTAGAATTTAAAAAAAATTATGTAATTTTAAACTCTTACCTAACATGTGTTATGTAATATACATATTATGTGAAAATTTATAACATTTAAAAATACAATTTAAACAATAAAAAATTATACATTATTTTTTGCATTTTAAAATAAATTTTCATTTAAAGAAATTTTATCTATTAAAACTGTGATTAAAATAAATCAGTTACCTTTCCATTTAAAATATCCACAAGTCAAATCCAGAATTAAAGAGAAAAAATAACGAGGCACAAAACTACTAAACAATTGTGTCAAAACATAATGGTCATTGTTGTTTTTTTGTTTTGGGATAATTTTGGTTCACAAATTAGAAAATTATAAGCATAGAAAACAATTCTCTAGGAAACTGACCGCCGTTTCTTTTGTTACTTTTGGTTCACAACTTAGAACAATGCCGTTTGCAATGCAAATCGTCAAGAAAAATTATGGAAAGTGCAAAGAAATGAAGCCTCAGGTTCTAAACTCACAGCGAAGCTGAGATCCATGTTATCTTTATCATCTCAATCTCAATAACGAAAAGAAACGAGAAGTCCGGTTCTAAAAGCGCACCAGTACTCTGATTCTTGGAATCTTTATTGTCTAGATATTGGAATCAGTAAATAGAGGAGAACTATGACAGAGGGAGAAAATATTCGTATTCAGAGCTATTGTTATCCTATGCATTGAAACTGGGGACAAAAAGCTCTACGAGAATGATATCTTAATGTAATTAACTTCCGGACTCCACTCCATTGTTTACCCTAGGCTCTTCCGACTTCTCATTGTTTTCACTTTGAACACACGATAGCATCGGGTTTCAAAGCAAGATGCCAATTACGCAGTACAAGCTCAAGTGTGAAACAATAGATATAGAATTAGGGCCTCGCATATTTTCACTCTCAATTTTATAGAAGGTTGGAAAATTGGAAAATATAAACCCTCGCAATGGATATTTTGATCCTTCAGATTCAAAATGCATCTAGGAGATCTTGAACTGGTTTATGCTAGTTATATATTTAATGTCATATTGTAAATACCTAAAAGAAGTCTGACAGCGTTAGAGATACATGTAAGTCTCAAAAGATTTGTAAATACCTATAGGAAAGGCTCTCTTCCTTTAATATCCCCATTACCTGTTAAAGGTTCTCAAAATATTTGTAAATACCTAAAGGAAAAGCTCTCAGCCTTTAAACTATCTGTTTAAGATACCTGTATTAAGCCTCAAAAGATGTGAAGGTTTAGGCTTCCTAAGTATTAAGTAATTTGAAACCTGCGTAAAGCACCTTTAACTAAGATTTAATAATCTCCCGGTCCTAAATATTCTTGAAAACTTGCACAATTTGGAGGATCTTCGACCAAATCCGAACGGATAGTGTTAAAATTAAACCAATATGTGCACCATGGATATTTTTCCACAAATTGTCCTGAAAAGTTTGCATCAAGTTTCAATAAAACAAATAAATAATTTCAAATCACACACTATTTTATCTTTATGATAGAAAAGAAAAGTTATGTTTCTCATAAAGAAATGCAATCTTTGACTGAAAAAGGAAAGACAGAGTATGTCAACCTAACCTCTGGTGCGTTGCGTAATTAACAAGTGCAATTTAGAAACCGACTCTTCTCAAAGGCTCGAATACAAAACAAGCACTCAAGGAACGATCTATCTACCAGGTCTCGCATAATAACAGATTTATCGCTGATCATAAATTGCCTGGTGTCGACCATGTCGGGCTGCCCACAATATTCATGTCTTGTGATCGTACAGGCTAGGGAATCAAATAATGAATTTCCAAACAATGGAGTATATAAAGCGAGAAGAACATGCATACGCAGTGTACAGTTGACTTAGTAATGAATAAAAAGAAGAAGATGCCTACAATTATATATGTATGCTAGTTTATGCTAGTTGTTTTACCTTCGTAATAATGATGTTAAAATATATAATTACTTTCTTTAGGTAAAGTTAGACAAATAATTAAGTGAATTAGTTGAGTTGAGTTATAGATAGATTTGGTGAGTGAGTTAGAGAGTAAGTTAAGGGAGTTGATCAAGTTCAGTTATGTGAGAGAGAGTGCATGTCAATTTAGGTTAAATACCCTTTATCAGGTTCATTGTATTTAGTTTTGTGATGCAAAGTGATATTCTTCGTTCTAGAGCTAAGGTTTTTTAACAAATGGAAACCAACCTATTTATAAGAGGTGGAGCGATGTATTGACATTTGATTGTTCTTCTTATTTGTTCTTCGAGTCAATCTTGTCCGTCGCTTTTATTAATTGAATAGAATTATTAATTACATTTCTGTTTAATTATTAATTAAATAGAATTATTAATTACATTTATATTCTGCAATTTAATAAATATCATTTTTTTATTTTTTTTACAGGAACGGTTATAGGATTTAATTAGATACTTGGAAAAAAGCCTCAACACGGATTACAGATTCTGGAGGTGATTTCTGAGCACCTCTCCAACAAGAGGATCAATGCGCAAAAGCTTATGATTTGTCTCTTCTTACATATTGCAATGGATTCTATTTCTGTTATTTTCTCGAGCTTGTGGATGCATACAAATTGCTTCAATAAAATGTAGTAAAACATGGATGGAGGGGGTTAAGGAATTGGTTCCCACGATGTTTCTTTGTCTCTGAGGATAGCCCCATCATTTAACTGGGCTGCCTTGTTTGCTTCAATGTCCGCCTCTTTGTTATTTGTTCTCAGCACATGGAAAATTTAAAATTCAAGGACATTGCCATTTCCTTGACTCTTGTGATCATCCTTGCAAGACGCAAATCAGTTGGGGAAGAATTTGTCCCCATTGTTTTGATGATAACCTGCGAATCACCAAAAACATTAGCCTCCTTGAAACCCAATTCTTTGAGCAGCTTGATCCCTTGGAAGAGAGCCAACGCTTCAGCTTGCATGCTAGAGGAATGGCCCAATCCCCAAGCAAATGTGTGGATAGAATTTCCTTTTGTGTTTATTATGAGCCCTCCCGCACCAGTGATCCCTGGATTTCCCTTGGCTGCCCCATCAAAGAAGAGAGAGGGGGTTGTTTGCTTGAAAATCCAGGCCTGAAAGTCTTCTTCATTTTTTCTGATTTGCCATTCTTTGGGAGGATTGGGGATGAGACTCGATTTTTGGAATCGAAGACTAAGTGTTGCACCCAACTCGATGTCATGCTGGCAAAGGGAGGAATCATCCATTCTATCTCTCAGGCATTCATGAAGCTAACTTTTGGCTATGATTGCAACAAGTCGGTAATCCTGCTCTTTGTTTCTAAATATCCTTTTATTCCTCTCTAACCAAATCTGCCCACTGATGATTTTAGGAAGAGCAGTACAAGCTACTATAATTAATTTGTTTTTTGGGGTTGGGCCTGGGTATCTAGATAACCAACCAGCAAGCAGCTCCTGAATATTGCAGGGGAGTGTGAAATTAGAGATCCAAGCTCTTAAGAGCTTTTGCCATATATGAAGAGCGAAATTACACTCCAGCATGAGATGAGGGGTGGATTTTGACTTATTTTTACACAACATACATCTAGAGAGTCCAAAAAATCCTCTATTTTGCAACCGATCATCTGTTAATATTTTCCTGTGGCTGAGCACCCAACAGAAATGGTCGATCTTTGGGATGGAGGGGAATTTCCAAATCCCATTCCAGGGAGCAGGGTCTGGCTGCATGTATGGGTGCTCCAAGAATTTAGCGTATCCCTGAGCCACTGTGTAGCCTTTGCACTGTTGTCCCCATCCACAATCATCCTTTTGCTGAGCGTGAATGGGAGCTAACTCGTGCAAAAAATTGAAGAACTCTGCGCATTCGTTTTAGAGAGTAGGAGGGATTAGGAGATGCTTCTAGCCAGCCCAGCGATGACCATTCCAGCATGACAAATCCCACAACAATTTTATGTTTTCCTCCATCATCCACATCTGCAGTGGGTGCAAAGAATGAGTTTTGATCAATGGGGGCCTACACATAATTCAATCTTCCCACAGCTTAATGGATTTCCCATTCCCAGGGATCCAATATGCCTATGTATTCACCATAGGAACAGCTTTGATACATAAGATGTTGAAGGGGGTTCTGAATTGGGTTTTGGACTTATCCAAACAGCGAAGGCGCCCTCCTCTGAAGTATTTTTTCCATAATACTAAGTGCGCCCAACCAGGGTTGGGGGCTATAATTCGCCAGATTAGTTTCGCTCCCATGGCTAAATTTTGATCGCAGAGGTTTTTAAATTTCAGGCCTCCCTCCAGCAGAGGCTTGGTCACAATTTCGCAGTTGACAAGTGGGATTTTCTTGTCATTTTGCTTACCTCTCTTCCAGAAAAACTTCCTGATAAAATCCTCCATCTTCTTGAGGATGCCCACAGGTGCTAAGAGAACAGAGAATTGGAATAGTGGAAGACTGCTGAGCACTGATTTGATAAGCATTGCTTTGCCTGCAATATTGAGCCAGGAGGAGTCCCAAGCCTGCATTTTAGATTTGAATTTATGTAGCTGAGGATCCCAGTATTTACTAAAGGCTCGCTTGAGGAATATATGAAGCCAAGATATTTGAAAGAGGTCCAGTTTGAGGAGGTTGCAAAGCCTAGGCATCTAGTAATAGAATTTAGGGAAATTGGAGAAATATTCCAGCAATAGATATGACACTTCCCATACCTGAAACTTCACAGAATTCATCCAACACTTTTTTAAATCTAGAAGCTGAGAGTGGAGTTGCAGCCCCCAGCAACTGGGTATTGTCAGCAAAGAGGGCATGATTGATGTTTTTTACCGCTCTTGCAATGCTAAGCCCAACTATCTCTTAATCTTGTTGCTTCTTGTCCAAGTAAAACCTGAGGACTGAAGCCTGCAGCACAAAGAAGAGGGGTGAGAGGGGACACCCCTGCCTCAGCCCTCTAAAGTCTTTGAAGAAATCTTAAGCCCTACCATTTACCAGGGGAGAAATCCAGGGCTCTGATATACAAGCTTGGATCTAGTTTATAAAGCTTAGTCTGAACCCCATCTTGTGCAGAACCTCCAGCAAAAAACTATGTCTAACTCGATCAAATTCATTTGCTAGGTCGAGCTTGACCACCATACCTTTTTCTTTTCGAAGCATGCTAGAGTGGATCGCCTCTTGTACCAAGATGAAGTTATCCATGATCAGTCTGCCATGAATGAATCATCCTTGATTCTCCGGGATGATTTTTGGGAGAATGTTCTTCAATCTGTTTGCTATTACTTTGGTTATCACTTTGTATCCAATATTACACAAGGAGATCAGGCGGAATCTGTTGAAGGAGTTTGCTCCTTTTTCCTTGGGGATAAGGGCAAGGAATTCTGAATTTGTGCAGCCTCCAATTTTCTGGAAATCTTGGGATTTTAGGACCATTTTGAGAAATTCCTTCTCCACAATCTGCCAACAGGTCTGAAGGAATCTGGCTGTGAATTCGTCTGGTCCCGGGGCTTTGTCAGGGTCCATATCAAAGAGGGCAGCCTTTACTTCATTTTTGTTGACTTTAGCTTCTAAAAAATGGTTCATCCTAGTAGTGATCAGTTGGGGAACCACATCCAGAAGGTTAGAGCTATGGCCCACCTTTATTCCCTCACTGTACAGATTCTTGAAATGGTCTGAAGCTGCCTTTTTTATGCTTTCTATATCCTTGAGAATGTAGTTTTCTTCTTTAATTTCAGAGATGGAGTTAGAGCATTTCCTGGCTTGGGCTTGCTTGTGGAAGAAGGCGGAGTTTCTATCCCCTGCTTTGAGCCAAAGACTCCTGGATTTAAGCCTCCAGTATTCTTCCTCGGCCAAGAATGCCTTGTGAAATTTTTGCTGGAGCTAAGTCTCTTTGTCCAGATCATCTTTTGTGATTTCAGTTTCTTCCAGATGAAGATGGTGCAGTTCTAAGGAACTTTGTATTTGTTTTCTTTTAGTTGCAGGATTGGGCAAAGTCTTGGCCCGGCTTTTCAACATCGATTTTACTCTTCTGAGTTTTTCTTCCAAAACAAAAAATGGGGGGCCCTTGACTGGCTCCTTCTAGCAATCCCTAACCTTTTGCATGAAATCTGCCTCTTTAATCTATAGAGGACTGAATCTGAACGGAATAGGACCCAGGTCCTTGAGAGCCAGCAGCTCAAGTCTAATGGGCTTGTGGTCCAAAACACTGCTATGAAGAATGTGCATTCTATCCTCTAGACCAAGAAGAAGAAAGGAACTTTGAATAAGAAATCTATCTATTCTAGCAGCTATATGACCAGGACCGACTCTTTTATTTGTCCAAGTAAACTTACCGGATGAAGGATTGATGTCTAGCAAGTCCCAGTCCTACATGAGATCCTCTGCCCATTCTCATGTTGTATCCCTTACTATGTAGCCTCCTCTTTTTTCTAACGAAATAAGGGTGAGGTTGAGGTCTCTAGCGATGATGATGTTTTCCAGATTCTCTAGATCTACCAGATTTATTATGGAGTCCCAACAAATCTTCTTCTCCCCGGCATTGTTAGGGACTTACACATTGAAAAGGCATATGATCTCTTTGGTATCAAGATTCTGCATCTTTGAGAAGATCCAGTGGGTATTCAAAGTCTCATAGATTATTGAGAACTTGTTAGCATTCCAGAGGGAACCAAGCCCTCCCGAAGCTCCACGAGCAGAGATAGCTTGCGCTCCGCTCTTATTCCAGAATTTTTTGCTTGCTTGGAGGAACGTTGTATCCTCCATTTTGGTCTCTTATATGAGGAGGATATCTGGGGCTTCCAATCTTGTTAAGCTTTTCATTTCTTCTTCCTTGGCTCTAGTGCCCATACCCCTACAGTTCCAGGAGACGATCTTCATCATTTATTTTTGTTATGGTGGGATCCCTTGGAGCCCTGAGTCTGGTGCCTCCTCATCTTCAGAGTTCTTGCCAATAGATTCTCAAGGGTTGGCTAGCTGCCCTGGAGCTTATCTTTGTATGTTTCCTGCTCTTTGTTTTCCCTGGCAGACTTGCATCCTCTTGTGGATCTTCTGGGGAAAGAGTGAGAGTCTCCTATTTCTCCTTCTTCTTCTAAGTCCTTAGTTTCATGTACTTCCTCCTCCTCTTCTGAGGGATTCCCTTTGGAGATCTCTATAGTGCCTCCACCTTTGGTCAAGACGAAGGGGGAAGATTTTGCAGGAGAAATTACCTTTGGGATCTCCACCTCTTGAGAGGTCAATGTTTCAGATCTTAGGAGCTCGAATTTGTTCTCTTGACCTGCCATGGATGGTTGTTGGATAGGGGCCTTCTGAGGACCTTTATCGTTTGATGTTGAAGTCTTCTTGTGAGTGGTCTTGGTGCACTTGAACTAATTCCAACCTTCTTCTTTTCCTTTCTCTTTCGCCCCATTGGATGGACAACCTCTGGAAAAATGGTCGTAGACGTGGCATTTCCGGCATTTGAAGGGCAGTTTCTCATAGTTGAGCTTTTGCACATGAGTCCAGGATCCTACGATGATTTTAATGGCTTCCAAAATCCCCACCTCTAGATCTACCTCCACATAGATTCTGGCGCAATCATACTGGTCTTTGTTATTGGCCTGGTCTATAAATTTACCTAGGGTGTTGCCAATGTGTTTCAGCGAATCCAAATTCCAACAATGCACTGGGAGATTAGGGAGTCTCACCCACACCGGGACTGCTGAGGGAACATCCACTGCCGGATCGAAATTTGGCATCCATTTATTCAAATACAGTCCCTGAGGGCCCATTAAGTAAGGTCCATTTTGGAAAATCAAGTCCTTATCTTCTTTTGCAGTGAACTCAAACAAAAAATAACCTCTCCTGAGGAAGTATGAAGTTACATTGTTTTTTATCAAGGGAGCCCAGTTCTTGGCGACCTAGATCTCTGTGGATTTAGGGGATGGCCAAAGCCCTGTGAACTGGCCTATGAGAGCCCGATCTACAAGAGATAGAGCAACTTGGATCGGCCCATCTGGTGGAAGAGATATCTCAGGGACGTCCTCCAGTCTCTTTACAAATTTTTCAGCTTCTGCTTTCTTCTTTGGCAAGGATGTGAGCAAAACGTTGAAAGCATCAGAGGCAGAAGGTGAAGGAGGAGAGATGGGAGGCCCCTGAGGAGAGCCCTGTTAGATTCGGTCTTTAATATCCCTCCGTCGGAGATCAAAAACTCTTTTTGCATTTCATTTTTATGTGTCTCGCTCGATTCACTCAGTTGCATGCCGCTAGGAGCATGCCATAATCTGACAAAAGGGTCTCTTTGCTCGTTTCCCTCATGTTTGTACCTGTTGGGTTGATCAAAATTTATCAAAGTTCATCAAAAGTTGATTTCAGTCATTTACAGTCACAAATGCTATTTTGGTCAAAAAGAGTCTTTTCAGTTTCTAGGTCTAGGGTTTGGTCTTCAGAATGTTGAATAATGCCCGCAGGCCATGAGGATGTCTCAATAAGCTTCAGTTCAAGATTTTCATTATTAATAATGTTGAAGGATATTTCTTCTTCAAAACTCTGTTTTGAAGAAGAAATCATCAAGTTTGTTTAATACATGATTGTTAAGGTTTTTCAAGTTCTACAGTTCTTTAGGCAGCCCTGGTCACCTTGCCAGGATTCAGCAGCTTCTATCCCTGCAGAAAATCAACCAAGAAAGCCATCATTTCAAGTTTAAATCAAAAAGGAAATTCAGTCGTGATAAAATGTGAAAAGGTGCCAATGTGAAACATTATTAAAAATGAGTCTTTACAAAGAGCCATGACTTGATATAGATATTTCTATGCTTATAAATGTCATCAAGAGATCATTTGAAAGCCAAATCGAGCTTTGGAAGGGCACAGCTTTCATTTTGGAGCCAATTTTGTGGGTAAGTATCTGCGCGGCGCATTGGAGGAAGGCGTGGCGCATAGGTGTGGCACGGCGCATATGGCAGATTTGTACAGTGTAATTTTGGTCGTGCACGGCACATCCACTGCGCGCGGCGCACTGGGTGTGCGCGCAACGCACAAAGCTTCCAAATAGCATCGTGCCACTACTTCATCAAATTTAAAAAAAAACGAATCTAATTCTTTTGCTGCACTTCTATTATTCATGCCTGGTACGAAAAAGGTTATGAAATGTTATGAGTACACATCTGCTTCAACTGGGTTTCCTAACGCTCGATTACTCTGTGTCTCGAACTTGTCTCCATGGTTTCATTTCAATGGTTTATGCAGCGACTGCAGTTCAAATCACATCAAAGAAGTGCAACGTCCCTCACGCCAGCTAATTTTAAATAGGTATCTCTGCATGAGCCTCGACATACTATCAGCGTAGGGCCGATTGGAAGGAGGATTCTGTAAAAAAAAAATTCAATCATCTTTTGATATACAAATCTGCTTTTAATAAAAAATGTCAGACAAATGCTGGAAGGATTGATGGGGAAACTACAGCTATCTCAGGGCATGGCCCAAGAGGTCCAAGGAGTGTCAGTTTTTATCATGGGCTGGGAATGGCGGAACTCTGTTTCCTGTCATCAAAGGCAAAATTCAAAATCCTTTTTATTAAAAGTTAATTTTCATTCAAAAGGTAAAAGGGAAAATGAAAAGTCAGAAAACAAAAGCCAAATTTAAACGAAGAGTATCCACCATAGTGGAGAAATAGGAGTGGATGGTTTATTTTTGTCTTCAGTTACGATTTAGAAGGTCTACGCTACAATTTTTTGCCTTTTAATTGGTCATCAGAGAAATTCAAGTGGAGCGTCGTTCTGCTTTCAGAAAAGATGATTGGCTCTTCAGCTTTTGTTTGTTAGTGATGATTAAACAACTCCCTATTTTTATCGATCTGTTTTCAATATCTGAATCTATTTATTTTATTGAAAATCATTTGTAAGGTCTGAGTTCTGGGAAACGTGTGGGAGAAAAACTCAGCACTTCACTGTACAATTTTGGCAGAGAATTAATGAAATGATGCAGCTCTGATTCATGAGATTCATGTGGTGTGAGTTTAGCAAATGTCTTTTCTTTCTGTTTCATATGTATCTTGTTATGTTTCACAGTTCATTCAAAATCATTTCCAGTTGAATGATTTTAAGTAAGAAAGGTAGAATTCAGTTTACTTCTCTGCCTTGGGAAGGCATTCATGCTTTTGTGTTTCTTCTTCTGTTGAAAAGGATTCATTATATATGCCCTTTTCAAACCTCTCAACAGTATACCCACTCCATATTATTTCAATCTGATTGCTAAACCTACTGCCTATCTTGCCTCACGAAATAATCTGTGTCTTTGATTTAATTCCTCAGCTCATGCTGTTCTTTATCCCATACATCCCTGAAACTCAGTCATTCATCAAAATCAAACCCTCCTATTTATTTACTAGCCTAAAATCAGTATTCAGTATAAGTCATCTCAAGCCCCTTTGGATATCTTCATTGAGATTGACCCGGAGAGAGCCCTCTCTTGTCCTTGTAGGGCTAGCTACGAGGCTGAGCATGGTTTGGTGTTGTCCTTTTTCTGCCTTACTTCAGCCTGAGGTGGATTTGGGAACTAACAAGCCCAACACCTCCATGAAAGTGGGCGTCCTCGAGCTAGGCCCAACCCAGCCGATGAGCGGCAGGCAAGCCGCGTCTTGCAACTCTGTTTGAACTCCTCACGGGGGTGCTCGCGCTGTCGCAGAGCTAGGTCTCCCAAAAAATAATAAATATCATTTATTAATCTTATGGATATAAAAATTATTATTTTAATTAATTTTAAAATTTTAAATAAGTTATAAATTATGTAAATAATTATTTTTTTTAATTTAATTTTTATTTGAATTTTTTAATTATTGTTAAGTCAAAATTCTTTTTACTCATTACAATATTTTATTATATTATTATTATTATTATCTAATTTTAAGGTTAAGATCAAGTTAGACACCAAATTGATGCATAAGACTCTTTGTTTATGGAACAAGGGACTCATTTTCTCTCAACTATTTGAATGTGTTAAGTTTACCAAAGCATATATATTCTACCACCAATCATTCTAATAAAAAAAATATAATTTGAAAAAAAAAATACCAAAAATTATTTACCAAACACATTATCAATAGTGTCATGTTTTTAGACAATTATACCATATCCATATGTATATAAGAGAACAAATGAAATAGATAAATTGTGAAAAAAAGCCTAATTTTATAGAGAAAAAAATTGATTTGATATTAGCATTTTCTTGTCTAAACATTTTTATATCATCATATCCTTAATAATAATAATAATAATAATTTAAACTAAATTACATTTAATAAATAAAAATATTATCATACACATTAACTTTAATAAATAAATATATATAATCAAATGAAAAAATAACTCTATATACATCATCATTAATAAACCTGTCTACTCAACTTAGTGTTCCTAAATTGATGTCATAAATTGTCAACCAGGGCTAGTAAATTGTTGAAGTGAAGTGCACCATATGTGCCTAGGTATCTTCTTCCTACTTTGTTGTGTTTAGTGTTTTTCTAGTGTTTTTGGTTTTGTGTTTTTATACTAAAGGGAAAATAACCGAATTGCTAGAAAAGAGAAGTTACTGATCACACTAAAATAGAATAAAATCTACTCTAAATTATGAATGGCACCTAAGAACAGAAAATGCTAATCCACAGATTGTAAAGCTGATAAGAAAAGAAACTCATAACACTAAACTTATTCCAATTCATTTCATTAGAGGTATGTTGGAACAAACTGAGAAAATGATTAGTTTGATGTAATGAGGTTCTCTTTAGTAAACAACAACTTAAAATATCACAGAGAAAATCTCATTTGTTGTTAGAAATTTGTTGGAACATTTTGAGAAAAGATTATTTGCAACATAGTAAGGAACCCTATGTTAAAATAACTTATGACACTAGAATTAATTCATTCTGAAACTCAAAATTTTACTATTAAGCCTCGTTCAAAGGTTAGAGATCTCTTGGAACAACTTGGGAAAAATGTTGTTTGTAAAATTATGAGAAATTTCAGAACATTCAAGAGCTCAAAATGATATAACTAATTCTTGTTCATATGATAATGATGTGTTAGAAGAAGTTAAGAACAAGAGTAGCTTATAAAATAATGAGGGTATTTTAAGTCTAATTAACAGGACTGAAATACAATTAACTAATAGAACTGAAATGCAATGAACAGAACTGAACTAAAATGCAATTAACTCAAGAGTACTACAGCTATATCTCATTCACGCATTAGTGGTATATTGGAACAGCTCATGAGAACAAGATTTACTGTAATATTCGATGTAAATAAATGACATAAGTATGATGCAAGAGGATAAACTCAAAAAACTTCCTAAGTTAAGAACAAAACAGAGTTAAAGGTCACTTATCTAGAAAATATGCACAAAGCCTTTCGAACAGTAGGGGCCCTCTACCATCAGATTGGCACACGAATCCTTAACTCCTTAAAGTTGCTTCAGATCATGCATCAAAGTTATACTTCTTTCATTAAAGGAAAAAAGCTCAGAAAACAGAGTATCACAGTCTTTGAGAACTAACAACAAAACATCAACTAACTGTTTCTCGATTCACCGAGTTATTTTTATAAGCAAATACATAACTATCAATGAGTAGAAATAGGCATATGTGCCTTTTATAATCAAAATCGAACTAGAACTCCTGTTGAGGACTCGTATTTTGCTGAAGACACCAGCAGAGTCCTTATCCTTGTAAAATTTTGCTTCTTAGTTTTGGCTTTGTCCACGTGCATAACCACTTTCAGATTTTTGCTCAGCCTTCGTGGAAGACAAGGAATGATGTAGGAGAGTTCTGGAATTTAACCATATGCGTCTTTCCCTCAAATGACACCTGTAACCTGTGTAAACATAAAGATGGCTACGGAATATGCGACTAGCTACAGAATGACTGCATTCTATAGCTAAGTTTGCTCAAAAATCACTATGACAACAAAACCACAAAAGTATAATAAGTCAGTCATTGCATGTATTCTTAAAGTGATTTTAATCATTCCTATTGATCTTTTAAGCCTATAGCTAATAAAGGACAAATGGAATGAAGTGAAATTTGATGAAAGGAAAGGACATTTTTAGGGCTCAACAAAACCAAGCTACAAAGTATAGTAGTATGGTGTAGTAATACTAAATAAAACATGTTACTTGCTCTTTGTATTATATATCAAAGTTTATATTGTCTTACTAATAATGTGTAAGATGCAATGTTTAAGGTGTGCACAATGATATTTTATTGTATTGAATTCTACTATTGATGTAGGTGGTAGATAGCTAATGAAATAAGGATGACTGAATCTTAACCTATAACAAGTTTCACAATGACAAACTATTAAATACAAGGCAATTTTACCCAATTTTAAGTAGGTATGTGTTTTAGATTTATTTTCCTTTTTATGTATTATGGTGGGATAGTTTTTCTTTCTTCTTTATTAATAAAATATAATTGTGCTCATATACTCATGTAACATTTATTTATTTGATTTCCTATATAGATTATCCCAATCATAATTTACAATATATTCCAATTTATTATTTGTCTCAGCTAAAATAGAAGAAAAATAAAATATTTAATTATTATTTGCATTAGTTAAAAGAGTAAAAAAATAATAATAAATTAATTATTATTTGCATTATTATTTTAAATTTTAGCTATCCATTCATATTTAACTTCAATGTAAAAGAAATAGAGAATGCAATTGATGCTTTCATAGCATTATCTCCATTAATAATTACAATTAGGATGTCTCACCGTCTGTGGAATATTTTGATAAATCAATTTTAAAATTATAAAATTTCATTTGATAAATCAACTTTAGAGATATGAAATTCCATTTACACCATTCTTGGTCCATTACCTTTAGGTGGTAGGAGTTATAGTAATTGTTTTTCATTATGTATGTTAATTTTCTATAGAAATCAATGATTTTATTTTTTTAAACAAAATTATATAATATTTTCACTTTTATTTTATTATGTTAACATAAGTTTCATGCTGAAGTTCTTCATTGGCGTCTCCTTAAGCATAGGCTTGTATTTTGTGCTAATTTCATAGGATAAAATCAGTGTTACATTATCAGTGAAAGACCCTACGTCGATATTATGGCCAGAAATTATTACAATAATTCTCCGAGGTGAAAGTATCGCGAGACAATCAGAAATTATAGCCTCATTGCAAAAAAAAAAAACAAAAAAACAAATATAAGTTGCAGTTTGGGTTTTTTTTGGTCATTTTTGTTTTTCTTTATGCTGAGATTGAGGTATGAGGGGTGTGTGAGTCTTGTGACAATTTTTCATCAAACAAACAAATTTATAGTTTTCTTTGTCATCAATTCAGAAATTTTGGAGTGGATATTTATACCATATCCATATTTATTATTTCCAGGTATGTTAAAAAATAAAATTGTTCTTTTTTTGTTTTCCAAAGTTAGTATATGTTATAAGTTTAGAGTCTATCTCTTTTTATATTCTTTTGAATTTCCACATTTGTTTTGTGTAATAGGTCCAAAACTTGAAAATTTAATCATGGCTTTAAAAAATGGCAAAGTCATTGGACCAAATGTGGGAGTATGGTGAGCCATGTGAAGATGATAATAGAGCAATGTTGAGGTGGAAGCTCTATGGAATGGAAATGTTTGGTGGAATCACTCGCTTGAAATATAATTTTTCCAAAATCCCACAGCATGATGTGCATGTTTTCCCTCCAGCTACCCCAAACATTGTCCTTATTGCAAAGAATTGAATTTGTGATACTAATAGAAAGAGAGAACCACGAGCTTAGTGGATTATTGTTATAGATTATAGTATCTAGAATATATATGCCTCATGATTATCATCTCATGAGATACAGTTTTTTTTAATGTGATTTTTTTTAAACTTCTAACTATTACCTTGCGAGGGCTCAAAACTTATGACTCAAGAGACAAGATAAAATGATAGATATCATATTTCAGAATTTAGTATCTAATATCTACATCTTATACATTTTATATTCTATTTTTATAATTTTATTTTCATATTCATGTGACAATGTGTTTGTTAATTGCTTGATGTTGATGTTTTCTAAGTGCTTTAAAAGAATAAAAATTTGAAAAAATGTCATATTTCAGTATCTACTATCTAGTATCAATGATTGATGCACCACTTGACATGTTATACATTTTATATTGTAGTTTTATTTTTGTATTTGTGTGACAATGTGTTTATTTGATGTTGATGTTGCCTTAAAAGAATACAAATTTGAAAAAAATGGTTTTTTTTGTAATTTTGTTGAGTTTCTTGATAATTTGTGATATTTTCCCCAATATTGCCGATAATTTAAATTTTGGACCCTGACGATAAATTTCCAATAACGATAAATAAAACATTGGATAAAAGACACATTCAAATAATAATTTAATCAAGTCAAGTAATGGTATAACTCACTCTAGCATTACTTCCTAACATTAAATGTTTGTCTCCATACATATGCCATAGCCTATATATTATGGAAATCCCATTGTGGTGACTATGTGTCCAGCTAGAGTGACATGGTATCATTCTCTATTTCCACCTAGTAGCTTGCATATAAGATACTTAAGACTATTAAAGCAAGAGAATTAGCCGAGGAACCGGGTGATATTTCAGTTTCTTATGTGTAAAATCATTCACTATTCAAGTATGAGAAACAATGGAAGGATCACACAATATCTAATTTTCTTTGGAAAAACCTTAGCTCCATAGATATATCTTAATATATTTGTTTTATTTTCTCAAACAGGAGGGTCTCTATAGTAGCCTCGTGAAAAGTTGAATGTAGCAACATCCTAACAAGTAGAAGTAAAATTGAATTTCCATGACTTGGAATGGTATGTGTAATATTTTTCTTATTTTCTTAGGGTTAAAAACTCTTAAATGGTACTTTTAAGTATTTTCAAGATTATCAGATTGGTTTCAAATTGTCCTTAAATTTTTTTGTGGATGCAGCCTAGTTGCATTTATTCTTATGCATCATCTCGTCCAACTCATCCTTAATGAATGATATGGTACAATTTTCATATTGATAAAGAAATGGCTCACAAGAGATCAAGTAACAAAAATACTAATAACACATCAAGAAAAGAAAAAAAGGCAAGTTCTTTGTAAATTATTTACAAAAAATATTATTTTTGAACTATATGTAAGTTTAACTAATATGTATTGTTTACTGTGTATCATGCAGAGCCACAAAATGGCGAAGCTCGATAAGATTATTTCTGATCTAGGACCAGAAGAGTGTAAAAGCTTGATGAAAACATTGCAAATGGATGAATCGGGTGAATGAAAAAATACTATCGATCCAATATGAGTTTCTTTTTTTAATTTTCAATAATAATATACTTAAAATTATTAAATAAAATGCTTCAAAAAATCTATTAATTTACATATGTTTTAATGTTCTACAAGGACCAACAACTTAGAAAAAGAATGTTGTTCTAAGAAAAGAAAAGAAAAAATAGAACATGCAAATTAAAATGAATTTCTCCTTAGCTCATCTGGAGTGGTGCTAGAGGTTAACGAAAGGGGGGAAAACATTTACAAAAGTTAGAGGGATCTAGTGGAATGGATGTATAGACATTCTTTCCACTTACAATACAAAAAAAAATCCAATGATTCCAAGAACCAAATTTTATCTAAACTATAGGAAGAGTTTCCAAAGAATTGGTCAATGAGACATGTCAGAATTTTAATAGCAAAAACTTAGAACAACAAAAAGGAAGGAATGAAAAAGTAATATTCCTTTAAATGTTTTTCTAGAATTATTTATAAATATCACTTTTGTTATATTTACTTTTCATATATCAATATAAAAATTAAACAGTTTATTGTCATGTTACATTTTCAGGAAGATTATGAAAATATCAAAAGATGAACAAGTTGATATCAGAAATATGCCAGTAGGAATGTCCAAAAAGGTGTACAAGGAGATGGTCAAAGAAATGATCAAAATTGCATCGTACGAGGAGCCATCTACACAACAACGTGCTTCAAATTTAATATATAGTCATTGAATTTTTCGATCATTAGGTACAATAAATAAACAATTTAGCATTAAATATTAATTTTCAAGTATTTTCTTGGAGAAAAGCAAAGAAAATGGAACTTATTCAGCAAATAAAACAGGACGACAAGGAAGAAAAGGGTTGATATCTAAGTTTGTGAGTAATTGTTACTTCCTTATAACAACTTAACTAGATTTCATTTTTGTATATTTTAAGTTGTTTTACAAAAATCATCATTTAATGTCTTCAAACAGGTGCTAACATACAAAGAAGAACCATCAGAAAAATTGAATGACATTGGATTAAATATGGGTTATGAATATATGTTGGCATATTAGAAATTAACTGTGGAATTTGTAAGCATATATTAATCTTGTTTTACTTAGCTCCATCTATAATTAATAGAACAAAAAAATCGTTCATATTAAATATATGATTTGTTATGGGGTATTAAAATTGTAGGAAATAAAGTATGGAACTGTTCCAAAAGATGAAATCTTGAAAGATGGAATACTACATGGTTTTGAAAGACTGTGTATAGTTCATGAGTCAATTGTTGCTATGGTATTGATGTTTATTATTTAATATTCAAATTTTCATTATTCTCACCATTGTATATACACTCATTACAATTTATTTTTCTGCTTGTAGATGGAAGGTGAAGAAGAAGAAAACACTCAACACCGTGAACAAAACATTCCTGAAAATAACCCAAGTCATGGAAGTAGCTCAAGCAGTGACAACAGTTCAAGCGAAGAATGATGATCATTATGTTTGGATATCAAAGCAAGGCATTATATTTTTTGAAATTTTTGTCTGTGAAATCAGACATTTTGTTTAATGTAATGGAAATAGTGTCCCAATTGAAAGACAAAGGGATACCAATAACTATCCCATTTTGTATGACAAATACTGTCTTATATATATATATATATATATATATATATATATATATATATATATATATATGTTTGTGTGTGTGTGTGTGTGTGTTTTAAATTATTCTATTACGTTTTCCATTGTCGCTATGAAATGTAACACCACTGATTAAATTTATTGATGATTAAATATTAGAATGAAAAGATGTGAAATATGATGATATGATATAACAAATTAATCCAAACATCACATTCAAATGCACTAATAAAAATTTAATTGATATGAATACTGTTATAAGATATGTGTCATCTTTTGATGAATAATGAATTTAAAAAATTCACAATAATTATTATATGATATAACAAATTAATCCAAACATCACATTCAAATGCATTAATAAAAAATTAATTAATATGAATACACTTATAAGATGTGTCTACTTTTGATGAATAATGAATTTTAAAAAATCACAATAATAGCACTATCACAGGTCAATGTTTCCAAAAAATACAAAATGAACATTGATGCCTGTCAGTTACTATACATCGGTGTGTATGTATGATACAGCGCACCGATGTGTTTCTATGACCTATGGGCACTGCACAAATACTAATACCAATTACAAATCTCGGTGTGTTTGTGTGATACTATGAACTGGTGCGTTTATGTGAGACTACGCACCAGTGCGATTGTACGACCTATGGGCACCGCAAAAATACCAATACGAATTAGAAAAATCAGTGTGTTTGAATGATACTGCGCATTGATGTGTTTCTATAAAACTATATATCGATGCGTTGATACAACATATGGGCACTGCACAAATCCCAATACCAATTAGAATGACCCAGTGCGTTGTATCACCTACAATGCGCCCGGTGCGGTTTTAGACCTTTACGACCTAGTGCATGCACCTTTGACCACCCCAAGAAAACGGTCTATATGACACGCACCGGTGCGTTGACACCTTAGTAGCACACCAATGAAAAAAATATCTGTAATAACCTCCGATCGCCCAGGTTTTTTAGCTGTGTTGAAATTTCGTTAAAAGCTCCGCCAAAACCTCCGTTACCAAAAATGGATGTTGTAGAAAATGTTTTTTTGAAAATTTTGGCCAATTTTATAACACTAAAAACCTCCTTTATAACCTCCGCTAGAGGGTCTTTTCCTTGTACTATGTATCTCCCCTTCTGGTATCTACTCTCCAAAGTTGGGCTTCATTTTCCTCATTGTTGAAAAATTGGATCTTGAGGAGAAATGGTGGTGGAAGGTGGTTTGGAAATCCAAATATCCTCCAAAATATAAAATATTCATGTGGTGTCTAATGATGAAGAAGATTCCCACTAGGAAATTTCTTCAGTGAAGGTTCATGTGTGGTTTTGAATGGTGCTCTCTATGTCAAAATAATGAGGAAAATGCCTTTAATATTTTTATGGAATGTCCTTTATTTAAGAAAGTTTGGTAGCTTTACAGTTGAGAGATGGGACATTCTATTTCATGGGTTGATATCAATCTGGAGGGGGCTTGGAATATGTGGCATATCAATCCATTTGTCATCCTTTCAAAGCAATCCCTCTAATTATATTTTGGGGGGTTTGGTTGGATAGGAATAGGGCGATATTCCAAGATATGGTTTTGGTCCCTTCTCACATAGATTATGAAGTGTTGGCTATCTTAAGCCATTTCCCTCAAGTAAAGGATTTTGTAGCTCCTAGAGTGATTTCCCCAAAAAGTATTGATCCTGCAAATCTGTGGGGATATTATAAAAGTGCTTCTATTGAAAATGGATAAGATGGTGGTCCATTTTATTCCTCTCCCCAACCCACTCTTTCAAAGTTAATATGGGACTAGGTCATGGGTCAAACAACAAAGCGAAACTCCTTTCCTCTAAAAACCTCCTCTTGTTTTCAAAATATGAGTGTTCATGGATTTACATCTTTAGGGACTTATAACTATCTATCAATTGGCACAATGACATTATTTGTTATAGGAAAAAAATTCTTAGGCCTATTATTGAAGAGATTATTCATATGGATGAATATTTCACTTCTTTCTCTTGTCCACGTATTTTCAGGGAAAGGAACCATGATGCAAATGGATTATCAAAGGATGGCCTCCATTTGGAAAAAATATTTTGACTCATAGTGGAGAAAAAAAATGACCAATTTGAGGTCTACCCATCGCCCTTATGGGGCTAGTTTTGATCCCAGTAGATGCCAGTTTTTATTCCTTAGATATGATATTTTTGACTTTTTCGTCTTGTCAAATGCATTCATGTGCATGTTTCCTTCTACAGTCGAATATAGTTCTCTCACAGGTTTAGTTTTTTTACAGCCTGGGCCATTCCGCTCTAGAAAATATTGTTTTCATAATGTTTTCAGCGGTACATGCACACAAATTTTTCAAGTTTTTGTGTATAAGCTCATATATGGTATCTTCATTTTGTACATACCGATATAATGTTTCCTACTCTACTTTTCTGCCTGCTTTTGGCGATGTATTGATGTAGTGTGGACTCTGGATTCTAAAGGAATTTGTTTTAATATACTCTTATATGTTTTCTAATTTGGTAGTTGTTGTTTATTCCAGAATACACCCTTGAAGTGTATATACAAAACGTAAATTTCATGATTTAACTATGAATGGAATCATGCATATTTTTCTTCAGAAAAAACTTGAATAAAGAGGATATGATTTTGAAAAAATCTATTGAAAATTGTTCACTAAACACATTGTAATTTATATTGTGTGAATTAAAACATGTGTTGTGTTCTTAGAAAATTATACAATATTCCTATGCATGCAATAATCAATATGGAACCCACTATCTCATAATAATAATAATAATAATAATAAGGTCACAATGAAGCCAAACACCAAATTGGTGTATGAAACCCCCTTATTTGTGGAACAAGGGACCTAGGCTCCATGCAAATATTTGACTACTAAAGTATACTTAGAAAGGTGTACATACTCACCAATTTTGATTTGAGTCTATTCTAAACATCTTCTGTGTAGTATTTTAAGCATGTTTAAGGATTATTTTTACCTAAAATCCAAATAAAATTTGTTGAAATTGCAAATTTAAGTTTCTACATATTGCAAATGTTTTTTAAGATGTTAAATCCTTTTACACATTCAAAGAACAATTTAAAGAATAAAAAAATTAGATTTTTACCAACAATTATATAACAAAATTCCAATCATATTAATAAAAAAGTGCAAAATTTAAAAAGTTAAACCCTATGTAAATTACCTTTAATAAAATAAAATATATTAATATATATATATATATATGGTATTTTCATTTGATTATATATATATAATTATTGGACACCTAATCCTCTATGGGTAGGTGTGGAAGGCGAACAGTCAAAGAGGAGTCCAAGTGACCTTGGAATGTGGAATCCAAGAGTCACGCCAATGTAATATAAATACACATCTATGATTAATAAAATATAACTCACGCTTATCTTATTTCCTTGTGTGTTTACCATGCATCGTTTAACATGGTATCAGAGCGGGTACCTTCCTAACCTGCTCAATCTTGTGTGAGCCTTTAGTTTTATGGCATTTGTGTGCATTTTAGCTCTGCCATCTATTATTTTGTTGTCATTCTCAGTTGGGCATGCAAGATGCTCCTCCTCACTGTGCACCTAGCCTAACACTTTGAAATTTTCTTGAAAATCTTGACACCCCTCATAACTGTATTTTTAGTATGTTATTCCTTTGCATGCGCTACTTTGTCTTGTCAAAGCTCCAAGTGTCATTTCCTTAGCTCTAAATTTAGCTTTGAAAATGCAACGCCTCTCCTGACTAAAAATGTTCTGGTCCTTCGCCTATTACTTCTGAATTTGTCTGCAACCAAGCTTAACTTCAGCCTATCATCATAAACTTTCTTTGCCGAGCTTGTATGCATTAACTACTTACCACAATTCTCTCTAGCTGCATCTTAAACCTTCAACCATAAGGCTTGTATCCACTGTCACTTTGCCCTTTTTCAGTATGTCGTAATAAATACTCTTTCCCTATTTTCTCCTTGTTCGTATAAATAATTCTCTACTCTCTGCATTGAACAATTCAGAAGTGTTGGTTGATAGAGCTTGAATTCCAGTGACTTCCATCACAAATATTGTTCTTGAAAAACATATTGTGCCTTATTGAGCCCACAACACTCCACTCTCTGTCTTCCTTGCCAATTCAAAGGCATCAAGCCTGTGTTCCCTCGTCCCCCTTAGAGCAAGTGGTGAATTGATTTGAGCCAAGATCTGAATTGAATGGTACTGTTATTCACTGGTATCGAATTAGTCCCTTGACACCCTCGACACTTGGCATATTGCAATGTCTCTGTGCACATATTTTATGTGGAAATACAAGGCTACATCCAATGCAGTATTGGTCCAAGGTAAGGAAGTTCATTTGACAAGGAGTTTATGAAGTTCGAATGATTTGAAATAAGAGAAAAACCAGGACCACCCTGACGATTCCAGAAACAACAAATGTGCATGTAAAAAGAAGATTCGACATTTCTCTGCTATCTCCTTTGATGTTGAAGGGGCTTCCGTCAATGGGATGCTTCAAAAATATATCAAAAAGGCCCCATATACTTGAAATGTTTTATTTATAGCTGGTTTTTCAGATTTATTGTTACAGGAATTTATTGTTGGACCCACTGCCAGGATCTCACCAGTGTTGGTAAGAGTCAGTTATGGTGTACCAATGAAGACCTAATCGATCTTGCTAGTTTTGAATGAACTCTACCATAATTCAATATGTAGAAAGCAAAAAAAAAAATGTTTATGCAATTGACGCGTTGAAGAAATTTTTGTAGGTGGAAGAACCACATTTTATTGAATTTGCTGTGATCTCTCTCTTGTTTCATTGTCTTGCTAGGGTCATTTCCCAGGTGCTAAAAATCCAACTATGGGTGCTCTATAAAATAATTACTCTCTAAAATTTGGTTTTTTTCCTTCACCTATAGGGGTTCTTTTGAGTATAGTTGCTGAAAAAAAAAAAAAGGCCTATTGACATCATTATGTGTTGACATCTTTTTTGATAGATTAAAATTTGTAAGAGGACTATTTTATACAACAATTATGGAATATTTTCATTAATTTTGGATGGAGTACAAATATTGAGGGAGCTGTTAATACATTTTATAGAAAAGAGACCAGATACTTCAATCCAAAGTTTTCTTCTTGATCAAATCCAATGGTAGATTGAAGCATAAGAACTTGTAACAAAAATTTCAAGGGTTGTGCTCATCCTTTGACTCAGACAAACTACCTTGATTTTCCTCCAAGTGTAGTTGTATATGATTTTATTTTTCAAATATTGTGCAAAGACATTTGATTCTCTTTCTCTAAGAATCACATTTTTTATTAGCTACTTTTCTTCTGCATTAACCCTTCATTTACTTAAACTGGAGAAAATGGCCAAATTTCATGAAGCATTAGAGTTAGTGAATATTCTGATACATTCCAATGTTGATGGGATGGTTAAAATCAGAAAAACCTCTCTTTTTGACATTAAGACCTGTTCGCAAAATGCACATGAGAAGATTTAATTTTTGCAGCTTGATTCAAAGCTACAACAAGAAGAATGACAACAGTGGAGTCATCATTATGGACCTATTTCTATTCAAAACATTAAAAGAGACTTCCATAAGAAGCAAGTCAATAGTGTTGTGGTTGATTCGCATTCAGTGCCCAATGAAGCAGCAGAGTTAATGTAGCAGTTCTGTTTGCACTTCCCAAGCCCATCATGAGACCTTGGGAAGAGCTTTTTCATAACAAGCACAGAAAAGGTCTTGGATATGACAAGGATTTGCCCTTTCATATTCCGGACTACTCCAAGCCCATAAAATTTCATAGTGTCGAATTTATTCATGGTAGCTCACCTTCAGTTGTTCCAGATTCCGCTCCTCTTCCATAGCAGCAACAACATATTGTAAAATTCCAACACTGTGATTGAGTTGGCCATATGAAATATCATTGTTTCGATCTTCACCCATGCAAGGACTATGGTTGGCACACCCATTCTTCACACGGATGCTTCAGAAACAAGCCTCCTACAAGAAAAAATATTCATCTTGGATGGATAGCTTCTTGGAAATGGGCATCAACAACCAAGAAGATGTTTAAGTCATATGTCAGAACTTGTTCTAGAAAATTGAACAATATTGCAGTTGAGTTTTCGCCATCATCTCACCTTGTACCTAACACTGGGGGAAATGGTGGTCATATAAAAGCTTCAATGACACATAGTGTGAGTCTGAGCCACAATCTGTCATTCCAGATTCAGAGTTGTAGCCAGAGACATGGATGCCCATGATCATGCCATTGGTTGGTGGTCGGCCTTAAACCATCTATGCGAGGTTGATTTTCTTCTTCTTCAAAGAATTTAGGACACTTCCTCTAGCAGAAGACTTCAGATTCTTGCCAGTTTTGGTAGAGTTCCAAGAAATGCATCAAGAATTCCAGAGTTGGTGGTCATCCTTAAACCATTGCAGGTTGTAGACCTCCCTTATTCCAAGTTGAAGGTATCCATCTTAAAAATATGAGGAGCACTTCCTCTAGTAGAAGACCTCAGCTTCTTGCCAGATTTGGAAGAGTTCCAGAAATTGCACTAAGCATTACAGTGTTGGTGGTCATCCTTAAACCACCTCATTATGCCAACTTTTCAGAGAGTTCATTCAGCCTAAGTGTTTCCATGCATACTTTTCCATTTTTGTATTATAGCTTTCTTCTTGAACTCACACATACCCCTGCGGATTAAGGGGGCCAATGTTGGACACCTAATCCGCTATGGGTAGGTGTGGAAGGCAAAAAATCAAAGAGGAGTCCAAGTGACCTTGAAATGTGGAATCCAAGAGTCACACCCATGTAATATAAATACACATCTATGGTTAATAAAATATAACTCATGCTTATATTATTTCCTTGTGTGTTTACCATGCATTATTTAACAATAATCAAATGAAAATTTCAGCTTATGCATGTTATCTTTAATAAATTAACCTACAAAGTATCATAGTATGGTGTCACAGTGCTAAATAAAACATGTTACTCGCTACTTGTTTTATATATCAATATCAAGTTGCTTGATTAATAATGTGTGAGATATAGTTTTTAGAGTGTGCATAAAATATATATTGTTGCGTTGAAGTCCAAAATGGATGTAGGTGGTATATATCTAATGCTATAAGGATGATTAGATCTTAATGTATGTGCAAGTTACATAATAGTAAACTAGTGAGTACATATAAATTTTTCTGAACTTTAGGTAGGTATGTGTCTTAGGATTCTCTTTTCTTCTATGTTCCTTGTGGCAAGATTGTATTTTTTCCTTCTTAAATAAAATAAAATTGTGTTCATAAGTTCATGAAAGATTTATTGGATTGCCTAAGTTTTATATCCAAATCATAATTTGAAAAATTATATCTATCCATTCATAAGTAACTCTAGTGTGGAATAATTATCTATCCATTCATATTTAACTTTAATGTGGTTAGTCATTTTTCATAATTCATAATGTTACTAGAATGTAGCCAATTTTCAGTCAAACCAGATGTTTTGGTAACGAGGAAATTGTTGTGAAGTTGAGCTAGCTATTACAATGGGCTTTGTTAAAAAAAAAATCCTCCTAACAATATTTCAAATTTTAAAGTTGAAATCCACATGCAATTATCATAGTGTCTTTATTCTTTAATCCCATATTTAGAAAATTTACTAGTGAACTCAAGGATTCCATGATTATTAGTGTGCATTTGTTCGAGTTCTCCCTCATTTTATATCTCTCATGATATATTCGTGAAAAGGACACCAAATTTCGAACTTGCGTCATTTCATGACCGTCAAACCAATCATGAATGGATACTATGGACAAAAAGATAAGTGCATAGATGCATTTTTCCATTCTGACTTGTATCCTCAAGGCTCCCTTATTACTTTTTTTTTAGAAGAAAAATGAACATTTTCGTTCATATATAATATAAAAGAGTGTACATATTACATAGATCATTCTTTGTTCAGATCATATTGTCCCGTGAAAAAACATTTAAATCGAGATACATATCAAAATATTGCAGCTATATGTGTTGAAATTATAACAGCTTATCCTAGCATGAAGCTAATCCTTCAGATAAATTGGATCAACCATGGATAGTGTAAATGAAACTGATAAAGAGGAATAGAGGACCATAAAAAAACTGATGACAATTCAAACTAAAATATAAAAAGAAAAAAGAGAAGAAACTAGGAAACAAGTATACTCCCAGAACTAGTCTTGGATTCATGATTGTAAGAGACATAGTGAATGACCCCAAGAGCTGATACAAATCCGCTTTTATAAATTATATCCACGATAAGGTTATGATCCATGTAAATGTGATTGAAGGATATGTGTTGAAAGGTTCACTCCAAAATGGGAATGCGCTTCATCCAATTTGACAACAACAGAGGGTGGAATCGGGAGAGCCCCTTGACCCATTCTATGGAGCCTTTAGAATCTTCGAAAACCTGTAGATCGTTGATGTTGAGCCACTTTGCAGTGAATATTACGCCACATAATCCAATGAATTTTTCCCTATTATTAGTACCGCTGCCTCCCTCCCACCAGAAATGGAAATAGCAGCCAGAATTGGTGACTATGAGAACGCCATATCCTCATTGACTATTAGAACAAGCACCATTGAAAAAACTAACTAGAATATTTTGTCACGCAACTTGTCTCTTAATCTTCCTAGGTTTCTGAACATGTTTTCTGGGACCTATTTATGAGAAATAGGACATAATCCTGAACACCATAGTCCTTACATCTACCCTTATGATTCATACAGTGCCAAATTCCCAGATGATATAAAAGGGTAAGGTACAAAAAACATAGTGATTCTCAAGCTAGAGTTTGAGACATGACTCCAGTAATTCATTATTCCAATCCTCCTCAATTTGTAAGGTATGTAAGACAGAGTTCCATACTTCAGCAAAAATTGGGCACCTCAAAAAATGGTGTGTCACATCCTCTGAATGTTGCATACAAAGATCAAAAATACTGGGACTAATAAAGCCTCTCCGAGAGAGGTTCTCCCAAGTGAGGATTTTATTAGGCAAGGCCAACCCATCGACACATTTAAGTTTTAGTGGAAACTCACATTTCCAAGTCTTTTGTAGCCAAATATAATCCTCCACTGAAGTACTAAGTTTGGAAATGTGCTTTTATAATTGGCTTACAATGATCTGACTCTTATTCATATGTCAAACCCATCTCATCATATCCATCTCATATGTAATAAAAATTCCTGCGGCCTTAACCTACCTAATATATTGTTCCCACTCTATAACGAGACTGTTAGGTCCCTATATTACTAGTGTAGTCCCTTATTGTTGTTAGTGTAGCCCCCTTATTGTCATTTTTGTACCCATGTAACCCCCATATTGTTATTATTGTGCCCTTACATTATTATTGTTAGGTCGGCTAGGATTATATTGCGACCCCATGGACTCCTATATATAGAAAGGAGGTTTTTTCATTTGTATCATCCAATAATTATTCATTTACGTAATGTAAAGGAGGTTTCCCCATTGAAGTGGCTTATTTCGAAGGCGTTGATCTCTCTTCTATTTTTGGAGTTTTTTTCATAACATTTGGTATCATAGATTTGGATTCTAGGGTTTCGCTACTCCAAACATGTCATCATGGAATTTTTGCTATAAATTTTTTTCTACGAAGATTAATAAGTTTAAATTTTTATCACAAGAAGCCAAAATCCTAAGGAAATTCGTGTAAAAATTTCAGATCTTGGTTCGCAATATTTTCGGAGATATGATATGTGGAAGTTAGGGTTTTTGCAATCTCCTGAATTTCATATAAAAGAGGTGACCTTGGGAAAATCATCATAACTCTCTCTCTGAGCATCAGATTGGAATTCTGTAAAAATTGGTCGAAATTACACGGACTTTAGTTTCCTAAGTATCAATTTCAAAGCCGAAGGAGGAAATAATGACATGTTGCACACCGTATAGGTTCTCTCTACTAAACCAGTCCATAATTAGGTCATTGTGGGAGATTGGGCATAAATTTGGCTTGAAGCATCCAAATTAGGTTAAACCCATGGGATTAGAAAGAAGATTCATAGGGCTACTACATAACCTAATTTCAGATATTGAAGATCTGAAATCACAGAGATAATTTAGTTTCAATATCGAGCTCCTCAAAATCAAGAAAAAGGTGTGTATTGTTTTTCAAATTGCATAAGTCTTGTTTGAAAAATCATTTTGAAGTGATTCCAAGGGAATATTGAAGCATAGATATCAATATTTGGTCCTAAAATGCCCCCTAAAAAGAATTCAACACCCATTAATCCCTTATAATACTCTACTATGACTCATGAAGATGAAGAAGTGCAACATGATATATCAAAATTACAAGAGCAAGTGCACCAAATTTCGCTCTAGCAAAGAGCAACAAAAAATGAAATGGAAGTTTTGAAGAAAGGTGTGGAAGCTAAGATGGATGGTTTGAAGAATGGCATGGAAGACATGGAAGCTAAGATCGATAGTATAGAAGAAAAAATGAAAGACAACATGGAAGACATGAAGAATGATCTAAAAGCAAACATGGAAGGTTTGACAAAGTTGATACAAGAAATGATTCCTAATGGCGAAAAGATAGTAGAGGAAACTCATGATGAGAACAAAATAAATGTTAATCGTGATTTCATAAAATCTAATGTTGGATTGAAGACCCACCATATTCCAAGGATCAATATGAGGAAGTTTGATGGCAAGGATAACGTAACATGGGTACTACATATGGAGAAATATTTTGATCTCAATAATGTGCAAAACACACAAAAGGTATGCATTAAAAATTTATATTTAGAACAAAATACATTTGTATGGTATCGATGGCTTTTCTCTTGTAAAAAAATTGTCACTTGGTCAATTTTTACGGAGGAAATGATAACACAATATGGGGATAAAAAGAGAAACACCTTCTTTAGCCAATTGATAAATCTCAAAAAAAGGTTCAGTGGTGGAGCACATTGAGGACTTCCAAAAATTTAATATTAGGGTAAATGATATTCTAGAGGAACATGCGATTGATGTCTTCATAGGGACTATAAAGGATAACATCCAACATGAGGTTCGCCTTTGGGAACCTGATTCATTGGAGAAGGCATTCAGGTTGGCAAGAAAAATTGAATGTAAAATTATGGCGACAAGGAAGCCTACCACTCACATCTAAAAATATGGAAGTGTTGCTACTCCTAGACTTCCACAACCTACAAGGTTGACACCACAACAATTGGAAGAGAAACAATTATATGAAAAAACCTCCAAATGTTTCTTTGGAGTAGAAGAGGTGGAATATCTGGGTCATATTGTATCTCACGAGGGTGTTAAGGTAGACCCTAACAAAATTAAATCCATTAGGGAATGGAAACTCCCCACAACCATAAAGAAATTGTGAGGATTTCTCAGGTTAACAGGGTATTATCGCAAGTTTTAAGAATTATGGGAGAATAGTAGCACCTCTGATAACATTATTGAAGAAAGATGCATTTTCATGGACTCCTGAAGAAATTAAGGCCTTTGAGCATATTAAAGAGGAAAAGTACCTAGCACCGGTCTTAGCTATGCCAGACTTCACAAAAACCTTTATTGTGGAATGTGATGCCTCAGAAATGGAATTGGTGTGGTTTTAGTGCAATAAGGAAGACCCATTTCTTTTGAAAGTCATCCAATCAAAGGAAAGTATTTACAAAAAGATATTTATGAGAAGGAGATGTTGGAAATACTACATTCACTAAAGAAATGACGACCTTACCTAATGGTAAGACACTTGAAAGTAAAAACTGATCATGCTAGTCTTAAACACTTTTTGGAACAAAGACTGTCTTCAAAAGAGAAACAAAAATGGGTCACAAAGATGTTGGGGTATGACTTTGAAATCATCTACAAAAAAGGGAAGCTAAATGTTGTTCCAGATGCACTCTCAAGAAAGGATGAAGAGGTGGAAGAATTGCTTTGTGCTATTTCTATTATCCAACCAGATTGGATAACTGAAGCAAGGGATAAATGGAAGAAGGGCGAAGAAGTTTGGACACTCATTTAAAGTTGCAGCAAGATCCTAATACATTTGATACATTTAGTTTGAAAAATGATTCCTTATGGTACAAATATCGCACATATCTTTGTAATAATTCCTAACTAAAACAAAATATTCTTTTGGAATTGCACACATCTCCCTTGGAGGACACTTAGGATTTTTAAAAACTTACCATAGCGTGAAGAAATATTTTTTTTGGGATGGCCTTAAATCTGGTATTCAAAAGTTTGTGGAAGAATTTTTGGTTTGCCAGCGAAATAAAGTTGAGACAATTAAGACCTCGTCTCTTCTAAAGCATTTATCCATTCCAAGTCAACGTTGGGAGGAGATTTCAATGGATTTTATCACAGGTTTACCTAAGTCCGAAGGAAAGAGTGTCATCATGGTGGTAGTTGATAGACTTACCAAGTATGCACACTTTTTTGCATTATCTCATCCATTTAAAGCAAGCACAATTTCTATTGCATTTATGGAAACAATTCAAAAGCTACATGGAAACCCAAATATTATTGTAAGTGACAAAGATACCATTTTTACAAGAAAATTTTTGGACAGAATTATTTTCTTGTTTGGGTACTCAACTAGCTCATAGCTCATCTTATCATCATCAATCTGATGGGAAAACTTAGATGGTGAACAGATGTTTGGAAGGTTATCTTCGTTGTTTTGTATCTGATAAACAAACACAATGGGTCAAGTGGTTACCTCTGGCTGAACGGTGGTATAACACTTCCTTCCATACTGCAGCAAAAATAACCCTATTTATGGCACTTCAAAAATGACCCCATTTATGGAACTTTATGGATATCATCCACCGTCCATCACATCATCTTTAAGAGAAAATTATAAGGTGCAAGCAGTAGAAGATCACATCGAGCATCAACAACAATTTCTCCAACTCTTAAAGGATAACCTAAATTTGGCACAAGTTCGAATGAAACAACAGGCAAATCAACATCATAGCGAGAGAATTTTTGATGTAGGAGACTGGGTATTTTTATGGCTACAACCATACAAACAAATGTCCCTCAAGCAAGCTAAGAAGGATAATAAATTATCGCCAAAGTACTATGGCCCTGTTGTATTGTACAACAACCCTCCCTTTTTCAAAATTTTAGAATAAAATTCATTTAGAAATAGGGTCCCTTTTTCTTTTAATATAGGAATAAAAGACTTAGAAATAAAGATTCATTGTTTGAAAAACACATTGCATATATTTATGACCAAGTGTGTACAAACAAAATACAACATTCAAAACTTCCGATCCGATCAAATATAAAAGACTTTATCATATAAAACAAGTCAATTATAAAAAGTCCCATGAATAGTAATCGCAATCGGAAATCGGAGAAATATTTAAAGAAAAGTTTTACATACATGCTCAAAACTCCGATGCGATTAGTTCAATCGCAAATCGCCAATCGCAAAGGATTTAAAGTTACACATTTTGTTTACATATTTTTTGATGCGATGCGATCAATCGCAATCGCATAATCGGAGCACTTTTTAAATTCTTTGTAGTCAAATTGAGAAATTCCCGATGCGATGCGCTTTATTATAAGAACTCATTACAAAGGAAAAGTAAATGTTTTAAATTAAAAATCCCTATGTGATGGACCCCACCATATCGCAATCGGAAATAGGAGATGGTCCTTGATAATTTTTTTCGATTGAAACTCCCCGATGCGGTATACTGCCATCACAATCGAAAATCGGAGAAGTTTGTAATCAAAATCGGCAATCGGAGAAATATTTATTGTGATATCCATGTACCATTTGAATACTTCCGATGCGATTGATATTCAACACACTATACACTTGTCACATCGGAAGAATTCAAAAATAGGTAAATTTATATTATTTCACAAGCGCCAAATCTCCAATAGTACGTTCAACATTGAATAGAAAATCAAAACAAATATTGGCTTATGATTCTACGTGAGTGTGACCCAAGGAAAACATTTAATTGTTATACGGAATCAATAAATAATGAATCGTGAGTTCATAATTTTTATAATTGTTCTTTTCACTTGCTTGTTTATCACGACTAATAGTTTATTGCCTTGCAGAATCAAATAACACTAAACCCTTTCATTCGCAGACCAAGGGAAACAATACCAGATACTGAAATGTCGAAAAGAACAAGAAAAATGAAGGCTCTTGTTGCCACAAATTTTGTTGAAATTCCTACAGTCTCAAAGGAAAAGCCAGCAAAGCTGAAGCTGGTTACGAATACATCATGTCAAGGGCTTGGAAAAATGACATGGGAAGGAGTTTATAATTTGATTGAGAGTGAAAACCCTAAAGTCACAATAGCAAAGGTATCAGTTCTGGATGAAGATGACTCAGATTCCGACTCTGAGATTACTATCAAAACACTAGCAAACTCATTCCTACATCGAATTGCAGCCAGAGCAAACATCATTCATTATTATGATGTGATTCGGTGGGTCATCGATAATGTAGAAATAAAGAATAGAATGTTTAATGTGGCTTCTGGAGCATCTTTTGGATCATTTAAAGCAGAAGACATTAAGGCAATGTATCATCTCCCTGATCCGCAGAAGGTTTATAACAAAGAATTTGTCAAAGAGTTTGCTGACAGTAATAAGGTTCAATCTGAACATATCAAAGAATGGAGAAAAAATGAGTCATCCGGTATGTATTCAGTATATTTTCTCTTACCCCCATACTGTTATGCGGCTGCCATGATGTGTAGATTATTTGGTAATAACAATTCTGCTAGGTTTTCTATACAAATGGTTCCTTTAATCCTTGCTGCTGTCAATTCCGAAATTATGGATTGGGCTGTCATTCTTTCTGATAGGATAGCTAATAGGATACTCGAATATAGACAAGATAGAAACGCTGGAAATGCCACTCCTTTTTTTCTGTGCTTATATTCTAGACGCCCTTTGTTTCAAATCTGAGTTTCCCTTGTTAGGATGGAAATGGACTTCTAAAGATCCTACTCTGATTCATATATATCTTAAAATCCTTTGGAAAGTTCATTTCAAATATCATGTTTATAGAATATGTCATGGTTTCCTTATCCCAGTCTTTCAAACCATTTTCAATCGCTTCCCTCCTAGATTCTCCGACAAAGCTAAAACTAACTTATCCTCAATAGGAGATTGGTTTGGAGAAGAAAAATTCACGTATGTCAGGATTTTCAGGAGTATTGTGGAACCCCATGTTATCCCTCTTTTTGTACCAAATAAACTTCTAGCCTAGGAAATATCCTATCAATTGACAGTTGAAGGAATGTCCAGATCTCTGAGGAACAATAAGAAAAGAATGTGGCCTTATTTTCCATTCAATTGTGGACATTTTACTTTGAATGACTTCAAACATGCAGAAAAGGAAGTCATCAAAATAAAATACTTAAAATTCGCAACAATCCCAGGGAGACAGTATGATCCACAAAAGATAGCTTTTAATGTTACTTCTTCAGTTTCGATTGCTCGATTCGAGCATGAACCGGATGAATTTGATGATTTGTTTGTTTCATTAGATACTTTTCTCAAGTTTATAATTTGGCCAAATCCAAATTCCAGAAAGAAGAGATGAATAAATTTATGTTATTCAGAAGACAAAGATTGTTGAAATTTCCTCTAGATCAATTAAGAGTTCCTATGCAAGAGTCAGAAACATAGGATGCATCTGTCAAAACAACAGGAGAAACATCTACCAGTAAGGTCACTACACAATCAACTACTGACCAGCCCATTGTACAGATACAAAAGGAAGTAATATCAAATGATCTTGTTGTACATACTGAAAAGGTGAGCACTGATGGCAAACCTAATGTTCAAAAAGAGAATACTAATGGCAAACCCGATGTAAATACTGATCAGCAGTCCATAGCTCAAACAGAGAAAGAATGCACAAGTACTGATACTAATGTGCATAGTAAAAAAAAGGATCAGACAGCAAAACTAATGAACAAGAAACAAATACAGAGAAATCAGATACACAACTTGGAGGAAACAAAACTACTGAGAAAATAGTAGACTCTGTTGATCCTAATGTTTCCTCACAATTGTTGAAACAATATAATCAATTTGCTCATCAATTAGGACTGCAGGATGATCCCAAAGAGAAAAAGCCAGAAGATCAGGATGTTGAAATCATTCCCGAACATCCTACAGGACAAATTATATTGAAAATTGAGGAAATTCCTCCTCTGGATATATTCTACAGCCCTAAACATAAGGCTGTTGTGAAAAAATAGAGAAAAAGGAGGAGAATTGATCAAGACACGTTTTCTGCTTCACAGGAGGAATTCATGAACATTGTTTATAAGAATGCTGAAGTGAATCCATCTGAGGATCTCACTAAGCTGTCCCAATATGCAGGAGCATACATTGCTGCAACAATAGATAAAGTTGCAGAAGTTTCTCAATTAATGACCCAGAAAGATCTACATATAGCTTTACTTGAAGAACAAGCTAATGAAAATCAACAGAAGATTGCTCAATTGGAACAGCAATTACAAGATCAAGAGCTCAGATCTAAAGAGCTAGAAGAGCAGCTTGCCACAGAAAAGAAGAAATTTGACGAACAGGCTTTAAGCAAACAACAACAGTTGAATCAAGAAATTTCAAAGCTACAAAATTTGTTGCAAAATGAGAAGAATACGAAGATTGTGCAAGAAAAATAATTTCAAGCAGCTTTAGATAAGTTCAAGGATTTCCCTAAATTAAATGAATTCAAATCGAAGGCTCTTGAAGTCAATAAACTGTTGTCTCAGCAGTTAAATGAATTTTGTACAAAATTAACACAAGCAGAACCATTTTGTGATATCACATCATCCTTGATCCAGGACATAATTACTCTCAGGCAAGAAATTGATGACGCTGATGAAAGGATTTATGAATTTCTTACTTGGCAAGATACAGAAAAAGGAAGAAAAGCTAATCTTCCTAGGATAGAAGAAAGACATAAAGAGATCCTGTTTACAGAGTGGGAACAACAGTTAATGAAAGCCGAGAGAGCTATATCAAGAGCTAGAAGCATGATGGGTAATATAACGCAGTTTATCAATGATAGCTTGTATGCAATTAATCTCATTTCAGATTGTGTTCCAGGCAGTTTACCTAAAGTTAAAGAAACCGATTGCAGATGGGAAGAAGAAATAATGAATAAAAGTCAAAAAATCAACAAGCTTCAAACAATATCTTGGGACAATATGTGGACTTATCTAATTAAGCCACACAATCAACAATTAGCTATTAAATTCCTATCAAATGATGTTGATTGTTTGATTCCAGAATTCTCCGATGCCACATACGCTGGACAGTTACATTCCAAGATGAGTCATCCATCGGAGGTCTAGGAAATGCTGAAAATTTGCCACTTGGCTACATTGAACGAGAAGAAAAAGCAATGAATCAGTTCCACAAAAGATAGCATTTCTATTTTTAAAGTTAATAGATTGTAGCAGTAGTAGTAGGATTATGTTTTCATGTAATGTCATATTTAAACCCCTCTCATGCATTGGAGAAAGGGTCCGGAATTGTAATATTTTTGACTTGGAGATTACATTTCTGTACTCCATTGACTCTTATATTTTATAAAGGATCACATCTGGTGATTTTTGTGGGGAATTATTTTTAAAGAGTTGCATTTCTGTACCTTGGATTTGATTTTGCATTGGAATTACTGGATCAGAGTATCGGATTTCATTTGAAACTTTCAAGATGGATAAGGTATTTTTATCTATTCATTGTTAATTTCTTTTGTTATATGATATTCTCTTTTAAATTTGCTATCATTTATATATATTTCATTTTCACAATATTTCTTTATATATCATTTTTTATTATATTAGAAATATTCACCTTTCATAAGTGTATGTAAATGATATACAATGATGAATACAATATGCTAATATAACTCTATTTAAATTCTTAAACAGAGTTATCTTTATTTGTCGCTGCACATTTCAATTAAACTTTAATACATTTTTATGGTTATTGTTAAATTGGAATAATTTTAAGTTGTATTCACATATGATACCTGGGTTAGTCTTAGAATTTCCTTATCAGTACTTAAACTAGATTAGATAGTTTCATTTCAGTCGTTTAGTCCCATTTTTCATCCATCCAAATCAACCCATTACCAACCCATTAGTCATAATGAAATTGTTCCTTTCAATCCAGTCAGAGCCACCATACCAAATGGATAAGGAGTTGTCCTAAGGTCCTGACCGGGTGGTCTTCCCCAATGTTTGAAGCAGAGATTTTCTAGGCTTCAACAGGCCCTTACAAGGTGTTGCAAAATATTGGTACTATGGCATATAAATTGGAGCTTCATGCTACTTCTCGAGTCCATCCAGTTTTCCATGTTTCAAGATTAAAGAAGGTTATAGGTGACAAAATTCCAGTTCAAAAAATATTTCCAGAACTTGACGAGGAAGGAAAAATCATATTGGAACCTGAAGCAGACATGGAAATAAGAACTCGACAGCTACGAAATCGATCAATCTCAGAATATCTCATCAACTGGAAGAACTTACCCACTGAAGATTCAACATGGGAGGATGAGAATTTTATACAGAAGCATCCAGAGATGCTCAAGTGTTAAGGAAAACATTTTTTTTAAGGGGAGGGGCATGTTAGGTCCCTATATTACTAGTGTAGTCCCTTATTGTTGTAAGTGTAGCCCCTTTATTGTCATTGTTGTACCCCTTTAACCCCAATATTTTTATTATTGTGCCCTTACATTATTATTTTTAGGTCGGCTAGGATTATATTGTGACCCCATGGACTCCTATATATAGAAAGGAGGTTTTGTCATTTGTATCGTCCAATAATTGTTCATTTATGTAAAGTAAAGGAGGTTGCCCCCTTGAAGTGGCTTATTTATAAGGATTTAATCTCTCTTTTCTTCCATTTTTGGAGTTGGTTTCATAACACAAACAACCAGATAGATCAATGTATTCTTCCCTAATCCAAGACTGCAAATTAGAAGAAAGTGCCCAAAAGGAGACACTATGTGAGAAAATAAATATACCTCTTCCGTGCAGATGTTGTAGGAGAGGAAAAAATAAAGTATGCACTCCCTGAATACCCCTGATAGCATCCAAGACAATGTTAGTCCTATTGTCATTTCCAACCTCCCAACAGAGGCCCCAAAATAAACAGTATTTGTTCCTCATCATACTATGCCAAATGTAAGAGGAGGAATTTGAATATATCGCACCTTCTTTGATCGAGATGTCATAATCCTTATAGTCCAAATATTTACCTTTGATGATCTGTGACCATATTCCCTTGCCAGATATACCTCTCCATAAACTCTTGTAAATGAGAGCTCGATTAAAAGAGATCGTGTCCAAAACCCCCTAGCCCCCTCATCAACAACTTTGGCAATTAGGGGCAGGCAAACGAGATGGATTTTCCTAGAAGGATCATTGTTGTTTCATAGGAATCTGGCCAAAATAACATCTATATTGTGAATTTTTTCCATCGTTAACATATATAAGTGCATCCAATAGACTGATAGGGACTGAAAGACATATCTGATCAAAATAAGTCTACCTCCTATAGAAAGCCAACCTGAAATACCAATGTGCCAATTTGTGGTCAATTTTTTGAATAATCCAACTCTAGCCCACATTCAGATAATTGTTCAGCTTAATGTTGAAACACAAGTATATAAATCCTAAATCCAAAGACAAAGCAAAGATCCCGAAAAGTCCACATATATGTGTAGTCACTTCATCTTCCAAGTGATAAAAAATTAGTTCAGATTTGCTCATGTTCATGATGAGACCAAAAGAAAAACTGAAAGATGTGAGATGTGATGAAAATGATTCCATTCGGAAATATATGACGCACCACCAAATAGGAGATCGTTGACAAACATCGGTGAGAGATGTTTATTTGTCAACTCATCTTGATGCCCTCAATCAATCCTTTGGTTATGTAACGAACTATATTCCTAGTAAGAGTTTCCATGACGAGAAGAGAGAGAATGAGAGACAGTGCACATCCCTGTTGAAGTCCTATGTAATATTTGAAAAAAAAAATTGGGAATCCATTAATTATAACAACAAAATTGGCAGAATTCACACATGCCATAATCCAGTTGCCATTTTTTAGATTGAGACTGATTTTATGGAGGACCAGTCTCAAGAATTACCAGTATACACTGTCAAATGCCTTATTTAAATCAATATTCATACGGCAGGGCTTTGAACCTCTTCACCTTAATGAAATGGAGGCATTCTTACACAATGGCCACTGTGTCCTGTATCTATCTCCGCTCTAAAAACCTAAATTGCTCCAGAGAAATGCAGTCTGTCAAATAGATTTTAAGTCTAACATCAATAATTTTAGAGATTGATTTGTATACAAATTCGTAGACGAAGATGGGGCTAAAATATTGAAATGAAACAAGATGTTTTTTTAGGAATTAACACAATGAAAGTTGCATTAATGGCTCCCTAGATGTATCCCTTAACCCTGGATTCTTCCGCCACAGCCAGAAGATCTGAGGACATAAGCTAAAAGAAATGTAAATACAAATTGACCCCCCACCCTTTAGGGCTAGGGCTCTTTTCCCTAGCATATACAAGGAGAAGACTATAAATTTCCTCGGGTGTGACTGTTCTGCCCAAAACATCGTTCTCACTCTCATGAACCATCAGAGGAAAATGATCGATGAAGTCCATTTGTGGGAAAAACAAGAGGTATTTCGCAAAGAAAATACATTTGAAATATTGGTATGCAGCCTTTTCAATGTCCGACTCATAAGTGCATATTGTTTCCCCCTCATCACGAATATTCCAAATGTCATTTTCTTTCCTCCTCGTAGAGGAAAATCTGTTAAAAAAATTGGAATTCTTGTCTCCAGCCGCAACCCACGTTATCTGGTTTTAAAGAAGCCAAGCCTCTTCCTATTCTTTTTAAAATTATCTCTTCTTGGTTTCCAGATCTAGAAGATGTTGTTTACGGACTTCTGAGGAAAATAATGGATCGTTCGGGTTGAAGAGATCACTCAAAGTGGCTTCAATGGAGTCCAAGGTTTGAGTTTTAACTATTTTCTGAGCCTTAACCCACATTTGAACCTCCCTCTTCAAAAATTTAATTTTGTTGCATATATTATCCAATGCACTCGGCTGAATATAATGTTCCCTCAAAACCTGATGAATAATATCAACAACTCATGGACCAACAATGATTTATTGAATTTAAAAGGAAGAGCCATATGACTAGATTCCCCAACCCAAGAGAGTAGAATCGGGAGATGATCTAAGGCGAAAGAAGGGATAACTGAGGAGTTAAGGTCCACCAGACCCACAACAAGTTGATATTTCACCAAAAATTTATCCAGTCGCTTAGAAATGCTTCCAATCCCTGTCTGATCATTGTTTTGGGTAGGAACAAGCTTATGTGAGGTAATATCACGAAGAGACGGAGAATAAAAAAGAGATGTAAAATGTGACTCCAGGATGTCAGACTTGGCCTTATTACCCAAATTCTATTTACAATCAAGGGTTAAATTAAGGTCCCCAGCCATGATGAGTGAAGACAGGTCCAACAACCCAAGATCAGAGACTCGATACTAGAAAGATTGCATGCCTTTGTAAGGAGGATACATATTAATGATACAGAGACGAGAGGTAGAGCCTCATGATTGACCAGATAAGAGAATACCCGTAGGAGTAAAAAAATACCAAAAATTTGAGGCTAGAAGACTTTAAGGCCACCACTAATCCTATAGAGAGACCACATGAACTAGTATCACTGACGAGCCACCCTTGGTATATAGTAAGAAAAATTTACCAAGATATCTCCTTGGAGATCATAGTTTCCTGAAGAATAACAACATTCAGATGATGTCTCAGTATGAGTCCTCTCAGAGAGAAACATTTCTTCTCAGCCCCCAACCCCCTAATGTTAAAATACATGATGATCATGAGGAAACTAAGTTATCGAGCTTGTATTCTCTAAGGACCTGAGTATCGAGAGAGTTGGAAGCCGATAAATCACCAAGAGAAGGAAAAGGAACACTTTCATCCAATGGAAAAGTCGAGTTCAAGTAGGATGAATTTATTTTGTATTTGGTAGATTTATTTTTCCAAGGATGAGAGGATTTATCGACAATAGATGCAGAAGGGGTAGGGCCTTTCCCAGGCACCTCCCTCGGATGTAAAAATTACTTCTTAATGAATAGGGGGTCCATATCAATATAATCAAAGAAGGAAAGGACTTCTAGCTCTCGGTTCTGAGAGATGGGATAGGCTTAGGAAGCATAAATGCACAGGATAACTGAAGAGGGGGAAGCGGGAGGCCTCAAAGGAGAATGAGGAAGGGGAGGGGAAGAGGGAACCAAGTCAATATCTAAAGGAGGAGAAGTTACGAAATGTTCAAGTGAAGGGAAAGAGTCACTTACCAGGGAAACCCTATCAAGGGTAGCTTTAGGGGACAATGCAAGAAAAGAGACATGGTTAGGGGACGAAAAATTACCAAAAATAGGTACAAAATTACAAGGAATTGATTGTGGTAGTTAACTTGTGTCCAGCCTTACACGATCCTCATTTGAAATTGCTTGTGCATGTCTCCAAAAGGTATTAAGTCGACCAGGTGGATGATGACTCAGACAGGTAGCTAAGAGATGTCCCATCGAGTGGCAAGCCAAACATCTATATGGGATCCCCTAGTAATCGATGCTAAAAATATGAGAAAAAGAGTCCTAAGAGAAATCCAACATAGACAAGAGACTGCCTCCAAGGTCGACCTCTATGAGCACCCAAGAAATTTGTTTTTCATTTGATCGATGCTCCCCTCATCCCAATAGTAGAAATTTCCAATTGAATTAACAATATCAATAATCGTCATGCGATTCCATAACTCGAGTGGGAGGCCCAAAAATTTTGCCCAAACAATATTCCGATGAGGAGATTCCTTGTGAGGGTTAAAACCAACCTATCATTTTTGTAACATGAGGAATCCCCTTCCTTTTACCTAGGACAGACCAATGATGAGTTCAAACTAATTTTGTCTCCGGCTTTAAAAAATTTGTCTAATTTTTCGCGTATGTTATTAGTAGTAGTTCAACCATTGTAATTTTGTTCAATTAGTATGAAATGAGAGGTTTTCTAGTGGAGTAGTTGGTAAGATGTTATCTCTTCACTCGATTGAAAATAAAATTTGGTATGTAAAACAGTCAAGCCCTTCTATTGAGGGAAGGCGGTAGGACACAAAAACAAATATATCATGCCTTGCTAATTGGACAAATACCCTTCCTATGCTGTGAGTTAAGACAAGAATGTGTTATAATCAATAGTTTGTTTTTTTTTTTGTAAGCTTAGGTGGTACCTTCTATTTTCTATTAATAAAATCGAGCAAAAGATACAAAACTAGACCTCAACCTGCCTGCAGGAAACTAGGTATTTTGGCCATCGGAGTTCAAAATAAGTCAACCAGAACATAAAAAGTCTTAACCTATACCAAATCTGTCTATACTGGATATCCAAGTCTAGAGACCATATCATATACAAAAGGAAGCAACAGAAGAACCTTAAACAAAAGATGTATCATAAGAGCAATAAAATCTTAATCCTCCTCATATTCAACAGGCACTGGAGCTTTGGCTAAAGCTCCTGGTAGTTCTACTGAAACCTGTTGCATTGCTTTAATTTCCTTCTCCAGTCTTCCAAGCCTCACATACTGATGCAACTGACGTAAATTAATTTCCTGAATATTCCTATTGATATCAGCCAGGGTCGATTCCAACTTTGTTTCTGCTATAGACATAACAGTTTTGTCTAATAGGCATTTAATTAACCAATAGGTTCGAACAGATTTTTGAAACAGAGAAGTTCGTCCCCGAGTGTGCCCAGGGTCCGGAATCTATGTTATCAAGAATCTCAGATTCCCATCCATAAATGCGACCATGAACTGAATTGGGGATGTCATTCATGAAGGTTTGAACCAGTGGCTCAAGGTGTTGTTGAACTAACTTCCTTCCCCTTTTCTGGTGTGTTTCGGGAGAGGGTTGCTTGCCTTTTCCCCCAGCAAACTTTCTGCCTCGTTTAACCATTTAAAAAAAAAAACCTGAAAAATCCGTTAAAACTTCCATCCATACAACAATGTGAGTCAGCATCATAGATAGCATATAGATAGCACCACAAATAACAGCACCATCTCACAGGTCAGTGACCGAAAAGAAGGTAAGAGGTAAACAACCAAAATAGACACAAGAACATCTGAACGAGTCCAGAAAAGGCTGAAAAGAAGGCCGCTGATTAGAAACCCTATCATTTGGAAACTTAACAAAAACAGATCAGAAACTCTACTTCAACTAATACTCTATTAAAAAACAACTAGATTCCTTATTTGAAAGAGGGAAACAAATACATTTTTTTTTTCATGAGAATAAAAGAAATTATATTTCATTAAGGATAAAAGTTAGTTACTATAGTCCCAACATTCAAAATGCAATAAAAATGGCTAGGGGGAGAGAAAACTTATAAAGAAAGAAGCTCAGGGGAATCACACATTGCCACTAACTTACCTGAAACACTAAATTTCTGCCATAAGCTTAAGCCTTTTATTTATATGCTAAATACACTTGCAAAAACCCAAAGAGTTGTATTTCTCTCTTTAACAACGAACTTTAACAACTCTATTCATAATTGTTGGAAGTTATGATCGCCATATTTACAATTAAAAAATTTAATGAGTTTAGTGTTTATTCTTTTTAAATTTATTATTGTGTCAAAAAATCTCTCTTATTCAAAATAATAGAAATGTTGTAATATCATTTTAAACATTTTGATTCTTCACATTACACTAAAAATAAAAATAAACTAATCGTAATTAATAAAAATTCATTTTTTTTTAATCTCGGAAGCATCAAAAGAAATGAAATCATACTTCAACAACATAGAAAAATCTCCTTTACAACACAACTCATAACTGTACGACGTTATGGCTGCTCGATGTGCAACTGAAAGTCAATGAGTTGAGCTTTCATTCTTTTAAGTTTATTATTTTAATATAAGATCACTAGTTTTATTACTTTAATTTAAGGGAAGGTTACTGTTCAATTTATTTTTCTGGGAGCCAAAAGCATGACAGAAATTCATTAAACTATTTCTTGTATACATCGATTGCTCGCTAAATTCCAAGGAATAGGCATCAAGTAATTGGACTCTTGAAAGTACTTAGATCGAACCATTCCAAAACCCTCATTAAATTATTTTCATGAATATATCACAACTTAGAACATTACCGTTTGCAACGCAAACAGTCAAGAAAAATTATGTAAAGTGCAAAGAAATGAAGCCTCAGGTTCTAAATTCATAGCAATGCTGAGATCCATGTTATCTTTATCATCCATATAGTACTAACAAATCTCCATAACGAAAAGAAATGAGAAGTTATCTTTATTCTTGTTATCTTTATTGTCCAGATATTGGAATCAGTAAACAAAAGAGAGATATAACAGAGGGAGAAAATATTCGTATTCTCTGCGTAAGGAGCATATCTTATGCATTGAAACTTGGGACAAAAATCTCAACAAGAATGATACCCTAATGTTATTAACTCCCGGACTCCACTCCATTGTTTATCCTGGGCTCTTCCGACTTCTCACCGTTTTCAATTTGAGCACACCGTAGCATCCGGTTTCAAAGCCGTATGCCAACGCAGTGTGAGCTCAATTGTGAAACAATAGATATAGAATTAGGGCCTCCCATGTTTTCCATGTTTTCCCTCTCAATTCTATGGAATTTTAGAAAATATAAACCCTTGCAATTGATATTTTCATTCTTAAGATTCAAAATGTATCTAGGAGATCTTTGAATTGGTTTAAACTCTAAGCTAATTATGTATTTAATGGCATATTTACGCCGATAGGCGTAGTCCCCTATCGGAAATCGCTTCTTTTATGATTATGCTAATTAATTTTTTTATCTGATGGTCTAGATTGAAAGATGGCGGTATATTCTCATCGTCACCACTCAATCAATGAATGAAATTAAAAGCGATAACCTCCTTGCATGTCTAAATCAAGTGTTTAAACCCTACTTAAATTAATTTTTTACCAAATGATCATTAAAAATTTACTGTTCCTCTTATTTATCTCCACTTATGAGAGTATGAGGGATTAGAGTGAAATAAGGACACGTTTCGGGCGAGAAAGTTCTATTGTCGAAGCTGCATTGCATGTGGTTAGCTTAACGTTTCATGTTTAATCATGGGATTTGTATGGAGGTGGCCATCTCTGCAAAAAAAAAGAAATATTGATGTCCATCCATCTTCAAATGGGAGCAGCGTGCCACGCGCAACGAATTCTTTAATGGCCATTATCTTCACTCGATGCCACGCGCAACGAAATCTGCAGAGCTATCGCACAAGCGGGAACCGTTACGGGAAGGTGAACCAGAGCGCCGCCCAAACGTTTCAACAGAATGGTTCCACGGAGTTGTTCCACCTATCTGCTATGATGGTTGGCATCGTAACAAGGGTATTATATTTTGGTATGCATTACATACCCAAAATATTCCATTGAATGGAATGGTAGGTCTCGATAGGGGATTTTATTCATTAGTTTTCCAGTTAGGCCACTGCAAGATAGGTCGCAGATTTTCCTGTTGCCTCACTCCTGTAGATGTCGTTGCACCTGGGTCGATCTTCTTCGCTATATCTGCAGCTCTCAATAGCAACAAGTCTGTTGTGAATATGCCTCTCATAGATCTATACATGGACTCGTTAATGACTTGTGCAGTGGAGGCTATGAAAATTCAAATGGAACAAGACTCAGTGGATCTTTAATCTTACCAGGACTATTTGAGGTACTAATAATAATTTATTTTATTTTCGTGTGTGTTTTTATGTTAAATTTTTTGTGTTATTTGTACTTTTACTCTTATGTTTTTCTAACCAATTAATTTCAATGTTAGATTAAAAAACAGCGGAAGATGAAACAGCAATAATCCATATTTAAGCACCGAAAAAAAATATTCCAACTTATTTAAGCTATAACGCATTTGACAAGAGGGTTATAACGGTACAGGGCTAAGCCCAAAACGGTGTTAAAGGTGTAAAACTTCCGGCATTTTATGCCAGTTAGGGCACTAACGGCACACAATAGTTACGTGCAGATTGTTAGCACGAAGGCGTGAAGCAATAAGAGCCGCGTTACTAAACAAAAAGGACAAAAGTCAAAAGATTTTTTTTCTTTGGTCGAAGTCAAATTCAATTAATTTTTTGTTGGCTTATACGGCTCAAAGGATATTCAACACCTTGATTTGATGATTTTTAAAAAATAACCAAGTATTGGAATTATAAAGGAGTATTAAAAGGTGTTATTCAAAAGGTGCTTTTGAAATTTTTTTTAATATACTCTTTATAAAAGGTTTTTTAATTATTTTATATATATAAAGCTTTTTTGATATATAGAAAAAAATAATTAAAGGTCCTTTTTTTGGAAGAGTAGCTTTGCCATGCATATAAAAAAGAAATTTAGAATTTTATAAGATAAGTTAGTTATTTTTAAGAAAGATGACAAGAAGTGGTTTCTAATCACAGAAAGAAAATCTAGTTTCTTTTTTCTTTGAAAATTAATTTCACAAATAGTCAACCCTCTTCCAGCATTAATTAGATATTAAATTAATTTTAATATCTGCAAATATTACCTATATATATATATATATATATATATATATATATTTTAAATTATTTAGTGATCTCTGTGATGCTTTAAGATTCATTTAATAGCTCCCTTTTTATTTTGGAAAGTATATTATACCTCTCTCCGTGTCTCTTTATATATAATTAATGATTATGGAGAGCATGCAGTTCGAGAATTGATGGTTTGGACAACTATTTAGCGACTTCTTTGGTGATCTTATAAGATCCATTCAATAATGCCATGTCTCTAAAATCTTCTTGATAGACGGCCTTATATATAACATTCTTATGGAATTAGCTTATTTAGATCTATATTTTCTGGGAGTTCATTCACGTAATATGATAAGAGCAAGAGGCATCAGGGTTTTGTCCTCATAGGAAGAATATCCTCCTTAGTCAGATTGATTATAATAAAACACTGTATATTATAGGAAACCATACATATATTTGTACATCTTTGTCCAAAGTACATTTTATTAATGTACATATCCTCTTTCTCTATGCAATTTTAAACAGAACAGATTTACTAACATTTTGATTAGGGTTCATATTAAACAAAGAACATAGACAAAAAAGATGGTATGATGTTTTATATATGGATCCTCTTTCTTAGTTACGCCCAAGATAGGTAGATGCTAGAAATGTCCTCCTCGCCAAACAACTTGCCGCCCTAAAAAACCTTATTAAGGTTAAACTGCTTGATTTCTTAATTATAACGTCTCACGAGACAAGGTGTTTGGTTTTTTACTATAAACATGGGTGTTTGGTTTTTAACTATAAACTGAGAATAATAACAAAGCACTCCTCAAGGATATAAACACAATATCATCAAGAATGAACATTCATCATCTAATGGTATTATCATCGATAGCATTTGTGTCTGCTTCTTTTTTCCTTTTTGTGTTGTCTGGTTTCGAACGCAGGACCTTGGCCTTCGGGCAATAAGCGTTAAGTTCCAAGAGTTTTCCCCTCGGCGTTAGGATTATAATAATAAAAGTTGACTTTTGCTGTGAATGGAATACGTACACACATATTATTAATATTGTGTGGTTATGTAAAACATTACAACGCAAACCTTAAACAAAACATAATACCCTGGACTTAAAAAAACATTTAACCAAATTGCAAAGAGGGATTTCGCGTTACAAATCTGGGCGCTGACGTCAGCCGAAATTGTGATGTGAAATCTCATTAAATCCGTCCTATAAAATTGTATCGGGTCTGGTTTGGGCTGCTAACGCAATAATCTTTTGTGACCCAAAATCCAAATGAAATCCGCCCTAAAACATTTCGAGTCCAGGTTTTTTTAGCCTCACTCTCCGCAAGAGATGTTCATTCTTGCGTCGTTGTTTTCATTAGCGTTTGGTTTCATTTCGAATTTAAAAAAAAAAAAAAATTAAATAAATTATATTATAGAATATAGCGAGCATCAAAAGATTTTTTTTCTTTGGTCGAAGTCAAATTCGATTAATTGTTTGTTGGCTTATATGGTTCAAAGGATATTGAACACCTTGACCAGTTAAGGGCACTAACGACACACAATAGTTACGTGCAGAGTGTTAGCATGAAGGCGTGAAGCAATACGAGCTGCGTTACTAAACAAAAAGGACAAAAGTCAAAAGATTTTTTTTCTTTGGTCGAAGTCAAATTCGATTAATTGTTTGTTGGCTTATACGGTTCAAAGGATATTGAACACCTTGATTGGATGATTTTTAAAAAATAATCAAGTATTGGAATTATAAAGGAGTATTAAAAGGTGTTATTCAAAAGACGCTTTTGAAATTTTTTTTAATATACTCTTTGTAAAAGGTTTTTTAATTATTTTTTATATATAAAGTTTTTTTGATATATAGAAAAAAATATTTAAAGGTCTTTTTTTGGAAGAGTAGCTTTGCCATGCATATAAAAAAAAAAATTAGAATTTTATAAGATAAGTTAGTTTTTTTTAAGAAAGATGACAACAAGCGGTTTCTAATCATAGAAAGAAAATCTAGTTTATTTTTTCTTTGAAAATTAATTTCACAAACAGTCAACCCTCTTCCAGCATTAATTAGATATTAAATTAAGTTTAATATCTGCAAATATTACCTATATATATATATATATATATATATATATATATATTTTAAAATTATTTAGTGATCTCTGTGATGCTTTAGGATTCATTTAATAGCTCCCTTTTTATTTTCGAAAGTATATTATACCTCTCTCACATTCTGACAAATATTGTCTCAGTATGGAAATGACCCATGGCCAGCCATGGTCATAATTGGTCCAACGTCGGATTGTGACAACATTTGTCTCAATGTTTAAATTAATTCCCTTGGGTTCACCAATTCTTTGGTTTATAATATTAAACCCTTGGGTTTATTAGTTCTTTTGGTTTATAATATGAATAATCGATCAATGTCATCCATGATAAAATGTCACATTATGACAAATCTTGTCTCAATATGAAAATCACCCATGGCCAACGATGGTCATAGTTGGTCCAACGTCGCATTGTGACAACAATTTTCTCAATGTTTAAATCAATTCCCTTGGGTTCAGCAATTCCTTTGGTTTATAATATTAAACCCCTGGGTTTGTTAGTTCTTTTGATTTATAATATGAATAATCGATCAATGTCATCCATGATCAAATGTCACATTCTGACAAATATTGTCTCAACATGAAAATCACCCATGGCCAACCATGGTCATAGTTGGTCCAACCTCGCATTGTGACAACAATTGTCTCAATGTTTAAATCAATTCCCTTGGGTTCACCAATTCCTTTGGCTTATAATATTAAACCCTTGGGTTTATTAGTTCTTTTGGTTTATAATATGAATAATCGATCAATTTCATCCATGATCAAATGTCACATTCTGAAAAATATTGTCTCTATATGAAAATCACCCATGGCCAACCATGGTCATAGTTGGTCCAACATCGCATTGTGACAACAATTGTCTCAATGTTTAAATCAATTCCCTTGGGTTCACTAATTCTTTTGGTTTATAATATTAAACCCTTGGGTTTATTAGTTCTTTAGCTTTATAATATGAATAATTGATCAATGTCATCCATGATCAAATGTCACATTCTGACAAATATTGTCTCAATATGAAAATCACTCATGGCCAACCATGGTCATATTTGGTCCAACATCGCATTGTGACAACAATTGTCTCAATGTTTAAATCAATTCCCTTGGGTTCACCAATTCCTTTGGTTTATAATTTGTTGGGTAATGATTTTCCCTTGGGTTCACCAATTCCTTTGGTTTATAAGATTAAACCCTTGGGTTTATTAGTTTTTTTGGTTTATAATATGAATAATCGATCAATGTCATCCATGATCAAATGTCACATTCTGAAACATTGTTTCAATATGAAAATCACACATGGCCAACCATGATCATAGTTGGTCCAACGTCGCATTGTGACAAAAATTGTCTCAATGTTTAAATCATTTCCCTTGGGTTCACCAATTCCTTTGGTTTATAATTTGTTGGGTAATGATTTTCCCTTGGGTTCACCAATTACTTTGGTTTATAATATTAAACCCTTGGTTTTATTACTTTTTTTGGTTTATAATATGAATAATCGATCAATGTCATCCATGATCAAATGACACATTCTGACAAACATTGTCTCAATATGAAAATCACCCATGGCCAATCATGGTCATAGTTGGTTCAACGTCGCATTGTGACAACAATTGTCTTAATGTTTAAATCAATTCCCTTAGGTTCACCAATTCTTTTTGGTTTATAATTTTTTGGGTAATGGTTGTCCCTTGGGTTCACCAATTCCTTTGGTTTATAATATTAAACCCTTGGGTTTATTAGTTCTTTTGGTTTATAATATGAATAATCGATCAATGTCATACATGATAAAATGTCACATTCTGACAAATCTTGTCTCAATATGAAAATCACCCATGGCCAACCATGGTCATAGTTGGTCCAATGTCACATTGTTACAACAATTATCTCAATGTTTAAATCAATTCCCTTGGGTTCAGTAATTCCTTTGGTTTATAATTTTAAACCCTTGGGTTTATTAGTTCTTTTGATTTATACTATGAATAATCGATCAATGTCATCCATGATCAAATGTCACATTCTGACAAATATTGTCTCAACATGAAAATCACCCATGGCAAACCATGGTCATAGTTGGTCCAACATCGCATTGTGACAACAATTGTCTCCATGTTTAAATCAATTCCCTTGGGTTCACCAATTCCTTTGGTTTATAATATAATATTAAACCCTTGGGTTTATTGGTTCTTTTGGTTTACAATATGAATAATTGATCAATTTCATCCATGATCAAATGTCACATTCTGGAAAATATTGTCTCTATATAAAAATCACCCGTGGCCAACCATGGTCATAGTTGGTCCAACATGGCATTGTGACAACAATTGTCTCAATGTTTAAATCAATTCCCTTGGGTTCACCAATTCCTTTGGTTTATAATATTAAACCCTTGGGTTTATTAGTTCTTTAGCTTTATAATATGAATAATTGATCAATGTCATCCATGATCAAATGTCACATTCTGACAAATATTGTCTCAATATGAAAATCACCCATGGCCAACCATGGTCATAGTTGGTCCAACATCGCATTGTGACAACAATTGTTTGTATGTTTAAATCAATTCCCTTGGGTTTACCAATTCCTTTGGTTTATAATATTAAACCCCTGGGTTTATTAGTTCTTTTGGTTTATAATATGAATAATCGATCAATGTCATCCATGATCAAATGACACGTTATGAGAAACATTGTCTCGTTATGAAAATCCCTCATGGCCAACCATGGTCATAGTTGGTCCAGCGTCGCATTGTGACAACCATTGTGTCAATGTTTAAATCAATTCCCTTGGGTTCACCAATTCCTTTTGGTTTATAATTTGTTAGGTAATGGTTGTCCCTTGGGTTCACCAATTCCTTTGGTTTATAATATTAAACCCTTGGGTTTATTATTTTTTTTGGTTTATAATGAACTAATCAATTGATGTCATCCGCAGTCAAATGTCACGTTAAAGCCAAACATTGTCTCGATATGAAAATCACCATGGCCAACCCTTGGTCATAGTTGTAGTCCAATCTTGTTGTGACAACAATTGTCTCAATGTTTAAATCAATTCCCTTGGGTTCACCAATTCCTTTGGTTTATAATTTGTTAGGTAATGATTTTCCTTGGGTTCACCAATTCCTTTGGTTTATAATATTAAACCCTTGGGTTTATTAGTTTTTTTGGTTTATAATATGAATAATGGATCAATGTCATCCATGATCAAATGACACATTCTGACAAACATTGTCTCAATATGAAAATCACCCATGGCCAACCATGGTCATAGTTGGTCCAATGTCACATTGTGACAACAATTGTCTCAATGTTTAAATCAATTCCTTTGGGTTCACCAATTCCTTTTGGTTAATAATTTGTTGGGTAATGGTTGTCCATTAGGTTCACCAATTCCTTTAGTTTATAATATTAAACCCTTGGGTTTATTAGTTCTTTTGGTTTATAATATGAATAATCGATCAATGTCATCCATGATCAAATGTCACATTCTGACAAATATTGTCTCAATATGAAAATCACCCATGGCCAAACCTTGGGTCTATTATTTCTTTTGGTTTATAATGTTAATAATCATGTTGGTTTATTAATATCTTATGTTTAAAATACTGATTCTTATGGATTATTAATTTATTAGGTTTTTTAGTTTAAAATATCAATTCTTACAGTTTATTAATCTCTTGTGTTTTTAATATTGATTCCTTATGTTTATAATATTTATCCCTTGGGTTCACCAATTCCTTTGGTTTATAATATTTAAACCTTTGATTTATGATGACATTGGGTTTGTATTATTAATTATCCCTTGGGTTTATTAATATCTTCACTTTAAACTATTAATTGTTAGGGTTTATTAATCTCTTAGATTTTTTGTTTTTAAATATTGTTTCATATGCTTTATTACTCTCTTGAGTTTAATATATTAATTCTTAAAGTTTATTACTTTCTTATGTTTTCGGGTTTAATATTATTAATATATTAATATATATTATTAATAATTATTCTAATATTTATTAATAATATTATAATATTATTAATATATATTATTAATAATATTTGGTTATATTATTAATATATTATTAGTTCTTTTGGTTTATTAATAATATAACCATCTATGATATTAATATATTAATAAATATTAAAATAATATTTATTATTAATATTATTATTATATTAATAAATATTATTAATATATATTATATATATTTCAAGTTTATATATAGTATGTATATAGTTAATATTATTAATATATATTATTCATAAATATTATAATATTATTAATATATATAAAATATTTTTGTGATTTTAATCATAATTAATATATTAATAAATATTCTTATTAATATATAATATATATATTTCAAGTTAATATAATAAAATTATTATATATAATATTTATTTATTGATATATAAATTAATGTGATGGGTAGTGGATATAGGCCTATTGACGTATATCAACCACATTGGTAAATGTGGTTGTAAATCTATTTTATATATGCTTATCGGCGTATATCAACCACATTGGTAAATGTGATTGTAAATCTATTTTATATACCCCTATTGGCGTATATCAACCACATTAGTAAATATAATGTGGTTGTGCTAGTGTAAATACCTAAAGGAAGGCTAACCGCCTTAGATACATGTATTAAGTCTCAAAAGGTTTGTAAATACCTAAAGGAAAAGCTCCCTTCCTTCGATATGCCCATACTTGTTAAAGGTTTGCAAAAGATTTGTAAATACCTAAAGGAAAAGCTCTCAGGCTTTAAACTACCTGTTAAAGCTACATGTATTCAGCCTCTCAAGATTTGAAGGTTTACGCTTCCTAATTATTAAATCATTTGAAACAATAGCCGGCCCGCGGAAAGCACCTTTAACTAAGATTTAAACATCTCCCGGTCCTAATTACTCTAGAAAAATGGCAGAATTTGGAGGATCTTCGACCAAACCTGAACTTAAAAAAATATACATGGATAGTGTTAAAATTAAACCAATATGTGTACCATGGAAGTTTTGTACAAATTGTGGTGGAAAATTTGTATCAAGTTTTCAGGAAAGGCTCTATATACCTACACCTGTTAAAGATTCTCAAAAAATTTGTAAATATCTAAAGGAAAAGCTTTCACCCTTAAAGATACCTGTATTAAGCGTCAAAAAATTTGAGAGTTTAAGCTTCCTAAGTATTAATATACCTATACCTGTTAAAGATTCTCAAAATATTTGTAAATACCTAAAGGAAAAGCTCTCAGCCTTAAAGATACCTGTATTAAGTGTCAAAAGATTTGAAAGTAAGATTTGAAAGTTTAGGCTATCTCCCGGTCCTAATTACTCTTGAAAACCTGTCCAATTTGGAGGATCTTCCACCACACCCGAACTTAAAAAAATATACATGAAGTGTTAAAATGAAACCAATATGTGCACCATGGAAGTTTTGCACAAATTGTCCTGGAAAGTTTGCACCAAGTTTCCATAAAACAAATAGATAGTTCCAAATCACACACTATTTTATCTTTATCATAGAAAAGAAAAGTTCTGTTCTCATAAAGAAATGCAATCTTTAACTGAAAAAAGAAAGACAGAGCATGTCAGCCTAACCTCTGGTGCGTTGCATAATTAACCAGTGGAATTTAGAAACCGACTCTTCTCAAAGGCTCGAATACAAAACAAGCACTCAACGAACGATCTATCTACGAGGTCTCACATAATAAAAGATTTATCGTTGATCATGAATCATTGCCGGTGTGTCGACCATGTCGAGATGCCCAGCGTTATTCCTTAAGAATTTATCCATAAGAAACTCCATGAAAGAATGCTTCCTTGTGAACTTCTCCAAAGGAAACTACACCATAGTTGAAGAATGAAAAGAAAAAGAGTACAAAGGGCTGAGCGTAAGGCGGAGTGAATACCGCTACGGAGCTAAAGGATTAAGTTCCTCTCTGCCAAAACAACAGGAAACACAGAGTAAAGATGAGTTTACAGGCACATCGCATGAGTCTTTGCCGCAATTTTCACCGTCAAATTCGAAGGAATTTGTCTCTGTGCATCCGTTTTGACAGGAACTTAGGGTAGAAGTCCATTGACATTTGATATTTTGATGTGTTCTTTGGCAATTGCTCCGTAACAACTGTACATCCCAGAGAGAGAAATTCTTGAATTTTTGAAGTAGGAGATTGAAGCGCCTGTCATTCTGCATCAAGAGCCTCTTGCTGCCGCCGAGCTTCCTCCCGTGCTTTTCTTTCTAGTTCGACCTTAATTCTTGAATTATTTCCTGCAAACCACAGAGAAATTCTTGAATTCTTGAAGTAGCAGAAGAAATCCGACGACCGACAGCTAATCGCTTTTCAACGAAATCGTTGAAGACGGAAAATATTCTGGAAAAATCTTTGAAGACTCAAAGTTTTTGCTACGGAGGTGCGACTGGAAAATGAAGAGCCTTTCAGACGATCGATAGCTAATCGCCTTTGCCTCGCTGAAGATCAGGCGCTGCATCATTCTTAATTCGCAGGTTTCTGAGAAGCAAACCTGTGTCCACTAAACCTGTGCCCTCGAAGAGTTGATTGTGCCCTCGAAGAGTTGATTGCAGGGCTTTTCTCAGCGTGAAATAAAACCCTCACGTCAATCTTGATCGCCTGAGTCCATTTCTTGATTTTTCCCTCAAGTTGTCTCTACCGATGTCATTAAGAACAGAACTTAACCATATAGAGATGCAAACCATGACCCCTGGATCCCCGAGCACCCAACCACAGCAACAGGATCAATGGCAGGTGACGACGCCGTCAAGACCTCCTACCGACATGGACATAGGTGTATCTTGTGAGAACCGTCACCTTTGCCTGATTATGGATTTTGATGCGACAACAAGGCTTTTCAGGAACTATTTAGGAGATTGGAAACCCTTGAATCCTCTAACCCGGCACTAAAAAGAGAGGTCGATGCACTGAGGATCAAAGTAGTTGCAATGGAAGGCGAGAATGGTTCACTGAAGCAACTGTTGAGGGACAGCAAGGACCAAGCAGTTCACCACCACCCCTCTAATGAAACTCTACACGCTGAACTTCTCGATCTGAAAAACAAACAGGAGGAGATCAAAGCTCAGCAAGCGGCCTTTAAACAAGAAAAAAAAACACACATAAACTCATGGGCACAGGTTGCTAGAGGGAGAGATACCCCCCTCGCTCCCCCTCTAGTCGTAGTTGAGGAGGTGGTACAATCTAAACTCATGGAAGAACGCACTAGACAAGCGCAAGAATTGAACCTCAAAGTTAGAGGGCTTCCATTGCCTCTCACATCCTCAGACCCCATGGTGATTGGGACCTTGTTCCTCAATGAAAAACTAGATCTCCAGGATGTGACCCTTGATAGAGCTTGGGTACGATTCCACTCTCTTTCTCTGGTTCAAGTTAGAGGTTGATTGCCTTCGGGCTCTTAGAGCTAAGCGAAAGCTATTCTCACTTCCTAGTAAGATCTTCCTTGATGAAGATCTCACTAAAACACACGTTTTTGAGCTCAAACGCTCTAGGGAGTTGGTTACAACAGCATGTCAGGCAGAGAAATGGGCAGTCATCAAGAACCTCAAAGAAGTGATTCGGGACACTTGTCCACCTGGGTGGAAACCCCGTTCCGGGTCCTCCAAATGACAAGCTCATTGGGGGAGGCAACAAGGGGCATCCATTTCCATTAGTTGTTGGAATGGGAATGGGTCTTTTTAGGCATCGCCAGGTCTATTATATGATGCTCTTCGACTGTCGGATATCTTATTCATCATCGAGATGCATGAGAGCCCTGTTTGACCTCTCCCAGACATTATAGGTTACCATAAGTTCTCAGCTTGTGGATAGGAGATGAGGAGTTCTGGTGGTATCAGAGGTTCTGGGGGAGTTTCTTGCTTCATCAGAGATTCCTTTCAGAGAAGGATTTCTTTGGTGGTTGCGGATGAGTTTGTGAGGTTTATGTGGGTTCTGGTTCGAGGGGTCTCTCCTCTCCCCAGGGACATTTACATTGTTGTTTGTTACTTCCCTCCTGCTTCTTCATCATATGCCATTCATAATGGGCCTGACGGGGACCCCTTTTTTGATTTGTATGTCAGCATAGCCCAGTACTCAGCAGTTGGGGAGGTTATTCTTCTAGGTGACTTCAACTCCCGCACTAGAGCCCTCCAATTCCCCTTCACAATCGGTTTGAGGACGTGTACTTCATCCAAGAGATCGATCCAGAGTCAGTGGAATTTCATAGGATGTCTGATGATGCGTTAGGGCCCCTTACCGCCTATGGTTGACATCTTTTACATTTGGGCGAATCTCAGGCGTTGTTGATTCTTAATGGCCTCCCGCATTTTACAAACTCCTGCTTTTTCACATGTCGGCCTCATGGTGGAGGAGCAAGCGTTGTTGATTATGTCCTCTCTAGCCAGAACCTCCTCCCCTTCATTCATCACTTTTTTGTTTCCCCCATCCCCTTAGCTGACCATGCTCTTCTTTCTTTCTCTCTTCGGGCTGACAACCCCCCCCCCCCATTCTCACCCCACCTCCCCCCAGGGGCCCACCACGAACTACTTTTCGTTTTGATGAGGGTGACCCAAACATCTTCTCTTCCCACCTTCGCCAGATGCTCCCCTCCATGGACCAATTCTCACTATTTGACTCTGCATCGACCAAGTTCAACTATCTCTCATCCATCATTTTGGATGCTACCCTTAAGTCCTACCCCCACTCTCGTCATCCCACTTCCACCTCGCATAAACCCAAATCTTGCCCTATGAATCGATGGTATGATGAGGAATGCAAAGCTCTCCACCACCAACTTCGACATGCATTCATCCATACTCACCCCTCCTACCCCAACATCAAAGCCTCATATCGTCGCCTCCTCCATCACAAGAAACGTCTCTTTGTCTCCCAGAGAAGACATGACTTGTGTACCTCTCTTGCTCACTCCCCTAGACACTTCTGGCGTACTTTCCTCCCCCGCCACTATCCCCTCCCCTCCGACCTTAACCCCCAGTCCATGTTCTCCCATGTGTCCACCCTCTATGACAACCCAGGGCAGCCCCAGATTCAGGTGACCTCTCCACCCTCTTCAGGTTTCGTATTCTATGATAGTGACATCATAGAGGCTATTTGGGTGATGAACAGTAGCAAAGCAACAGATGAGGATGGTTTCCAGGCAGAGTTTTTCAAACACGGTCTTTGTGCTCTGGTTCCCTACTTGGTTGATCTCTTCAACCATGTGGTCTGTACAGGTTTCCCATCGACATGGTCTCAGCACATCATTCACCCGATTCACAAATCGGGGCCCAACTCAGATCCCAATAATTATAGGACTATCATGGTGGGCCACACTTTCTCCAAACTATATGCTACATCCCTCCACCTCCAAATCTCCAAGGAGTTTGAGCGGAAATAACTTAGAGCTAGAGGATATGCTATATTTCGACCTGAGCACCAAACTATTGACCACATCCTTACACTTAAGGCCATCATTGAGGAGGCACGACATCGCTCTTCGAAAGTCTATTGCTTTTTTGTATACTTTCGAAAAGCTTTTGATTCGGTCCCTAGAGAATAATTATTTCAAAAACTCAAAGATATTGGCATCTTAGAGACCCTCTTGTCAGCCATCATGCGCTTATATGAGTCGGTCCTTGGTCGTTTGTGCACAATACATGGGCTATCAGATTTTATCCGAAGCACTATTGGGGTAAAACAAGGTTGTCCCTTGTCCCCCACACTATTTGGGATCTATATTGACGAGCTGGAGTCCTTGCGTGAACACATCCAGGACGGTGATGGTTGCCTTCTACATTAGGTCTTGATTTCTATCTTGTTGTTTGTAGATGACGTGGTCCTTCTAGCCCCATCCCCTGACAGATTGCAGAGGCAGTTGGATGCCCTAGGCCTTTTCAGTGATCTTCGATAGTTGATGGTTAACCTAGGTAAAACCAAGGTTATGATCTTCAACACGTCGAAGAAGTTCCTTTGTGACCTCCATTTCTTTTTCAGAGGAGAGGAGATTGATATCACCAGCTCATACACCTATCTGGGGGTACTATTCACAGGACCTCGCTTTAGCTTGCGCCCTGCACTCCAGCCTCGAATCAACAAGGGCTATGGATCCTTGGCCCTTCTCGAGAGACAATGTTTTCAGAATCATTTTCAGGACATATCAGCCAAGATGTCACCGATGGACAGTGTTTTTCGACCCATAGTTCTATATGGTTCCGAGGTTTGGGGTCCTAGGTTACTAGAGTCCGATTGGTCTTCTGCAGAGAGAGTGCAGATCACCCTTCTTCGTCGCATCATTCGGTGCAAGCAGACAGTTCCTCAGCCCATCATTCTTGTAGAGTTTGGAGCTCACCCCTTTCGCCTTGAGACAATGTTTGGTATCATCTCTCTTCTTCACCATGTTCGGGGTTTTGCGGATACAACGAAGGGGCGAGACTGATATCCATACTTAGCCTACCTTTCATCACAGTCCATTGCAGTAGCAAGTCCTTCGGCTCGATCCCGATGTTGGTATGGTGGAGTCTCAAATCTCCTTGCTTCAGTTGGTATCAAGATAGGCCAACTCCCTCCATTCAAGTATTCTTTGTGTGCACCGGGCCACCTCCTACCAACCAAACAAGAGATGAATAAAATAATCTTAAAGGACATTTACAGGAAATATGTACAGGTTATTTGGATAAACCCTCAGGATGGGTTACGTCCGAAGATGGCTTTCTATGTTGAGCACTTCATGTTGTTGAGAGATGGACTCATTGTTCGGCCCCTTTACACGCTTCGCCATTGGATGCACACACTTCGGATTCCCTTGGGTCAAGTCAGAGTAGGTTCTCATAAATTGCAGATTGAGACTGGCCATTGGATTTCCCAGTTAGACAAGATTTTCCAGTTGTGCCACCTCCGAGAGACTGAGTCGGAGGAGCACTTCATCTTCTGCTGCCCCATTTACTATGAGATTCGTGGGAGATTCCATTGCTTGTTCTGAGGGATCTAGACCTTTTCTAGCTTCTTTCGATACCCAGACTAGAGATGTCTAGCCTTGTACATATAGGAGGCCACGAGACTTCGCACACAGATTCTCCAACCTCCTCCTAGAGCAGATCCTGTGCAGCGAATTACGTCATTTTTTACAGTGCTCCCATCAGCAAGAGGCATGAAGCGACAAGTTAATCACATTGTTGCCTCAAACTCTAGATCAGTGCGGGCTAGAGGGACCATCCCCCTAGCAAAGGACCCCTGAGTCATTACTAGTCCAGATCTCTTACTCGCAGACAATTGACATCGCCCAGTCATCAGCGACATATCACTTCTTCTCGGCAATGCCATAATAGAGGCTCTAAATCCTCACCCTAGCCCTCCCTCGGGACAACACTCCATCTTGAGTTTTTTGTATTCGACCTTGTGCGTTGGGAGAGAGATTTAGTGGACCATTATCTTGTGCCCTCTCCACTTGGAGTCCAGGACTTTCCTCATTTTGGTTTTCAGGCATTATGTTTTTCTTGTTTTATTTCTTATTTCTTGCTCTTTATATAAGAGACCTATTGGTACTCCTCCTTGTATCGACATCATTGCAGTCTCATTGACCTACTTTTGTGGTCATTCGTTGGACATTAATATAATTTCTTTCTTTATTACATGAAGGCAAAATTCCGCTTAAATCAATTAATTTAAATTGTATTTAAATTAAAATTTTAAATATATTATTATAATAAAATAAATAAAAATAATAGTTAAACTTTTGAATCATTCCAAACTAACTAATAGAACTACATCCATTTTGCATTTAAACAACTTCTTGATATAAAATTCGAACACAAAAAAATCTTACATTTTAAATAATTAATTAAGTAGAATTACTAATTACATTTCTATTCTCTCATTTAATTGATATCATTAATTTGGAAGATATACTTATATAATTTTATGTGTAAACAATTATTTTTTTTAATTAATTTTAAAATTTTAAATAATTTATAAATTTTGAAAATATTATTTTTTATTATTTTAATTTTAATTTGTATTTTATAATTATTATTAAATTAAAATAATTTATATTCATCACATTCGTTTATCCTATCATGTTATTGTCCCTAAAAATAAATTATTGTAATCACAATCACTTTAATAAAAAGGATATGATTTTGAAAAAAAATTATTAAAGTTAAAGGAGTGTCATTTTTTAAGACCATTATGCTATATTTATATGTATATAAGAGACAAGTTGAAATGGATTAATTGTGAAAAAGGAGAGGTTGATTTGATATTAACATTTTTATTTCTAAACATTTTTTTTTCAGGTTCTTAATAATAATAATAATATTTTTCATAATAATAATATTATTTTAAATTTATAATCAAAGTAAACACAAAATTGGAGCTTGAGACTATTTTATTTGTAAGACAAATGATCCACTTTCATATAGCTATTTGAATATTAAAATATGCTAAAGTGTATATACTCTACCCATAACAAACTTATGGGGCTAGTTTTGATCCCTACCCATAAGGTCATAAATGTTAAAATGTGTAGTTGGATTTATTTGTATTCTTAAAATATTATATCTATAGACTCACTGAAATTATTACTATTCCTTTAGTGCAAGGGACGATGACAAAACCTGGCAGGTGGTGGAGATCGAACCATTCCAGAATTTTCATTAAATTATTTTCTTGAATATATCACTCATGAGGAGGAGAATTCTGATAGTTGGATTGTCCAAATAATGTGGATGAGATAAACATCGATAGGTCAAATCTAGATTTAAAGCGAACATAACATTACCATTTGTAATCCAAACATTCAAGAACAATTCTGGATGGTGCAAAGAAATGAAGCCTCGGGTTCTAAACTCACGACGATGTTGTGATTCCTGTTATCTTTATCGTCCATATAGTACAAACAAATATCAAGAACGAAAAGAAATGGGAAGTTTGGTTCTAAAGTTGTAGCAGCGCTGTGACTCGACCTGTTATCTTGATTCTTTATGGTCCAACATAAAAGATAGTTATAATAGAGAGAAAATATTTTTTTAAGAGATTTAAAACTACTAAATTTCATAGGTGTCAATAGGCTTTCCAAATTTTTGGAATTACTCTCAACCACCATCATAAATAATGTTGGAATTTCTGAATATTCCGAACACACAGGGATAATAAAATTCTCCTCTTTTAACACAGAGAAATGCAAAAATTATTACTTACTGATAGACAAAGATGGCATAAAAATTCTTTCTATTTCATTAACAAAATAGTATTACAAAATGATGAAGTTCTTCCTCTCTGGAGGGATTTACAAAATGTGTCAAAGACTGCTACAGACGCAATGCTCTCAAAACACTTCTCTCTGTCACAAAAACGCACATACAATGCTATGTTTTCTTCTACTATGTTTTCTCTGCCTGCAAGATTTTTCATTACACAATAATACACTCTTACCATAAGCCTACAGGCTTTTCAATTTTTATATGCTACGGCGTTTTTAAAACATAAAACAAAATAAAACAAAAACTTTAATACTATGCCAGAACATAAAACTTTAATAAAAAATTCAATAGACCTGTGGGTCCGAACCTCAAACAAAAACTAAACTGCATTGCATTCTTTTTGCATTACAAAACGCTCCTACGTCAGCGAGGTTGAAACCAACGCAAATGCATTTCTATTGGCTGGTGTTGGGCACCATCGGAATTCAAATCAAAACTAAAGCAGATTCCATAAAATCTTCGCATACCAAAAGGTGAATGTGATGTCATGCTAAAAACGAACGTGAAACAACACGATTGGTTGACTGATGGCTGAGTTGGAAATGGGAGCACATCGGTGATCGGCAGATCGAAGGAACACGGTTGCGGACGGCTTGAACATTGGCAAAGTGATATTCGATGTGCGATGAGCGACATCGGCGATATTGCATCGGCGGATCGGCGGACGGATGAGCGGTGGAACGGACTTTTGGCGATTGCGATTGCGATGTTGCGACGTGGGGACCACATTGCATCGGCACATCGCATCGCAAGTTAAACTTCGACGGAACAGATTTGCGGTAGGCAGAATGGTTGTGTTGCGATGTTGCGATGTGCGATGGTGGTAGGGACCACATCGCATCGCAACATCGGCGATGAACTTTTGTTGTGGCATAAAAATTGTCCGTTGCGATATGCGATGTGCGATATCGTAACATCGCATCGCTTCAGGACTTTACATCAACAAGACACTAAAACAAATATTTGCGATGGGAAATGAAGTGGGGACCACAATGATGTGGCTCCGTTTAAAAATTAAAAACTTGACATGTTTAAACAAAACTCTTTCTGTTTGGTTGGTGAGGGCTTAAAAGCCTGATAAGACTGTTCTTTAAGAAACTTTGTTGTTGCATGGCCAGAGCCATGATTTCTTCAATTTCTCCTGCAAAGTCGGCTGCAGCCCATAAACATAAATTCATCCTTACAACTCCATTAAACTCTGTTGAATACACGAAGGTGTGCACTCAACCTTCTCTGCCCCTGTTGTACTCTGTTTCTACCTGCACGGGGTTTTGCAAGTGACTTTAATATTTTCAACACTCCCCCTTAAATTCAGCTGCTGGGTTATCTGTCATACCCAAGAATTTTCTTAAATATTCAAAACTCTTTTGCCCCAATGGCTTTGTCAGAATATCTGCAAACTTCTCCTCTATTCTTCAGTGCTATAAAACAATTTCTCCATTGTTCACCAATTCCCTAATATAGTGAAACTTGGCATCTATGTGTTTCGTTATTTTGTGAAACACAGAATTCTTTGACAATGTTATGGCTGAGCTATTGTCACAATAAATCACTGTCCCTTTTACCTGTTCTTGACATAAACTCCTTAACATTCTTCTCATCCAAACTTCTTGACATGCTATTGTTGTAGCTGCCACATACTCTGCCTCTGTTGTAGATAATGCCACAATTGGCTATTTCTTAGAAGCCCATGAATTAGCTCCTGAACCCATATGAAAAACATAACCAGAGGTACTTTTCCAGTCATCAATACTTCCAGCCCACAGGTATCATCAATACTTCCAGTCATCAAAACTAAAGGCCAAAAGAAGCACATTGGCAAGCAGCAAAAATAATTCTGAGGTATGTGAAAGGAACTAAAAGGTATGATATTTTGTATACTACTCACCGTTTCCATTCTTGCAACTGGAGCAAAAGTTTCCTCTTAGTCTCTTCCATGTTGCTACTTGTATCCTTTGACAACAAGTTTAGCCTTGTGCATTTCAATCTTACCTTCAACATTGCTTTTGGTCTTGTAGACCCACTTTACTCCAATCACTTCTTTACCTTCTGGGAGATCAACCAATTTCCATGTTTTATTTTTCTCTATTGCTTTTATTTCTTCATCCATAACTTCTGTCCATTTCTTATCTTTTATAGCTTCTTCAAAATGAATAGGATCATCAACATGACAATGTAAAGAAAATAAAGAGTTCATACCTTCATTTGCTGCTTCTTACTCATAGATTTCATTTAAATTTCTGAATCTGGTTCCTCTTTCATTTGGTGTACATGTGCTTGAAGAAACACTCAAATCTACTCTTTGTGGTTTTCTTGGAGAAGCACTCTCATTTCTTCTCAAGGGTGTTCTTATTCCAGCTTGTGGTGTCCCTTGTTGTCCTTATGTTGGTGAAAGTAGTGCTATCGATGAGGTGTTCTTTTCAACCACATCTTCCTCATCTTCATCATGAGACAAAAAAAATTTGACATTGACTGTTTTCTCAATGCTTCCATCCCATGCTTCTTCTTCTATGAATTGCACATCTCTGCTTATAACAAATTTCATTGTGGATGGGTTATACAATCTATATCCCTTGGATTCTTCATAGTATCCAAGGAAGATGCACTTCTCCCACTTATTGTCCAACTTCTTTCTCAGCTGATCTAGAATGTGTGCATAAGCCACACACCCAAAAACTCTCATGTGGGTGACTCCCTGTTTTCTGCCACTCCACGCTTCTTCTGGAACTCTGTTCATCACTGCTTTTGTTGGGAATCTATTCAAAATATACACTGCACAATTTTTTGCTTCTGCCCAATACTCATTTGGAAAATGTTTTTCCTTTAGCATACTTCTCACCATATGCATGATGGTTCGATTTTTCCTTTCAGCAACACCATTTTGTTGCAGTGTGTACCTTGTTGTAAATTGCTTGTGTATGCCATTTTCTCTGCAAAAACACAGAAATTATTTTGAGATGTATTCACCTCCTCTATCAGTCCTAAGGACTTTGATATGCTGCCCACTATGTTTCTCTACAAGAGCTTTAAAGTGGCAAAATTTCTCAAACACTTCACTTTTATATTTCAAGAAATAAACCCATACTTTTCTTGTGAAATCATTAATGAAGGTCAACATGTAATTGCTACCTGATATTGATGATGTTTGCATCAGCCCACACAAATCTGAATGGATAATTTCTGAGGGTGCTTTTGCCCTTATGCTCTTTCTTGATGGAAAATTTTCTTTGTGTTGTTTGCCCAAGATGCAGCCTTCACATAGGCTGTACGATTTCTCAATCAATGGTAATCCTCTTACCATTCCTTTTCTATGCAACAAATTCAGTCCTCCGAAATTGAGATGTCCTAATCTCAAGTGCCATAACCAATTCTCATCTTTCACTTCCTTTTGAAAGACCTCTTGAGTTACAGCTGCTACATTTTTTCTCTTTCCCTTCAAGTCTGTATTGAGCTTGAGTGGAAACATTCTATTGCTGGTCATTTGCACTTCTAATATAACCTTCTTGCTTAGAGGTATGTACATTATTGTGCACACATCATTTTTGAAGAATACATTGTAACCTTTTTTAATGAGCTGGCCAATGCTCAAAAGATTATATTTCAAGCCAGGAACATAGTATACATCTGGCACAAATTTCTGCTCTCCATTTCTTGCACGGATACTTACTCTGCCTTTTCCCTTGACATTGATCTTAGTATCAGTTCCTGTTGTTACTTCAGATTTAACATCTTCATCAAGATTGGCAAACATTGCTATGTTTCCAGTCATGTGATTACTGCAGCCTGAATCTAAGAACCATACATCATCCTGCCTATCTTGTGCTACATTACATGTTAACAACACATTCTTTGGGTTCTTTTCTTCTCTTGCTACATTAGCATTCTGCCTATTATTCATGTCATTTTGATTTTTCCTACACTCATTGGCATAATTCCCATATTTTTTGCAATAATGACACTAGACATTGGATTTGTCATACCTCTGTCCATGAGCATGTTGGTGTCCACTTTGTTGGCTGCTGCTTTGGCCTTGGCTTTGATTCTGACTGTTGCTCCTTCCATGAGTATGTGAAGGGTTGTTTCTTCCTCCTCTATTTTGGCTTCTTCCTCTTCCTCTTCCTTTGCCTTGACCTCTTCCTCTTCCAAAAAGCATCTGGGTCTTGAAGGCATGCTCCAAATATGGGTTTACTGATCTTCCCAATCTTTGTTCATGACTCATCAGTGATGCATGAAGTTCATCTACTATGAACTTTGAGAGATCCTTTGTCTCTTTGATGGTGGTTATAATAACATCAAACCTTGAGGGTAGGCTCCTCAATAGTTTCTCCACTATCCTTCTTTCTTCAAGTTTCTCTCCATGAGACCTTATCTGTGTGACCATACCAATCACATGTGTGAAGAATGAGTCTATGTTATCAAACTCTTTCATACAGAGAGTTTCAAAATCTCTCCTCAGCAATTGTAGTTTTGTTTTCTTCACTTTCTCCATACCTTGATAAGTTGTCTTAAGAGTACCCCATGCATCCTTGGATCTCTTAGCTGCTGCTATCCTTGGAAACACACTCTCATGTACTGCTTGATAGAGATAGAAGAGGGCTTTAGAGTCATTCTTCCTATTGCTCTTCAACAGATCCTTCTCTGCCTGTGGTAAGGCATTAAAGGCTTTCTCATCAACTGGTTCATCAAAACCATCTTCTACAAATTCCCATAGATCCTGGGAGGCAAACAGGGCTCTGATGGAAATGGCCCAATAATCATAGTTTTTCCCATTAAATTGTGGGAGCTGAGTATTTCCAATACTCATACTTATGCTGGCTCCTGTCATGACTTAGCACACTGAACTATGTAATAAACTTGACTGTATTTTTCTTAAACAAATTGCATTTCCTTCTTTAAAAGACAAACTCTATCACTGAGGACTGCACTCTTTTAAAAAAAATAAAACTCTGTTTTTTTAGAAATACCTGGACTTTTGCTGAGCCTTCACTCTACTGGAGCACTGCTGCAACAAATCCTTCCTTCATCTTCTTTGACACCTTCAAAGAGCCTGGATTAGCTCTGATACCATGTTGGAATTTCTGAATATTTCGAACACACAGGGAGAATAAAATTCTCCTCTTTTAACACAAATAAATGAAAAAATTCTTGCTTACTGATAGACAGAGATGGCATAAAAATGCTTTCTATTTCATTAACAAAACAATGTTACAAAATGATGAAGTTCTTCCTCTCTGGAGGGACTTACAAAATGTGTCAAAGACTGCTACAGACACAGTGCTCTCAAAACACTTCTCTCTTTCACAAAAACGCACATACAGTGCTCTGTTTTCTTCTACTGTGTTTTCTCTGCCTGTGGGCTTTTTCATTACATAGTAATACACTCTTACCATAAGCCTACGGGCTTTTCACTTTTTATATGTCGCGACATTTTTTAAACATAAAACAAAACAAAATAAAAAAATTTAATATTATGCCGGAACATAAAACTTTAATAAAAAATTCAATAGACCTGTGGGCTCGGACCTCAAACAAAAACTAAACTGCATTGCATTCTTTTCGTGTTACAAAACACTCCTACGTCAGCGAGGCTGAAACCAACGTGAAGGTAATTCTATTGGATGCTGCTGAGCTCCATTGGAATTCAAATCAAAACTGAAGCGGATTCCATAAAATCTTTGCGTACCAAAAGGTGAATGTGACGTCATGCTAAAAACGAACATGAAACAATGTGATTGGTTGACTGATGGTTGAGTTGGCAATGGGACCATATCGGTGATCAGCGGATCGGCGGAACACGGTTGCGGACGGCTTGAACATTGTCGAAGTGATATGCGATGTGCGATGAGCAACATCGGCGATATCGCATCGGCGGATTGGCGGACGGACGAGCGGTGGAACAGACCTTTGGCGATTGCGATTGCGATATCGTGACGTGGTCCCCACATCGCATCGGTGCATCGCATCGCAAGTTAAACTTCGGCGGAACGGATTTGTGGTAGGTGGAATGGTTGTGTTGCAATGTTGTGATGTGCGATGGTGGTAGGGACCACATCGCATCGCAACATCGGCGATGAACGTTCGCTGTGGCATAAACACTGTCCGTTGCGATATGCGATGTGTGATATTGCAACATCGCATCGCTTCGGGAATTTACATCAACAAGACACTAAAACAAATATTTGTGATGGGCGATGAAGTGGGGAGCACAATGACGTGGCTCTGTTAAAAAATTAAAAACTTGTCGCCTTTAAACAACACTCGTTCTGTTTGGTTGGTGAGGGCTTAGAAGCCCGATAATACTGTTCTTTAAGAAACTTTGTTGTTGCGTGGCTAGAGCCATGATTTCTTCAATTTCTCCTGCAAATTTGGCTGCGGCCCATAAACATAAATTCATCCTTACAGCTCCATTAAACTCTGTTGAATACACGAAGGTGTGCACTCAACCTTCTCTGCCCCTGTTGTACTCCGTTTCTACCTGCACGGGGTTTTGCAAGTGACTTTAATATTTTCAACAAATAAGTAGTGGCAAGAAGCCACAACTTCATTGACAGAATAGCCGAAGCCCATCCTCTATGTTTATTTCTTTTTCTGCATTGACTTACCATTACCCACAACTTAGCGCCCGCAACACCAAAATTTATTTCCCCGCAAATGTTACTCATAAATAAATGCAATATTTGACTGAAAAGGGAAAAACAGAGTATGTCAGCCTAACCTCTTGCATAATTTCTTGCATAATTAATAGGAATAGATTTATTTTTGAAGAGATTAAGAGCAGTTTTGTGGAGACTTCTAATAACATCATAAAGCTCTGGGAAAAATTGAAAACTATGCAGAGGCCCTTAGTGGACTATTCAAAGCTTATGAGGCCATTTGAGATCCACTATCCTGTTGGTTTTTTTAATGGAACTTCACAGCGTTTTACTTGTGGGTGTGGAGCTTAGTTGCTGATAACGCCCCATTACCACTATAAGATTCACTGGTATGGTGGTGAAGGTTCCAATATGAGGGTGGAAGCGACGGCCTTATGGAGTTTATTATGGTTTGCATAGCAACTGTATATCGATAAAATCTCAGTGTTCATGGATTAGAAATTACTCATTGAGTACCTCAACAAGGGATTCAAACTTTCCCCAGACTATATTGAAACTTGGCTAGAGCACATAAAGTTCCTAAAGGACTCCTTCATAAATATCAATTTCCAACACATATTCAAGGAGAAGAATTCCTAAGCAGACAAGTTATCAAAAAAATGATTGGAGGGGGTGTTTGGTACCATGCATTATGAACTGTTATGATCTTTATCCCTGCTTTGTGTTGATTCCTGGGCTATGTCAGGTTTCTGTTTTCTTCTATTATCTCCAGTAATACTTTTCTGAAGACTTTATCTTTGTCATTTCGAGAGTGAGCAATTTTGTTTTTCTGTGTATGGAGGTTTCGACCTCTTGAACGATGTATTAAAGCAGCACGGTATGTTTTAGCTAGATGACTGTATAAGAACCAATTTTATTTATGTTGTAGTTTTTTTTTTTAGTGGTTCGGGAATATTTTGTTTGCAGTATGTCGTTTATTATAGGATTCCAAGAATATATACTTTAATGAACAGATTTGGATGAAGGTATTTAGTCTCATAGTAACAAGTTATTTGAACTGGCACATCTATATAACCCACAGTGTTTTTCCTTTTGAAAAAAAGTGCAATTTACAAACCGACTCTTCTCAAAGGCTCAAATACAAAACACGCACTCAACTAATGATCTATCTACCAGGTCTCCCATGATAACAGATTTATCGCTGATCATGAATCATTGCCGGGGTGTCGACCATGTCCGGCTGCCCACAACATTCATGTCCTGTGATCGTACAGGCGGCTAGGGAATCAAATAATGAATTTCCAAAGAATCGAGTTTATGAAGCTAGAAGAACACTCATACGTAGTTTACAATTGACATAGTAATGAATAAAAATAAGAGGCCTGCAATTATGTATGCTAGTTTCTTCACCTCTAATGGTTTCTACGTTCTCGAACTAAGGTTTTTCAACAAAATGGAAACTATCCTATTAGCAACCAACCTATTAATTTTTTTATTAATTAAAAATTTATTTGAATTTCATAATTATTATTAAATTAAAATACTTTATATTCATCACATTAATTTATCATATTATGTTATTGTGGCTAAAAATAATTTACTATAATCACAATCATTTTGATAAAAACATATGATTTTGAAAAAAAATATATAAAATTATTTACCAAACACATTACCAATTTATTTTGTGTGAATTAAAGGTGTCATGTTTTTAGATCATTATACTATATTTTTATGTATATAAGAGACAAGTTGAAATGGATTAATTGTGAAAAATGAGAGATTGATCTTGGTTAAACGGTGATGAGGCGGGCTGTTATAGCATTCATGATAGGTTCAATTCTCTTCCCCGATAGGAGTGTTCTCTTCCCCAGTAGGAGTGATGTATCTAGAGACATTGATAAAGATGGAGAAAAAATGAAAAAAATGAAAAAATGAAAAGTACTACCAAACTTTAAAAAAAAAAATCATTTTCATGTCCAAACAATTTTCTTTCATCATACTTTTAATAACAATAATAATAATATTTTAAGTTCATAGTGAAGGAAAACACCATATTAGAATATGAGACCCTTTTATTTGTGAGACAAGGGATCCACTTCCATGTAGCTATTTGAATATTAAAATATGCTAAAGTGTATATACTCTACTTATACTCTACTCATCTTTGGATTTGAGTGTATTCTAAACATCATGTTTAGTTTCTTAATCATGTTTTGGATTATTTTTACATAAATCCAATTAAAAATTGTTGAAATTGAAAATTTAAATTATTATATATTGCAAAACAATTTTAAGATGTTAAATTCATTTATACGTTAAAAACTACAATTTAAAAAATTAAAAATTAAAATTTTTCAACAATTATATAACCAAATTTCAATAATAATAATAATAATAATTTTTTAAAATTAAAACTCATTCTATGTAGATTACCTTTAATAAATAAAGATAGATTATTCAAATGAAAATATTATCAGATGATAAAAGACTTTATTAAATTATTAGTTGATTATATTATTACTTTTAAATTTTGGTTTTCATATGACTTCACCTGAATGGTCAACATACTTGGTTTCCTATGCCCAGGTTGAGACCATCTGGTTCATTTTTGAACTTGCATTTACAATCTGTCTTTTGAAAAAGAAATAGAAAGATCCAAAACAAAGTTACAAAAAAAAGATCACTCTATATACATCATCATTAATAAACCAAGCTAAGTAGTATAGTAGTATGATGTCACAATACTAAATAAAACATGTTACTTGCTCCTTGTATTATATACCAAAGTTTATATTGTCTTACCAATAATGTGTGAGATGCAATGTTTAGGGTATGCACAACTATATTTTATTGTATTGAAGTCTACAATTGATATAGGTGGTAGATAGCTAATGAGATAAGGATGATTGAATCTTAACCTATCCACAAGTCTCACAATGGCAAATTATTAAGTACAAGGAAACTTTATCCAACTTTAAATAGGTATGTGTCCTAGGTTTCTTTTCCCTTATATGTGCTCCTTTTGGCGAGATAGTTTTTCTTTCCTTCTTACTAATAGAATATAATTGTGCTCATGGGCTCATATAACACTTATTGTATTTCTTAAGTATGTTATCCAAATCATAATTTACAATCCAATTTATTATTTGCATAAGTGAGGATAGAAGAAGAATAAAAAATTTAACTATCCATTCATATTTAACTTCAATGTAGAATAATAAAATAAAAGAAATGGAGAATGCAATGGAGGTTTTCATAGCATTATTTCCATTAACAGTTATGCTTTCTCTCCTTGTGTGGAATATTTTGATAAATCAACTTTAGAGATATGAAATTCAATTTACGCTATTAGTGGTTCATGCTCTTTAGTTTGTAGGAGTTATAGTAATTGATTTTCATTATGCATATTAGTTCTTTATAGAGATCAATGATTTTGTTTTTTAAAGAAAAATTCCCTAAATTCATATAGTTTTTTCACTTTTATTTCATCATTTTAACCTATGTTTCAAGTTGAAGGCCTTCTTTGGCATCTTTTCAAAGCAGAGGCTTGTATTTTGTGCTAATGTCATATGATAAAAGACACAATCAACTAATAATGTAATCAAGTCAAGTAATGCTATAACTCACTTTAGCATTACTTCCTAACATTAAATGTTTGTATCCATACATATTCCATAACCTATATATTACGGAAAAACCATTTTGGTGACTCTGTGTCTAGCTACAGTTACCTGGTATTATCCTCTATTGCCACCCAATAGCTTGCATATAATATCCTTAAGACTATTAAAGCAAGAGAAATAGTCGAGGAACCAAGTGATATTCCAGTAGCTTGTGTGTAAGATCCTTGACTATTAAACTATGAGAAATAATTGAAGACCCACACGATATCTACTTTTCTTTGACAAAATCTTATGTCCATAGATAGATCTTAATATATTTGTTGTAGTTGCTCAAACAACATGGTCTCTATAGTAACCTCCTAACAAGTCGAATGTAACAACATCGTAACAAGTATAAATAAAGTTGAATTTCCATGCCTTGAAATGGTATCTGTAATATGTGTTATTTTTATAGGTTTATAAATGCTTAAATGGTATTTATAAGTGTTTTCAAGATTGTAAGTATTTGCATTGTTTTCCAATTTTCCTTAGATTTCTTTGTGGATGCAACCCAGTTGCATTTATTACTGTGCATCATCTCGTAAAACTCATTTTTATTATAGAGAATGTTTTTGCAAGTGTTTGCATCCCCTTGTAGAGAAAATACAACATATAACAGTTTCCCTAAAATGACTCAACAACCATTTTGATAGCTAGCATGGCCCATAAACAATTTTGAGAAGGTAGTGCGCTTACTAGTGTTTTTTCTTGTAGCTAATGCCTCTTTACATTTTTTAGTCAGATTTTAAAGCAATGGGATAGAAATTGAAATTAAAATTTCATATATTTTGAAATCAATTATATAAGAAGTAATTTAATAAGTACACTAGGAGAAAATATGTGACAAGTGTTAAATGAAAACTACGTGTCTAAGCTAATTTATGCTTCCTTGAACCATTGGACAAATCCTAGTTGATATGTTGAATTGTGTTACTAATTAACTTTATTTATTAAATAAATTTTTTCGATTATCAATATAATGAGTAATTTGCATACTTACATGATTAGATATCAATTTCTAAAATGTAAAATAAAATACAAATTAAATTAGAAACATAAATTGAAGTTGAGGTTGAAATAGAAAAATTCTATGCATATAGAAATTGACAATTACACTTAAATCAATGTGTTAGGAGTTAAAATTAAAATACAAATTGATATTGAATAGAATTGACATTGAAAAATAAACTAAAATTGAAATTGAAATATAGATAAAAGTTAACATTGAAATATGAATTGAAATTAAAATCAACATTGAATAGAAATTGAAATTGGCATGTACACTGGAATCAACAATTGTGTCTATGCATATTGACTAGTAACATAAATTGACATGTACACTTAAATAATATATTAGAAATAAAAATTGAAATTGAAATTGATATTTACAATAATAAATTGAAATAGAAATAGAAATTGGAATTAAGTTGAAATTGGAACTAGATGGGTACTATGTTGTAGCCTAATGAGTTTGGATATATTCAATTAAGTGCATAATATATGTTAAGCCTTTCACTCTAAATGTTGATGTACTTTAAACCAAAAAAATAGACAAACCAAAAAATTATTATAATCTTAATATAATTAAGATAATTAAAATATAATAGTTAAGGAAAATAGTTTCAAATAAGATGCATATACTGTAATATTCCTAACTTTATTTTAAAATATAGAGTTGTCTTAGTGGATACATGTTATGATATCTTGAAAAAATTATAAACACAAAGTTAAACCATTACAAATTAAGTCGAGTTTGACCACCCAAATTGGCTCGAAAGTGATTATACAAATTACATATCTTGGTCCATTCTATGCCTAATTAATTATAATGGAAATCATTAAAACCACTTAAAAAGTGTTATCTAACTAGTTTAAACCCTTCAATGGGCCAATAGATTTCTCAATAAATTTATTTACAAATTCCTACACCCCCCTCCAACATAATTTCATCAAAGGCTAAGAGGGGGCATTATCTCAAGGCCCCCTCCCCATACTTCAAACACAAATTCTTAAAGTCGAAGAAAAAAACCGAAATTTAACAAACTTCACATGTATTGATGACTTCATATATATATCACCAATATAACCATCTATTATACAATAAACAATATCTATCAGATTTTTTTATACCAATTGTCTAGGATGGTGTAGAAAAGAATTTCATTTTCAGTAGAGAGTTCCCTTATAGCTTTCATCATATGTCTTTCTCCAATTAAAAGTTTTTTTTTTCTAATTTGTTTCATTCATTTTAATGTGTTTTTGAGTTAGTCCAAAGCAAATAGAATTGATCAATGAAATTAAGACTTATATTTCAACTTCCTCCTATTAATAATTTCATAGGGATGTAAGGTTTAATACATAGTTACAAGGGTACTCTCTCGGGCATTGGAGAGAAAGTACCCCAAGCTCCCCCACCTTGGGAGCTTGGGAGCTAGTAGAAAATGCCCCAAAACCATTGGGAGCTTTAATAGGTGCTTTGGAGCTTTTCGAGAGCTTCAATGCAACAAATTTTTAACATTTCGAGAGCTTCACAGCAATAAATAAGTGCAACTTATGTGTATTTGACGATGCGAGCTTGGGTGCCACTTAAAATTATGGAATTGTGAGAAGGGAAGGGTATGTTGCTGGGTGTAGATCTGGATATGGTTCTAGAACTAAGATAAACAACCCATTTATGGAAATCCCTTCTATCCAAATGAAGATGAGGAACTTGGCCAAAGATTTAGACGGAAATAAATAAATTATTTTATTTTTATTTTTAATATATATTAAATTTTAATATATTATATTATCGCCACTCCCAACTTGAATTTTCTTGTAAATTTGGACAAAACTTCTAGCTATATCAATTCACAAAAATTAGAGTATAGTCACTACCACAACCATTTTACATGAAGTTATTGTGTGTGAAATGTGAGAGGATGTTGTCTTAGGCACATGGTTAGGCAACTTATGACATGGACTCCACCATCCACTAAGGGATGTTGTCAAAAAAACCTAATTTTGGTTCAATCAATGTATTATGGGGTCCCTTTCCCCTTGTTCAACTCCTGAAACTCTCGTTTTATTTCATGAAGACAGTAAAATAAATTCCCTACCCATAAGTCATAAATGTCAAAATATTTCATTGGATTTACTTGTATTCCTAAAAATATTATATCCATAGACTAACAAAAGCTATTACCATTCCTGTAATGCAACTGACTACGAAAAAACATGGTAGGTGGTGGAAATCGAACTATTCCAGAACTTTCATTAAATAATTTTCTTGAATATATCACTCACGAGGAGGATAATTCTGATAGTTAGACTTTCCAAATAATTTGGATGAGAGAAAAATATGAAGACATCGACAGGTCACATCTAGATTTAAAGAAAAAAAAAAACTAGGCACAAAACAACCAAACAATTGTTTCGAAACCTGACAGCCCTTGTTTTTGGCCTATTTTTTCTTTACGTTTAGAAAATTACTGTTTGCAACGAAAAAAACTGTCTATAAACCTGAAAAAAATATTTTTGGGGTTGGTTATTTTTGGTTTACCACCTAGAACATTACCATTTGCAATCCATACATTCAAGAACAATTCTGGAAGGTGCAAAGAAATGAAGCCTTGAGTTCTAAACTCACAGCGATGATGTGATTCCTGTTATCTTTATCGTCAATATAGTACAAAAAGATATCAAGAACAAAAATAAATGGGAAGTCTGGTTCTAAAGTCGTAGCAGTGATGTGACTCGACTTGTTATCTTTATTTTCCAGCAGATAAAAGATCGTTATAACGGAGAGAAAATATTTTTTTAAGAGGTTTGAACACACCAAAACTCATTGGTGTCGGTAGACTTTCCAAACTAGGGGAGAGACTTCTATTGTTGTGCAAGGACTAGTAGTAGTTATAGTACTGGTCCCACGCATCAATTAAAAAAAAAAAAAAATCATAAAATCACTAAAATATGCATGATGGTAGGATACTGGGTTAAATTAGATCCCAACATGTAAAAACTCATGTGCTTCCTTTAAAATTAAAATTATTCATTAAAACCACAAATATGTTCAACTCAAAAATACATATGAAGGAAAGAGAGCCATACAAATAAAACACTGATATAAAAAAAATAAAAAACTCTTTGGCCAAATATTACAATGGGCGGCCTCTTAGCTCTCAGCCCTTCAAACCATTTCTCTTACTCTCTATATTCCTCACTTCCTCACTTCCTCACTTGTTTTTTCTCACCCCCACAAGCTACATATTTACACATAAATATAATTTATTTCATTCCATAATTTCCTCCACACAAATCTAAACTTAAAATCTAATTTAGATTTATCTTTTTTTGGACTCAACTAAGTCCCCTTTATGGAATTCCTAATCCCTAGATTATCTAACTAATTCAACTCCACTCATATCCTTAATTATTTAAGGAATATTTACAATAATCCTCACATTTATATTTTCTCTCCTAATTAATTAAAAATGAATAAAATAATTAAAATATCTCACCCCCTAAATTACATAAAGGAATAATAAAATTTTCGCTTTGATGCTCATGCATCGGACTCCCCATGTAGAGAAGTTTCCATAGACTCATGTCTATGAGGTCTGTTGCTTTTCTGTAATAATGCGACAACCACAAATCCTGATGACTTGCTCCCTCCAGGATTCCAAACTCTATTCTATCATTGGTCCTTCAAAGTATCAACTCGATTTGGTAACTCATCACTTACTCGGTCAATCAGATTCCATCGGCTTTTCCAATACGTCCTTTTGCCAATTCCTCGGAGCAATTCCTCCTTGTTGAATTCTTTTGCCTCCAACTGAGCTGAACACTCAAATTTATGCAATGGAAAATAATCAATAATTTCTTCTTACTTACAACTATAGTCTTTGATTTCTTTTAAAGCAACAACTTTCTCGTCCAGTGCTGTACCTACATTCACCAAAAAACTGTTAGTTTTAAAAAGATAAGATCTTTTGGTCTCTTTTGATGCTTCAAGCACCATTCTCCCATCATCGAATTTCTGGATTTCAGTAGATCATGTTTTGAATTGTTGGCTACTTTCATCTTCATCCTCTTAGTTTATTGTTTCCTTTATGTCCCTACGAACATAACTTTCTTGCTGCTTCTGATCTTTCATCTGAACGCCAAATAATTTCTGCTCAATTTCTCTAATTTCGACATCATATCTGTTAATTTCGGTTTCTGTACTTACAGTTACATTATTATTTGAAAAGTTACAACATTCATTCAACTCCATAAATGTTAAAAAAAATTCATCCCTATCACACATAGTAACTATAATTTCTTCTGGATGAGGTTCTGTAATCTTCACTTCTCCCTCAGGTTCCTTAAGCCATCGTTCCAAGAACTCGATTTCCATATGAAATCTTTCCAGAACTTCATTACAACTTTCCTTCCCAGATTCATTCTTCTTCTGGCAATCTTCCTAATTTGTCTTGGTTTCTGTTTCATCACACTGCAAAATTATATCAACAATTTCATTAAAAAAATACATTTGTTTACCTCCCTAGAATATCTCTTCGACATTTCCTTTATGCTCCTGCTCCATAACAGCTTCAACTGGCTATCTTACCCCAACCAAGAATTCATTTATGATTTCTTCTTGTTGCAAAAAATCAATACCTTCCTCTTCTGAAAGGCATTCTCCATCAGACTCCACCTCAAGGGTTTCATTCTCCTCTGTGATAGTTTCACTAGACTGTTCACCATATTTCGTGCATCCTGCAAACATAAATAAATTGTGAGAAAAAATGCAAGGCTCCATAGCCTCATCTTTTTCTCTTGCCAACACATCTTCAGACTCTTCTGAACTATCCCAATAGTTCATGAGATCTTCCTCATTGATCTCTTCACCTAGAATTTCACCCTGTTCTGGGCCACAAATGGAAACATCCATTTTTAACTCAGCCTCTCTGAGTTCTTCACAACTCAACATCTGCTCGATCTTCCTCAGCTCTTCTGTCAACTGTATGTTTACCTGTTTTTCCCTCTTTGCGTGTAGTCTTTGCCACTTTACCTTCTTTCTCATGGTCCAACCAGGTGTCTGGTCTTTCACATTTCTCTGCAACAATTTCATTAACAATTAAAGGTGAACTGTTATTTCAGCCTTCTCCTGCTCATAATATTCATCTATCAACTTCTCACATATGCCACTTACCTTGGCATTTTTCTTCTTCTTCCCTCTGTTGTGGTCTTCATCAGATCTTCGGAAATGACTATCAACAGTCATCTTCCCCTCCTTGGTGAACTTCATCTGTTCTCGTGTGGATTTCATTCAATCCTCCTTTCACCAATCCTTCACACTTGACATTCATAAAAAATGCAAGTTTTCATCCTGCGCTTGGCTTCTCATGGTTCTCTGTCTTGGAACCAATCTCTGGCAACCCTCTTGCTTCACTTTGCTGCAAACAACACTTTAGTAACTCATGTGTTACAATGACCAATTCTTTGGGTGTCAGGCTCTACCAATCATGCACCCCATTACATTCAAAATTTTTACTTAGGTTATGACTCTTTTATTTCAGACTTACACTGATTCTTCATCTTGGATGAAAAATACTCAATCTTAACTCAACTATCCAAACTTTCATTTGATTCTAACATCTGTTTTGACTTCAAGCTTTGCCCCAATAATAATGATAGTGGATATTTTGACTTAATTCAAGTTATACAATCCTCCAACAAACATACACTCCTAATACATCTTTAGGATGTAAAATCTTCACTCTATTTCATACTTCATTCTTATGAAAAATCATCAGTTTTCCCTTATCATTTCACATGATACTAAAGTCTTTAGTCGAAATTCAATTTAGGTTTTTCAAGATTTATTTTAAGGTGAAAATAAATAAACCATTCAATCTTCAATTTTCAAAAATACCTTCCTGAATTATCATACCTCGTGTTCCTGTTAAGGTTATTAATAAACCTTTCTCTCTGCAATCTCAATTCTCTAGTTTCCACTCTTCTGTATTGTCTTTGTCACTGTAAATACTCGCATGCCCATAAGCTCGTCATCTTAATGCAAACATTTCCCTGCAATTTTATGCACCATACAACATAAATTCACATCTCTTCACCTATGTACATAGAACATGTTTTTACTTCTTTGATGAATAATGTACAACTCGTACATCACCTTCATTCTGAATAACACCTCTTAGATGCCGCCACATGATGGTAAAACAAAGATTCTTCAACATCAAGAAATTGTGTGTATAATCTTAAAACACAATCAAAAGAATTTTCCCATTCCGACTACAAGCTTTGGTCCAAAATGACTTACAAAACTGCGAAGAATCCACATTAGGCATAATAAATCCTCTCACATAAAAATCCATATTTCTATGTACCTACCAAAATGATGCAAACACACACTGCCACAACCACATATAAAATGTGTTTTCTAGAAATCCCAAATGGAGGAAACCTCATATGTGGAAGCTTTTTAGTTTTTTTTCAGCCCTATGGTTATAACCCCAACCATAATCTTTATACACTTATGCTTTTATCCATTTTATTTTATTTCTATTATATAATTTATGTAATAGAAATCATTAATAAGCCACACTAACTTTCATTATCTTACCTTCAAGCTTCCTCCATGCTTTGTATGTTAAAACCTCTGTCTTAGACTCTCATACTCCACGATCTAGCATTATTGGCAAATTTGAGACCATCCATTTTCTTTGGTTAACAAACATGTCAATGAATTTATATACCACCCCACACTTAATACCAACTCACCTTGATGCATTTCTCATACGCGCTCACCAATCCACTTTGTTGTTTACGAATGCAAATCAACATTAATCTAGTCCACGCTGTCCCAACTTACCTCTTCAAAGCTATGTAAAAACCCTTATTGGTTTTCAAAACCGTCCTCTCAATTTCGCTTCTTAGCTGTTCCTAGTTCCAACTCTTTGGACCGGTTGACTTATGGTTCTTCGAATTCACCTTTACACTTGTATCATTCGTTGGCCACTTCACATCATTTGCATTCACCTTCTCATTCAGGGCAGAGTAATCTACTGCCATTCCACTGTGTTTTCCTCTGATTCCACAAATGATACAAGATGACAAATTCCACTTTAAATTTTCTTTACAAAATGTTAAATTCTATCAAGGCCCAGGTTTACTCTTCAAAATGATGGATTTGATCCATTCTTAAGTACTTTGTATGCAATCCCAAATACCTCTCTATTTATACCTATAATAATGAAATAGTGTAGCTTTATGCAAACTCCAATTATTACAATAATCAATGAGTCCTCAAAGGACCATTTTTATTGTATATAATAATAACATGATTAAAAACTGCATTTGGGATCCATAAAAAAAAAAAAAAAACATTCAACTCAGTATGGAGCCAACGCTCATCTCAAACAAACTAGACATGAAAATTGTCAAACCTGTTCACAACATTTACTATCAGTCTTCCAAGTAGCGATGGTCAAGACGTAACATTCAACCCGTGGCATAGTATGATGTGTGCAGTCTTATGTCATGAGGCTTGCTCTTGGAGGCGTGAATTTCCATACCGCAGCTCCCACCGGTATTAATGTGCTGCCTACCAGAAGTTACACCCACTCGAGCTCTTAATCATATGCTGTCGCATGTGATACTTCCTCTGCCAAGTGCGTTAAGAACGTCACCAGTGGTGTGGCTTCACACTTACTACAAACTTATGATTTTCACTCCAAATCCTGGATCTTCCAATAGGATCCATGTGGCTTCTGGCATCGATCCTTGAACCTCCTTCAGCTTCGACACTATGTTCAATGGAGATCATGAATCTCGACTCCTAATTCATGACCTTTTCCTTGAACAACTCGGAATGATTAAATTCAAGTGAGAAAGAGATGATATCGAAGATGTTGAGCAGAGTAGCTTGGATTTCAATTCTTGGTCACTTTCATGGCTTCACGGTTTGCGGAAAAACATTCTCATGCTACGCATATGCTGTCTTCTTAACCATCTTCAAGCTTTTGTGTTCTTACTAACAGATCACAAACATTTGTGGTTTGTAGATCTCACACAGTCACGTCTTTCACAACTCTCACAAATTTCTCTTCATTTCAATGTCCACACACAACCTCCATTACCGATATCTTCCATGCAGTGTGCCATGCAGATCGGGATCAACACTCAAACACAATTTCAACATGAAACATTCTCAAGAATCATTTCGTAACATAAATGACAGGTCTATCACAATTTCAAAGACAGATTTCAATAGGTAGCTCCTTCACGACAATCTAGGTAGCAGAAAATTTATACACAAGGCTCTAATACCAAATGATAGCTAGGATACTGGGTTAAATCAGATCCCAGAATGTAAAAACTCGTGTGCTTCCTTTAAAATTAAAATTATTCATTAAAACCACAAATATCTTTAGCTCAAAAATACATATGAAGGAAAGAGAGCCATACAACTAAAATATTGATATAAAAACAATAAAAAACTCTTTGGCCAAATATTACAATGGGCAACCTCTTGGATCTCGGCCCTTCAAACCATTTCTCTTATTATCTATATTCCTCACTTCCTCTCTTGTTTTTTATCACCCCAACAAGCTACATATTTATACATAAATATAGTTTATTTCATTCCATAATTTCCTCCACACAAATCTCAACTTAAAATCTAATTTAAATTTATCTTTTTTTGGACTCAACTAAGTCTCGTTTATGGAATTCCTAATCCCTAGATTATCTACCTAGTTCAACTCCACTCATATCCTTAATTATTTAGGGAATATTTACAATAATCCTCACATTTATATTTTCTCTCCTAATTAATTAAAATTGAATAAAATAAATAATTAATTAATTAAAATATCTCACCCCCTAAATTACACAAAGGAATAATAAAAATTTAGCTTTGATGCGTTTGCATAAATGCATATAAATACTTTATATTAAGTTATATAAATATGTCCAAAATGGGCCCAGATTTTGATTGGACCAACAACTTTCATACACCAAGCCTTAACATCACAAGTTGACAAGACCTATTGTCTTAGTTACCTCCAATTCTGAATTACCAACTAAGTCAAAATGCACTACAAAACATTACAATGCTTTCCATCCAAAAGTACAACTATCCCATCAAACCGTCACCCATTGATTTTGCATTGGGGCAACACATCCCATTGTTGGGTAACACCTGCACAAGAATAGTTGAAATGTGTGTCAGCCATATGTACATGTCTGTTTAACCATTCAACCTACTTAAGACATTAAATGACACCATTCAATTCAGGAAATAGTTCACCCAACCTTTCAATTCAAGAATTAAACACAACACCCCTTTCAATTCAGGAATTAAATTCAGGAAATCAAAAGAAAGCATAAGGATCAACCATGAAAGCTTATCAACCATTGGATCATGTACAAATCAATCCACAACACAAATTTGGATTTGGGAGATGGCAATCCATGCCAATCTTCCCTACCAATTAAATTCTAGATCATAAAACTATAAAACATCAACCCTTACTTCATTTGAATCATTCATTATACTCATCAGCTGCTTCTGACATACAATCAGAGTTATCACATACACTCAGAGTTTTCATACAGTATTCCATTCATTTTGCAGACATACAATCATTTTCAGACAATGTTCAATTCATTTTGCAGACATACAATCGAAGTGTTCAGGCAATGTTAAATTCATTATATTCATCAGTTGATGGAGACATAAAAATAGAGTGTGTGCTCATTGTTACATTCGAGACAGAGTGTATGCACAGTGTTACATTCATTCTCTTCATCGATTACCGGAGACATATAGGTTTTTTGTTTTTGTTGAATAATGTTATTATATTGAGTACTTTATCATTTTTTTAGTTGAAACCATGTTAAACTTATAAGTTATAGATCATATGCCTTCTAGTATCTGCTTATTGGAGCTTATTTCAATAACTTTATGGCTTCTATCCTCATAGCCTAGACAAATCAATCAAGGAAATCCCACAACCATGCAAGAGAAAGCTAAAAATAGTGTAGGGCTTTCTACTGTTTCCAAGCTTGAGTTATGATAGTGAACACTAGTAATGAGAGTTATGTTTATAAGAAAATCACGTAGATTAAAGAAGCTATGAGTATTTAAACTAGCTTACTAAGACAGATCCTATGTCCTAATTAGGGAAATGCTTATACTTATCATCATATTCTATCACCTTTCTTATGTCAATAGTGTAGAAACCACATGTTCGTAGTGTTTAAGTTATCTGGAAAGCTTACTACTATGTTCATTAGCTTTGATTGTGTACATAACATCCTTATAAGGTCTCACTATTATGGAGAGACCCATTAATACTAGCTAGTATTTATTAGAGCTAATAGTCTAATAATCTAAGTTACAAACTAAAGCTAGTAGTTCTACTCGGAATCTAATAGTACTTATTGTTTCCGTAGTTCTTTCTGAACTAAAGCTTGAACTCTAAGACAACAAGTTACTTACCTTAAGGCATGGGACGAAGACTAGAGTTATTCCATTCTCAGGTCTGCCTTTAGTTCGTAAATTCAAATAGAGAGAGATTTTTAATTAAAACATAGTTGTTGTTATAAGAACGAAAAGCTACTAACTACATAGGAGTTAGAGAGGTTGAAAGAGTGGAAATACAACTAATTAGAAGTCTCATTTCAGTTTCACTACAGCTTTCTTCTTAACTACTACTTCTGAACAGCTTCTTAGCTCAAGCTAAGAGAAACAAGTTGACCTACACTAGTTGGATCCCAAGCTTAGCCAAATAGAATAAATTGTTGTATCTATTTTGTTATAAACAAATAGGAAACATTAACACATATTTCTTGAGAATATCTTCTAAAACTATCTTAAAGTCCATATGCACTAAGAACTAATACTGGTATAATCTAGATATATGAGTACCTATATATTCTAAGACCTATTTCAACTTCTCTTTCTAAGACCCATTTCAACTTCTCTTTCTAAGACTTGTTTCAACTTCTCTTTCTAAGACCTGTCTTTGTTTCAAAAAAAGGGTCGATATATGCAAAGGTAGATAAGTGTACGCAAAGTTCGATATACGCATTAGGTAGATAATTCCATGTCCAAAGTGTATCTAGAGCTTATTGACATGTACTAAGGCTGAGGTCAATAGCCAGTATCATTGACAGGAGGTGAACTTTTCCAACCAATCATATAGCCAAACATAGACAATGTTCATTACCATAAGGGCATTTGATAGCCAATCATTGAAATCCATAGGTGCAAGACATAGCTCTACCTTTCATTAGTATAACCTAAACCAATAGCAAAGGCAAGAGCAGTGGTTCCAACACCAAGAGTTTAAGCAGCACCACCAACAGTCAATAGGGAATCCATTTAGATTTTATAGTAATATCCCCCAAAACCACTAAACTCGGGCACCCAATAGTTTTATGCCAACCTTGGTTAGCTACTGTTCATGCTGTCATTGGTTGCAAGAATGGATAAATGGCCATCTCTAATGGATCTCATATCCAAAAATTGAAAAAATTTCCACCTACTCAACTAGTAAATGAAGTCCCTCTTTGGTTGGAGAACCATTATGGAGAGGAAGAATGTATGCTCCCTCTGTTAACCTTAGAAAAATCAAGGGGATATCAAGAGAAAACAGAATAACATGTCTTGCAATAATTTTTATCTAACATAAGATGCATTGAATACCATGTTTATTTTAGTGGTTACAATTATGATTTTAGCCCTAATATTCAGGTAACCTTCTATCCTGCTATTTTTGCATCATTCACTATTGTAGCCATAGGTGGAAACAAGGAACTGTGCGCTCAACTTGTTGAAATTAGCCCTGGAAAAATAATCTACATAGGTACATACTTAAGTATAGAACAACAACAACATGTGGTAGAAATTATTCAAAAACAATATGGTGAATTTTCTTGGGACTTCTTGGACATGAAAGGAATTCATATTGAAACTTGCATACACTTAACCAGAAACTATGAATGTCCTGTTAGTCAATACCTCTACACCAGTACAAAATGCTTCAATATGAACTTAACCAGAAACTATGAATGTCCTATCGAATGTCCTATTTAGTTAGTTTTTCTTGCCAAGTCAGTACCTCTATTCAAGCCTTGCCCCCAATAGATGGAATTTAACAAAGTCACCAAACTTGTCTTAATGAAGCCAAAAAGTATGTTGCTTGCAACCATGTTAACAATAGAAGATTCCATGTTAACTTACAGTCATCTTAGCTTACATCCATGTTGTTAACAGTCAATATGTATCACATATCTTTCTCATGTTGATATTATAAGTCATACATAATTGAAATACAATATACTAAAAATCATTCAATAATTCAAAGTGGCAAGATAATCCAAATTCAACCGTTCAAGTAAACCATGTTTGTTCCACTTCAATTTCAATTAATTCACAAAATTATTCATTGATATGAATGGATTACTAGGTTTGGTTTTATCATTAAGATAAAATCCTTGCTGATAAAACAGTATACACTCAGATGCAACCCGAACTCTTTTGAGTAAAATACCAAGTTTCCTACACAAATGCAAGAGTTCACAACAAACAACAGAAGATTTCATGTTGTTAACAGTCAATAAGTATTACTTATGTTTCTCATGCTAATATTGGAATTCATACATAAATATATTTTACTCTATACAATTGTGCTGTAATACTTATCAAATTTCTTACTCATGTTGTACTCAAATACAATTTTAAATCAGAATTTTCTAGTAAATATGTAGGTTGTTGGAGCCATGGCAAGAGTTTCTATTGCATATTGGACAAGGAACAGGAGGAAAGGTACAAGGTGGGCCCAACTACGGAGCAATTCATCAGATGAGGATTTCAATGCACCCAATGCTCCCAGCAGTGTCGTTGAAAAGGAATTTGTGGTAACAGATCATCCTAGCCCACCATCAGCCATAGAGCCACCTTCAACCACAGTGCAAGGTGAAATTTCAACAAATAAAATCAGTGCCATCAGAGGTTGGACAAAGAAATACATGCTCGATGCAATTGATAACATCTAGTTTAATGGATATTCAATTCGTGCATCTACAAAAAAACATGGTATTGCTACCTCTAACATACATTATTGGATAAATGGGTTGACTACTACAAAGCGTAGAGGTTCTGTTATAGTTATGACTGAAGAGGAGGAGGATGAGGAGGTCGAGTGGTGTAAATAAATGGCCCAATTGGGACATGGGTTAGAGCTTAAACAACTTAAATCCACTGTAGCTCAAATCTGTCAAGGGAGGCCAAACACCTTTAAATATGGTTTTCCTAGTAAATCATGGTGGAGTGGGTTTAAAAAGAGGCATCCAAACCTTTTGTTATGTAAAACGAAGGGCCTTGATAGAGTCAGGGCTTTAAATCTACGCCCTGCAATTATTTCCAAGTTCTATAACACTCTTTCTGCTGCATATGACCAACACTCATATGCCCCAGACCATATATGGAACTGTGATGAAACAAGCTTACAGGTAGGAAGGAATTATGGTATGCGGGTAATTGCCAAGAGAGGGAGTAGAAATGTTCCTAAGATATTGCCTAAGAGCAGGGAGTGGTTCACAATTATTGCATGTGTCAATGCAATTGGTTCATCAATACCGATATTTTATCTATTTAACGGTGAAACTCAACTAAAAAGTTATATACAGAACTGTGAACCAGGTGCATGCATGGCTGCACATCCAAATGCATGGATGAAAAAGGAATTGTTCCTTAATTTTCTTTTCCACTTTGCTGCTTCTTTACCGGGTGGTGTCTCTCCTGAAAATAGGCACTTATATATTTTATATGGCCATGGAAGCCACATGGTTGCGCAGACAATCGAGGAGGCCAATAAATTGGGCATTGAACTGTTAACATTTCCAACTCATACCACTCAGAGATTGTAGCCCATTGATGTGACCATTTTTGGGCCTTTCAAGAATTATTTTAGGGTCAAGTGAGCCTCATGGATGGAAAAGAATCCAGGGGTGGAAGTAAAGAGTTTTGAGCTTGCTGAGCTTGCAAGTAAAGCATTTAAAAGGGCTCTCACACCTTATAATATCAAGGCTGGATTTAGGAGGACTAGTATATGGCCACTTAATTTTGATGCTCTTATGCATGATACCAATTGTAGCCAAGCATTTGAAGTGGAAGGTCAAGAAGCAGAGAACTTACAAGACCATGTCGGTGCCCAAGAATATGTAGCTTTTTCTGAAGGTATAATGTCCCTTTTTGAAGGGTTTTTCTATGGTGACGATGATGAGCATGTCAGTGAGACACATTTCAGACATGAACCAACTAACAATATCAATGAAGTTGTCACACCAACTAAATCACTTGTGAATTATGCATGTGATATTCCATGTGATGCAGCTAACAATGAGCAATTGACCATGTAAACCCAAGTAAGCGCACCATCATGGTTGGCAGAGGTCGTGATGAATATCACTGGAAATAATGTATCTGCCACCAATAAGGAAAGCATGGACATGCCTTCACAACCATCAGGGTTGAACACCGAACTTGTTCATTATTTTGTGGACAATGGATCACTGGAAGAGGAGCCTATTCAGCATGAATTACCTGAAGAACACAAAAATGGGGGCCAATCAGTTGTCTCGGAGGATGAAATCCAAGTTTCAGGTCCAGAGGAGCATGGGGCAATAAAAAATCAGATATTACTCTGTGCATTCCTAAAGCTACCAGTAGAGAGAGTGAAGGCCTCATCAAGGAACTCAACATCATATTATCTTCGTTTAGGGAGGAGTTCACAATTTCTCACATCTGAAGATTATATGAATTTAATGTTCCAGTCTGAACGTAAAGAGAATGAAATTCAGGCAACTAAAAAGAGAAAGAAGGATTTATCCAATGAAAAGAGGGCCGCAAGGATTGCAACAACATAAGCTCAAGCAAAGGAAATGTTGGAAAGAAAAAAAGAAAAGGACGATAAGGGACATCAAAAGAAATTGGCAAGGCAAGAGAGAGAGAGGCAAGAAATTTTCAGCAAGAGTTGGAAAAAGGAGAATGGGTGACAAGCAGGGAAGACCATGGTTCAATCCAGTTTGAGGCAAATAGGTTGATGTCTAACATGCTAGACCAGATTGCAGAGCAGACACCATCATTCCAAGACCTAATTAACATCCAAGTCCCCATTTACCAGATAGGGGTTACGCCCACCTCTTATACCCCTACTAGTGTAGGTTTGAATCCTAATTGTGTTTATACGACACCTGCAGTCAATGTTGGGGTTAGTAACACAAGTGGACACTTGGGCTACTTATTCCCACCATGGATACATGGAGAAAATTGGAGTCAAGCATATGGAAACATTCAGGCACCTCCTAATCATCCAATCTTGGGTATTCCACCATACTTGGGTCAAGCAATCAACTCAACAATTTTGGGCAATGTAGGAAATGGAAGCCATCAAGCATAGGGGTGGCATGACTTAATTTTTGTAACCACAACACACTGTGATTTTGGTAAGGATGAAATAGGTTTGCTAAGGATAGCAGCCATTGATGTTGGGAAGCTACAAACAATTTTAAATTAGTATGTATCAAACAGTTTCTAATTGCTACAATTTTGTTAATCTGTTGAAGTTATAATTGCTTATTTAAAAGAACACAACACTTGCCATAGGCTATATCATAATTTTTAATTTTTAATTAGTATGTATCAAACAATTTTTAATTTCTACAAAAATATATCTTGTATTCCTTGGGATTTAACAAATTGACAGTGTAAGCCATTTCTAACTTGCTCACTTGCAAAGGCATAATCCCAATCATCAATGACACCATTAAAACAAGTGATAGCTGGTGCCATCATTTTTGTTACTTAAAGTGACAAGACAACCCACATTCATCACTAGAAGCTAGGGATAATCTTTTTGAATAATGATTAATAACAGAGTTATGAAAAATTATTCCAAGAATACAAAAGAAACAAAAATCCCTCCATGAACATTTTCTTTGTTGAAAATATTATATGAATATAAACATCACAATTTCAATTTTTATTACATCTAAAAACAATATCCCTTGAACATTACATGCTATTTAATGAACACAAAAAGCTACTAATAATCTTGTTAAATAATAAGGATATCAACACGGGGAGCAAACCAGCACACTTATATAACGAAATTGTGTGAGGGAACCAGATAAAAGAAATAATGCTAAAAAATTATAATTAATCATATTAGTGAGCAACAAACCTGTATCATTATACTGGTGCAATGAAAATTACTTACTAACTTCATCAATAAAAATCACTCAATAAAGGAGGAGACTATGAACAAAGAAACTGAATTCATAAGCAAAAAATGTCTATGACGCCAAATTCCAACTTGGATTTTGGCCCATTGCCCCACTCTAAAAAAAAATTCTTGCAATGAGAATAGCCCTGATTGAATGATACTACCTCTTAATTTATTAAAAAGTAGTGAAATATAAAAATCATAACTGCAAACCAATTATACCTTGAAACCTTTTACCGCCTGACTGGAAGGTATTCCCTGTTTCTCAAGAGCTACTAAAGCGTTTTAAGCAATTTTGGAACTATTTCACTGCTTTTGTAACTACAAACAGAGGGTGTGAACAAAGAAATTGAATTCATAAGTGGAAAAAAAAAATCCTATTACACCAAATTCCAACTTGGTTCTGGCCCATTTCCCCACTTTGAAAAATAGTGTCTTGCAATGGAAACGACTCTGATTGAATAATACTGCATCTTAATTGATTAAGAAGCAGTGGATATAACCCTTAAGAGAATGTCCTATAACAAAGGTAAAATACCTCTATGGAAGTGACTGTAATACCTCGAATCTATGAAACAAGAATGAAAGACTAAGACTTCACAGCAAGTCAAAACCCTTAAGAGAAACCAAGAACAAAGGTAAAATACCTTTATGGAAGTGACTATAAAATTAATACCTCGACTCTGTGAAACATGAATGCAAGACTGAGACTTCACGTGCAAGTCAAAACCCTTAAGAGAAACCAGGAAAAAAGGTGGTTATACCAGTTGTTGGAGTGAAACAAGAATGCAAGATCGAGACTTCACATGCAAGTCAAAACCCTTAAGAGAAACTAGGAACAAAGGTAAAATACATCTATGGAAGTGACTGTAAAATTAAGGTTATTGAATAGAGAAAACTTCATTTTCTTTACATGTGTATATATCAATGTAAATAACACAGTACGAGAAAATGTCAACATTATTAACAACACAATATGAGAATTTAGACAACATTATTAACACAGTATGAGAAAATGTTATCAAATTAATTGAAAACATGTACATAATCTAAAACATTATTAACATACTTCGGCTCTATGGTGGATATACCTCAACTTTGTTGTGGATAAAAATATTTAAATATCAAAATCTCAATTTATACAGAACCCTAAACCCTAAATGTGTTAAAAAAAAAAACTTTAAACCCTAAATGTGTTGGAATTGAACAAGAATTCAAGACCGAGACTTCACATGCAAGTCAAAACCCTCAAAAACCTTACGAGAAACCAGGGACAAAGGTAAAATACCTCTATGCAAGTGACTATAAAATTAAGGTTATTGAATAGAGACAACCTCATTTGATTTACATGTGCATATATAAATGTAAATAACATTGTATGAGAAAATGTCAACATTATTAACATAGTATGAGAATTTAGACAACATTATTAACACAGTATGAGAAAATGTCATCAAATTAATTGAAAACATGTACATAATATAAAACATTATTAACATACTTCGGCTCTGTGGTGGTTATACCTCGGCTCAGTGGTGGATAAAAATATTTAAACATCAAAATCTCAATTTACACAAAATCCTAAACCCTAAATGTGTTAAAAAACAAAACCCTAAACCCTAAATGTGTTGGAGTGAAACAAGAATTCAAGACCGAGACTTCACATGCAAGCCAAAACCTTAAAAACCCTTAAGAGAAGCCAAGAACAAATGTAAAATACCTCTATTATAACCACCATAGAGTCGAGGTAAAATCACCACAGAGTCGAGGTATGACCACCACAGAGCCGAGGTATGACCACCACAAAGCCGAGTATAACCACCATAGAGCCTAGTATAACCACCATAGAGTTGAGTATAACCACGACAAAGATGAGGTATAACCACCACAAAGCCGAGTATAACCAACACAAAGTCAAGTATAACCACCAAAGAGCTGAGGTATAGCCACACATAGCCGAGGTATAACCAGCACAAAGCTGAGGTATAACCACCACAGAGTCGAGATGTAACCAACATAGAGTATAGGTATAACCACAACGAAGCCGAGATATAATGACCAAGTTCAACCCCTATGCTCGAAGCAAGACCACAGGTGCTCAAACCAGGAGCGCATACGCTCTATAACCCGGGATGCAACGCGCAGAGGCCGGAGGTGGAGGCGTCGGGCATCGATGCAGGCACTGCACAATAAACAGATAGGAAAACGATCAGTGACTAGCCACGGAGTGAAAATGAGAGCTTGTGTGAGAAGCCTACGATTAAACATAGGAAGCGACCAACTGGAGAGGTTCCTCGTACATGTGACACGTGCCTGCAGTAGCTGGCGTGATATTGTACGCAAGCGTGGCACTCTAGGTGGCATGGGGGGCTAGTCACTGCCAAGGTGTCCAATAACTGGCCCCTTTCCTCTAATGACTAAGATTTCAAAATAAAAATTATAAATTCCATAAAAGTACGACGATTCTTCCAAAAAAGCGTAAAAATCGTATCTTATGTATTGAAAATTAAGATGAAATTCTCAACAAGAATGATATATTTAATGCAATTAACTTGTGGACCCTGTAGTTTACACTAGGCTCTTCCGACTTCTCGTTGTTTCCACTTTGAACACATGGTAGCATCGGGTTTCAAAGCCGGATGCCATTGCAACATAAGCTCAAGAGTTAAACTATAAAAGTATAGAATTAGGGCCTAGCAATTTTTTCCTCTCAATTCTGAGGAATTTTTGAAAATATGAGCTGTTTCCATTGGTATTTTCATCCTTTGAGATTTACAAATTTTCATTCTTGAGATTCATAAACGCATTTAGGAGATATTTGAATAGGTTTGTGCTAATTATATATTTAATTTCATATTGTAAATACTTAAAGGAAAAGCTCTCTACCTTAGAGATACCTAGATTAAGTCTCAAAAGATTTGTAAATACCTAATGGAAAGGCTCTTTGTGTTAAAGATGCGTATGAAATATTTTCAAAATATTTGTAAATACCTAAAGCAAAGGTTCTCTATCTTGAAGATACCTGTCAAAGATTCTCAAGATATTTGTATATACCTAAAGGAAAATCTCTCTGCCTTAAAGATACTTGTATAAGTCTTGACAAAGCTCACTGCTTGAAAGATACTTGTATAAGTCTTGATAGATTTGAAGACAGTCGTTTTGGCTTCCTAAGTATTAAATAATTTCAAACAATAGCTGGCTGGAGGAAAGAAGTTATGACTAATATTTAAACATCTCTCGGTCCTACTTACTCTGGAAAAATCCTGCATGATTTGGAGGATGTGCACCATGTTACAAAAATTGTCATGGAAGGTTTGCATCAAGTTTCGAACAAAAATAATAATAATAAATTTATCTTTATAGATAGAAAAGAAAATTTTTGTTCCTCATGAAGAAATGCGATCTTTAAATGAAAAATAAAGACAGATTATGTCAGCCTAACCTTTTGGTTATTGCATTATTAACCAATGTGATTTAGAAATTGACTCTTCTCAAAGGCTTGAACACAAAAGAAGCACTCAACGGTCTACAATTATGTAGCCTAGTTTCTTTACCTCTGTAATACTGAGTGGTTTGATTATTAGACATCCTCTCTCATTCTCTTTTTCTTTTCAGAGGGAGAAAAAATGTCTATTCTATATAATGTACCAGTACAACGTGAAATGTGTCATATATATTTACATTCAATCTATTCACAAGGTTCTCCATAGAGCTTGAGATTTGAAATTATTCTAAACTTTGTCTCGCATCCACGACATATAAATACAATGGGCATCGCATAATCCAATTCCATTTGAGTCTTTATATGTTGGTATACATCATTAAAAACTCTCTAACTTAATTGCATACAAAAAGTCAAAAACTATGTCAAGAACTGTGTACCAGCCTTCCTACATAAAGAAAATCAATCCAAAAATAAAGCATTATGTTCTCGATCCATATTGCTGAGAGATACATGCGTAATCAACATCCTGTACCTTCTTGAAATTGTCTTCATGTATGTCCACAGTACCTATGTAATCATCCAGGGATTCATATGTAAAAGTGTGGGTTAGAAAATTTTCACTGTTCCCTTTGCCTCGCTCCCGGAGGCGTCTGTCAATTCATAGTGAATTTCTCTAAAAGTCCCCATGAGTCCCTTCTTTGATAATCTATCTGCAGTGTATTTTTTCTCCTTTTATATGTGTGTATAGGATATGTTGAAGGAATATCTACTAATTTCATTGATTCTATCCATCCAGTTGGGGAGGTGTTTAGGTGCCAAAGTGTTGCGGTTATTCATGTGATCTATGAGTACCTTGGAGTCACCAAAAACCCATAGCTTATCAATGTAGAGTTGTTTAGTGAACCATAGGAGACGCCACAGTGCCAACATCTATGCTCGGGTGTTAGTCCCCTGGCCACAAAACCAGTGGATCGTATAATGGAAAATAGGTGTGATCATCAACCATGCTCCACATTTTCATCGTTGTTGTTGTGCCGCCTTGTTGAAGAAACCTACATAATAGTGAATTTATAAAGGTCTAAGCCTGTGAGAGAGATCCCTCGGCAGTTTTTTGTTAATCCTCAAACCACCCCACGTTAGAGGGATCTGGTCAGCAACCTACTTTGGTGTATACTTATTATCTTCGAAACTCCCCTTATTTTTGCAGCACCATATCATCCAATGGAAAATGATAGGGATTCTTCTGAGATTTGCGCCTTTCGCAGACCACCCGTTACAACATTCTACCATTGACATGCATTCCTAGTCACGAAACTTAAACATAGTAGCCAATTGATCCCATATTGTTCGGTCAAATTCGCAGTGATAAAAAAGGTGTTCATTGTCTTCATCTACTTTCCCACATAAACAACATATGTCCGGTCCAATCCTGCCTCTCTTCTTCAGGTTTGTCAAGGTCAAGATCTTGTTCTTCCATAATAACCATAAAAATATGATGAGTTTTAACTGCACCTTTACCTTTCAGATCTCCTTGAACCAGCAGATAGTTTTCGGTTCGCTTAATTGATTTATCAATGTTCTGTATGTTTCGCTCGATCTGATGTATCCATGATATAGTTGGCCTCCCCATGTAATACACTCACCCCTGCTATTGTGAGTAAATCCCATGGTCCTTAGTCCCTCAATCTAAATTTTCCATTATTTCGCCAAATGACTAGATAGTCCCATGTCTTCAGCCTCCTTCCACCGTGGAGAACCCTCCTACCAATACTTAATGGTTTGTCCAAGGTAAAAAATTCCTTTTCTTTGAAGATAGTTTTTAAATTGTGCACTTATGGAATTTATACTTGGGTGCCCCCTGATGACCCCATTTCCAATCATTATCTTCCTGCCATTACCAAAACTCCAGTGTAGATTTAGTGAGAACATGGGTCATATTCTTCAGAAGCTCGACCATATGTATGACCCCCCGCCATCAATTTCCCATCTAGCTAAATATATGGTCTCTAGGTTCTAGGATCTTAGGTATTTTTATTGAATTATATCCCTCCATAATCCAGGTGTGTGCAGGCATTGCCAAATTGACTTCATTAGTAGTGATTTCCTAAAAGTGTTGTTTCCATTATTCCCCACCCTCCCCAGTCCTTAGGTTGAGTAATGTGTTCCCATTTCGTCATGTGGTACTTCCCTTTTCCCCTTCATCCTTCCCAGATGAAGTTAGTCATAGTTTTTTTTATTCTTTCAATGATAGATTTGGGAATAAGGAAGAGGTTAGCCCAATATACTGAAATTTGCTGGAGTATTTCCTGTACCAAGATTAGCTTGCTTCCCTTCGAAAACCATCTTAAGGACCATCCATTGATTCTGTTCATGTATTTTTCGATGAGCCATTGCCAGTCCGCCACACAGTATTTAGAAGGTTTTAGTCTGAAACCCAGGTATTTTAAACCATCCTCTTATGACCCGATCTTGTAATTAAAAATATCACCTACATGTTCTATGATCTCCCTATCCCTCTCGAAAATAATCAGGCACAAATTTTCCTCGTTAGCAAGAATCCCTGACGCTTCACAGAATCGCTGAAAAATGACTTTCTGTGTAATAATCATGCCAAAAATTAGAACATCGTCAACAAAAAAGCTATGGGTAATATCTCGATGTTCTGTAATTTTGATGCCTCGGAAGTTACCCCCATATGTTGCCTTATTAATATTGATGCTAAAAGCGTCCATCACCATAATGAACAGGAGGGGTGAGAGTGCACAACCTTGTCTCAGTCCCCTACCTGCTTTGAAGAATTTGGAGGTGTTCCCATTGATGATAACAACCATGGGTGCATAGGAGATACACCCCATAATCCATTCAACTGATTCTCTATCCATTCTGATTTTGTATAAAACCATCCTTAAAAAATCCCAATCGACTATGTCGTATGCCTTACTCAGGTCCACTTTCATGACCACTGCTTTCATGTGGCATTTTTGTATAGTGTGAAGTATCTCCTTAGTCCTAGACATGACATCATGAATAATGCGATTGTTGAGAAAACCAGACTTTTCTCTGGTGATGTGATTAGATAATACTCCCTTGATTCTTTCAGTAATGATTTTAGAGATTATTTTATATAGAGTGTTACATAGAGAGATTGGACAGTAATTCTTAAAAGTATTCATGCCTTTTTTCTTCGGCATGAGTGTCAGGAACATAGAATTGATATCTCCATGAACATGGACTAACTTTTTTACCTCTTCAACCATGTTTGTAATATCCTTCATCATCAAATCTGCAAAGTGTAGAAATAATTCTGGCGTCCACCCATCTAGGCTCGGACTCTTGTAAAGAGTGAAGGAATTCAACACCCCTTCAACCTCAGCCATGTTGACCACCCTTTTCAGTCAATGATTTTCCTCCTTTTTGAACATATGTGGTTAGTCCTCAGCAGCCCATATCTAATTCTCATGTGATGGCTCTCGTGCCCTGTATAAATTGTCAAAATGTTTGACTGCTTCTTGTTGAATTTTTTCAGTGGTATTGACAATTTTCCCATCGATTTCGATGTTCCAGATGGCATTCTGGTTCTTCCTACCATTTTCAAAAGAATGAAAATAATTCATGTTCCTATCACCCTCTTTAAGCCAGATGGCGTGGCTCTTAAGCCTCCACATCTTTTCTTGTATGAGAAGTATCCTTTGCTTGCCCTCCTCCAATGTTTTAAGTCTATTCCATCCTTCAATAGTCATGTGACCTATGTACATACAATAAAATAATTTTCAAGAATCTCTAGAAATTTCCTCCAGGTCGTATAGCAATTTCTTTCCCAATCTCAGACCTTCTATTTTAGGGTTCTTAAAGTGTCTGACATATAGTTCATTTCAGGGGTCCCCTCCTTATGCCTGTGAGTGTGTAGAAAATTTCTAACCAAAATATTAAACTCCCTATCCTCAAGCCATGTTCTGTTGAACTTAAATGGGCACCCTTTCATCTTCTGTTCAAACTGCCATTCCATTACCATAGGTCTATGATCTGAGATAAGTAATGCTTCCACCCAGGTCTTAACCCTTCCCATCTTCTCCAATAATTATTCTTTTACCATGATTCTATCAGTATGCTTTACAATATATTGATTTCCTTTTCGGCCGTTGTACCAAGTAGGACATGCATTCTCCAGCTTGATGTCCATGAGATTCACTTTTCTAATCAGGTCTCCAAGGAAATCAAATAGCAGGTTGCGTCTACACAATGCACCCCAAATTTTGCCCACCTGCAGAGTGAAATTCATGCCTCCAACAATGATATAATTTTTAAGTTTTAAGACCCCACTATCATCCATTCTCTTCCTGAAAATCTCCCTATCATGGTATGGGGCATATAGGCTGACCAGATGTATCATGTTCATGTGACCACGAATGTGGCCAGTCAGGATAATACCCCGAAAAAACTGAAAGCTTTTAGGGACGCCCACCAGGGATCCCAAATCACTTCCAGCCCACCCAATCTCCCCATGATGTCCTTGACCACCATGTGCCATGTTGGAAACATCGCACAGAAGAAAGATAACGAATTTTCAGCCATCTTCATACTTTCTTATATAAAAATAAAAAATGGATTCAGCCTCCGAAAAAACTCCCGCACTGATACAAATTTGTCCCTCACCCCCAAACCATGGAGATTCAATGAGAAACATATCATTAGGAGCCATTTTGGTTGGGTTCTAGTGCTATAAGGACCCTATCAATAGCCAGGGAGACTGGGACATCCCGAAAATTACCAGAGTGGAAGTCCGAGTTTGTTATCCCAAATGATAGTGATTTTTTCTTGAGATGAGGTCAGCCCTTCCCCTTCCGAATAGTGATACATGAAGCAGATGTAGGACTAATAACGATGGTCAGAGAGGAAGGTCGTGCAGTATGTACCTCCAGAGGGACGAGGTTAGCCTCCAGGTTATGTAACATAAACCCCATGTCACTTCCAATAGATTTTTGGGGTGATATCGAGTCGACATGTGCAGGAGAAGACTGAGGGGGAAGGGTAGGAGGCATAGCATAGGATTTGACCAGAAGAGGCGACATGGTCCTAGGAAAAGAGTCCATACCAAAAAAATTTCGAGGGCTCTGGTCCTCTAGCAGAGAGATATCTGGTAGGTGGAGGGCAGTTCCGTGGACGGTCCTCAGAGATATGTATAAACTACCCGATTGGGCGGAGCCCTGTCCCCCTTCTGTAGTGAAAGTGACCTTCTAATAGGCTGCAGACCTACATCGTGATCATACCCTATCCCCTTGACAACATGCAAGACTTTATATGTATATGGTCTTGGTTTTCTTACATTATTGCAGTATATGTATACTTGTCAAATTCATGTACATTGTTTTTCTCTTATTGGTTAGAACTTTGTACTAGTACATCACATAAACCAGTATGATTTAACACCATCAAAAACCAAGACCCAAAATTCTCTAATTGTAACCAGGATTTCTCAAATTTCTACCAAATTTATTTAAAATCAATGCCATAAAAATCCAACCCAACGTTTTCCCCATGAAATTATAAGCTAGTTAGACTACGGGTATGCAATTTAATCTCTTTCCTCTGCTCTACGTAGTGGCTTTCCAATGGATATAGGAAGCTTATCATTCTATTCCCTACTGGGAATCACTTCCCCATCATACACTTTGTCTTGGACACGTGGAAGAGGAAGACCCAAAACACTCTTCCTCACCGACATCCAGGATGGCCAATTGTGTGAAATCTGTTTCAACTAGCTAAGCAACCCCACGAATCTCTCTTCCACCTTTCTACCAAATATGACCTCTTTATATATGTTTTCTTTGGAATGAAAATGAAAATTCCAATAGTGGTCGGACATCTTTATGTCATTATAGATTTCGGAAATATTTTATAATTTTTATAATCAGAAGAGAAGTCAATTATTGACCATCGAATTTTGACATATCCGTTAAAATCAACCTACACTGCTGATTACTTGCTCAACACTGATGGTGGGAGGAAATTCAAAAACAAAAATACAAAAAAGAAATGGAAAAAAAAATCTTAGCAAATGCACTTAAACACATATAAATACTAGCACAACCACATTTACCAATGTGGTTGATATACACGGATAGGAATTTATCAATCATATTAATAATTATTAAAGGTATAGTGTTAATGTGGCTATTATATATATATATATATATATATATATATATATATATATATCAGTAACAAAATTAACATAATATAATAATATTATAGGGTTATTACAAATAATACTTATTTATCCATCACCATTATCTTAATGATTAATATACATTTATTATTATATTAATATAACTATCAATATCTTTTATACATAGTGATATATTTATGAACCATTTGAACATAAAAATATTAAATCAATTTTTATAAGTCCTCAATTATAAAATCCAACATTATAAACCCTAAGATTAATATTATAAACCCTAATATTAAAATACTCAATATTAAACCCAATATTGTATACACAAATATTAAAAACCCAACATTTCACATCTTCATACTAAATGCAATATTATAAACCCAAAATTAGGAAAATAAACTAAATGGAAAAACACTAAACCTTAGGATTAAAATGCTACATTATTAATAAGAACAATGTAATACATCATGATATTAAGCTTTAATATTAAACGAAATATTATAAACTCTAACATCATCAAACCCAATATTATAAGCCCTAAGATTAATATTAGAAACACTAATATTAGTATTATAAATTGTAATAATAAACTCAATATATTAATGATATAAACCAAAGTGATTAATTTTATAAACCCAAGGGATTCTAAATATTATAAACCCAAGGGATAAATAATAAAACCTTAGGATTAATAAACCTAAGGGATTAATATTAATATTACAAACCCTAAAATTATATATCCAAATATTATAAACCCGAATATTAAAAATTGAACAATTCAAACCCTTATACTAAATGCGACATTTTAACCCTATATAAAAAAACCCCAATATTATAAACACAAAGGATTAATATTATAAACCCGAGGGAAAATAAAACCAAGGGATTAATATTGTAAACCAAATTGATTGATTCTATAAACCTAATGGATGAATATTATAAACCCAAGGGATTATTCATATTAAAAACCAAACATATGAAAAACCCATGTGACTAATATTGAAAGCCTAATGGATTAATAAACCAAAGTGATTAATATTACAAATTGAAGGGATTAATAAACACAAGGAATTATTAATATTATAAACCCAAGGATTAAAACTGTAAACTTTAAGGATTGTTAACACAAGTGATCAATAAACCTAAGTGATTAATATTATAGAACCTAGGGATTAAAATCCAAGAGATTAACATTATAAACCCAAGGGATTAATGAGACCAACTAATTATTAATATTCTAAACACAAGATATTAAAAACCCTAGGAATTAATGAACCTAACTAATTATTAGTATTATAAACCAAAGTGATTAATAAACCCAACAAATTAATATTATAAACCCGTAAACCTAACATATTAGTATTATAAACCTAGGGGAGTAATATTATAAGCCCTAATATTACATGTTATAAATCCAAGAGATTAATATTAAACTCAAAATAAATCTAAGAGTTTAATATTAATATTAAACTATAAATCCAAGAAATTATTATTAATATTAAACCCAAGATATTAATATTCTAAACCAGGGGATTAATAAATTGAATTAATTTGTATTATAAACCCAATGGATTATAACCTTAAGAGATTTAAATTAAACCCTATGATTAATATTATAAACCTTATGCATAATATTATATCCTAGGAATATGAACCCTTATATTAATAAACCCAAGGGATTGATATTATAAATGCAAGGGAATAATAAACCCATGAGAAATAATATTAAACACAAGGAATTAATATTATAAACCCAAGGGATATAAACTCAAAGGTGTTGAGAATTTGGTAGGGTAGTGATTAATACAAATTCTCTTATTGATTATTACTTGTGAGTTTACTTATTTTACTTAGGTCTTTTCTTCTTTTCTTATTAAGTCTTTCATCAAGTCAATTACCAAAAACACAAGAGACACATATTTAGGTTTTTCAAGCTAGGGCCAAAACCTCTCCCTCTTGGAGAGGAAAAACCACAAAAAATTCTTCTTATAGACTTTCAGATGACAAGTACCATGAACATAACATAGACCCTTAACCCGTGTATGCCTCCATGACCTTGTCACTACTTCTTTTTTGACTCCTTCAGCTGATCCTTATTTCCTGAACCATCCTGCACCGATCTTCACCAAGACTAGAGAGTTGGGTCTCTATTTGGCTCCTTACTAGAGATATCAACACCATGTCATAGACTGTCTTACTTTGTACCTTCACTTAATCTTGTTGACTATACACTTGACTTATTTCCTTTCACTGAGAAGTCCACCTATGATGATATCCTTACACAACATAGCCCTTACTCTAGCACAAACCTTCTTGCACTTATTGCAATCCTTTCTCATACTAAACACAGTCATATATCTGCTCTTCAATATCATCCTT